>JAHRHZ010000056.1:18403298-18423816 GCA_024137785.1 Ginglymostoma cirratum | reverse complement strand
CCTAGACCCATCATCAGAATGAATGAAGGGTCTAGGCCCGAAACGTCAAGCTTTCCTGCTCCTATGCTGCTGCTTGGCCTGCTGTGTTCATCCAGCCCCACAATATTAGCTGGGTTTCTGGATTAATAGTCTAGTTATAATTCGACTAGGCTATTGCCTACCCTCGAGTGTTACAAGGAGGAAAACTGAAAACTGTTAAAGAGCTGAAGTTATGTAAATCAAAATTCACACCAGTGCTTTTATTACATGTTGGAGAGATTCTCAGACAACTTTTACTCCTTCAGTTGAAGGTTGGAAATTTTCATTGTACTGACTTACCGGGGGACTACTTGACAGCATCAATTTAATTTCAGAGGGATCCATAAGTCAAGACACTGGTGCTGTTGCATTTTGACCCAACAGCTACAAAGGCCCCAAGTTTGATTACTTAGTCTCACCAGGAGCAATTGGTGATTCTACAGTGTGTTTCAATTACCTCGAGGTCAGAAAGGCAGGGGCACTATCCAGGATCTTTCTCCTGACCAGTCTTCACCTTTTTGTTTATTCATTCATAGGATGTGGGTGTCACTGGCCAAACTAGCATTTACTACCCATCCCCAGTTGCTCAGATGGCTCTTAAGAGTCAACCATGTTGCTGTCATGTAAGAACAGCAATTTCCATCCCTGAAGGGACATTAGTGAACCAGATGGGTTTTAACCCTGACAATTAGCATGGTCATCATTAGACTCCTAATTCCAGATATTTATTGAATTCAATTTCACCATAGCAAGATTTGAACCTCGGTCCCCAGTATATTACCAGGGTCTCTGCATTAATAGTCTAATGATATACCATTAGGTCATCGCCTTCCAGTTGACAGTCACAAAGCTGTGTGACACAGGCTCAGGCTCAGTAATGATGCCTCTTATAAATTAACAGTCAATAATCCTTATCTTGGATATTCATGAATTAGGTAGGTACCAACAGATGAAACAAGAAACAAATTATAGTCTTTTAACAGACTACAGGAGAGAAATGAACACCCACCCACCGCCTCCAACCTCATCGTTCCCCAACCCCGCACTGCCCGCTTCTATCTCCTTCCCAAAATCCACAAACCTGAATGCCCTGGTCGACCCATTGTCTCCGCCTGCTCCTGCCCCACCGAACTCATCTCCACCTACCTAGACTCCGTTTTCACCCCCTTAGTCCAGGAACTCCCTACCTACGTCCGTGACACCACCCACGCCCTCCACCTCCTCCAGAACTTCCAATTCCCCGGTCCCCAACACCTCATTCTTACTATGGACGTCCAGTCCCTATACACCTGTATTCCCCACGCAGATGGCCTAAAGGCCCTCCGCTTCTTCCTGTCCCGCAGAACTGACCAATCCCCCTCCACCGACACCCTCATCCGCTTAGCTGAACTCGTCCTCACCCTCAACAACTTCTCTTTCAATTCCTCCCACTTCCTACAGACAAAGGGGGTGGCCATGGGTACCTGCATGGGCCCAAGCTATGCCTGCCTCTTTGTAGGTTACGGGGAACAATCCCTCTTCCGTACCTACACTGGCCCTAAACCCCACCTCTTCCTCCGTTACATTAAAAAACAAACCACAAGGAATGCACTTGCAATCAGGGTTGCTTAATGCAAGATACATCCCCTGAGTAGATTCCCAAGAGTTGGATTTAAAAGCTAACTCCTTAAATGATCAGCTTTAGTTTAGAAATATAAAGTAGGCCAATCACCTTTCCTTCAGATTAGTTTCTCACCGATTTCAGATCACTGCAAGGAGCAAGTATGTGTTATCATTGCATCTATCTGATGTTGAGGATGGGGTTGACAAGAACAGCTGAAGACAACACTGTACTCTACATTTTTTGTAAAACTAGAATTTGTTAACAGCTTTCCTTTCAGGATTTTAGCCAAGAGCATGCTGTGAATGTACTTATCAGATTTAAAGATAGTTAATTATAGAGTAACTGCGTTGATGCCTGGATCATTGTACTCTACAAAACAACCTAGAAAAGGATAGAACTGGAGTCAATCTTTACACCATTTTATGCACATTTATTTAGAAGAGTGACGCATTACAATCTTACTACTCCTAACTACACAACCATAGTTTCAATCTGTATCTATTTGTAGAGGCACTTTTTTATTATTATCCAAAAGTGCTCTTACACACAACTGAATGTTCTTTTCTCATCACCAAATTACCCATTGTATTTTTTTGTAATCTATTAACCATCACTAGTAAATTACTCATGTTTCCAAATGATTAATTTATGCGCAAAGTCCACTGAGAGCAATGCAAACCATCAAAGGTGAGGGAAAGGTAGTGAGGGAACTATAGAGAAATAATTCAGTCCCTAGTTAATGTCAACTCCTGTATGTAATTTAACGTCTTTAATATTCAATCACTTTGATTGAGATCTCAGGGGATCAGCCTTCTGTTCACAGAGACAGTCCATCGGGGAGGAAGGGTCTGGAATTCCTCTCCTTCCCACTTCCCACTCCTTCTCATCCTCCCTAGTTGACCTCCAAGGCCTACTGACAAAAGCTATGCTGTCATGGAGCAAGGTTGTGGAGAACATAGCATCCTATCACTCCTCCAATGAGTGCTGGAGACATTGCCTGAGCAGCACAGCCAATGGATCCATAATTTCAACATGCCAGGGATTTGCTCCAGCATATTCCTGGTAGTTGCATGGCTTTCATTGCCAGTAGAGGAGAGTCATGAATCTGGTGCAGAGGTATTACCCCTAGTCGTATGGAAATTATCCTCTCATTCATCATGTTAGACTAAAGATGATGGACATGGCTGACTGGTACAGGGTGAATGTATGGTGGCTGTTGTGAGGATAGAAGGCATTATTCAGCAGGATCTCTGAGCAGGATCAGACCTCAACTGCATACTTATGGAATGGTTGCCCCTCCGATTTTGGTAAACTTCCATGTTAATATCTGGGATCTGCAGAACCACATGCTTGTGATTATTTGCCATTGGGAATTCCAATAGCCTGACAAAATGATATGTTCCACTCTTCTCTGTAATCAGTGAGGACAAAGGAAGACGTCTCTTCTGTATAGGGCCTCTTTCGCCCCGTTAATACACCAATAATGTTGACCACTGCTACCTGCTTCTAGCAGTGTGGAAATTTAGGACAATGTTTCCCTTGCCCGCACTGCAGCCACAAGTTACATTGTAGAAGGTAACACAATCTAGCCACCTCCTCCCTGATGAAATGGAAGGGTCTCAGACATTGCTCATACCTGAGGTGGAGGTTGAAGTGCTCCCTAAAGACTCATGCTAGGGGTCTTCTTCTCAGAGACCTTTCCACCTCTTCCCTGCACATTGCTTCCCCTCTCTGATTACAATGGCAACTACATTACTGGAAGAGTTTTCCTCCTGGAAGCTGAGTCCTTCCAATTCTGCTGACTCCTGCTGTCAAAATCCAGCTATAGCCCCTTGTAAGGCCAAAAAATGTGCAAAATATATCAAGTGATACTCCGTACAGTACGACCACTGTCCACTCTGCAGTAAAAGATCATCAAAAGCCCCACTCCTATATATTCTAGCATTGTCCTTTTAATTATAGGGCGGAGGGATGGTTGGAGTGAGGGTTTGGGTGGAATTTACATTTGCATTGGACAAGTGTTCAGAAGGGGGATTTAACAACACCCACTGTAATTCACAATGGCAGAGCATGTGCCATGATAAGTGCTGGAGAATGCTTGATGCCATCGTCTATTTTACATGGTTATAGAGGAGATTTGATGGTGGCTCAATGGTTGGCACTACTGCCTCACAACATCAGATTCAATTCTGCCTTTGGAACGACTGTCTGTATGGAGCTTGCACATTCTCTTTGTGTCTGTGTGCATTTCCTCCCACAGTCTAATGATGAGCAGGTTAGGTGAATTGGCCATGCTAAATTGCCCATAGTATCCAGGGATATGTGAGTGAGTTAGATTAGCCATAGGGAATGCAGGTATAGGGTGGAGGAGTGGGTCTCAGTGGGATGCTCTTCGGAAGGCTGGTGTGGATTTGATGGGCTGAATGGCCTGCTTCCACACTGTAGGGATTCTATGTTTTTATGAATGATTTTCCTGGACTAGGACACTTGTAATTAGGGTGCACTGTGATAGACCAGAAGTGACCAGAAACTTTTGGCTGCTAGTTTTTGAGTCTCGGGCTTCCAATGTGGTGGCGCCAGTAGCCCAATTGGAGCCCAATTTCTCAGCCAATGTTTACCAAGTATGGTTGTCTTGATACATTTTACGCAATTTCTTAAATGCAGTCTGCCCTAAGGTTATAAGCAAGCCATTTTTCCGGCATTTTCTCCCTTAATGCAAACCTGCTGCTTCGAAATTGGTTAGTGCCTCCAGTTATTGAGAAACAAAATAGAGCGTAATTTTGTTCCTTGGGGTTAGTGCACATAGTTTTAAGTATCAACGGATCCATGATAACCAAGATGTCACTTCAGAAAGCATTCCCATTAAAAGTGCTTCAAGTATAATTCAGCAGCAGTTTATGTAGAAAGCATTGTAGACAATATGCAAATTGGAAGGAAATAGTTGTTTAAATTCCCATTTTATTTAAATTGAACGAGACATGGCTTTTGACCCTTTTAATAAGAAATAATAGAAGCAGTATGATTCTCCTGTGATTGATTAATGAAACTGGTATGGTTTTGCCGTTGGCATCCTACTGTTTTGTCAAATATCCCACAATTTTCAATGGCCATCTATCAATGTTAATTGGGTTTAACTGTCCCAGTGCTGAAGAACACGGTTATAATCAGTTGAAATGGAAACCGGACTACTTAATCTTACATGTTTCATTTGAAATTCACAATATGTTGCAGTTCAAGATCTGAGCACTCAATAAGGATGAAAGTTATAAAATCATTGAAGCAATTTTGATCTAAAGTGAAGCATTATGTAGCTGGACAGACGGAGCTGAAAACTTGGTGTCACAACATTATTTTGAAACCTTTCGCGAATATTTCAATCTAGTGTCAAACAAACACGATGTCTCATTCCATTTAACTTTGTTTCAATCTAATACTTTTACTAAATTTATATGGACAATATTCAAACTCATCACTCTGTCCATGTTATATGGGTTTCTTTCAGTAAAGATAATGTCAGCCCGATCAGGAATCCTGAATTCCCAGAAGTGACAAGTTTGGAGGTAGAAAAGATATCTAAGTAGGCAGGAAGGTAATGTACCTGAACCTCATCACCTTCTGCTTCCACCAGAATTAAGTTCTGGGGCACAAGGCCCATGGTTGAATTTCCCATCTTGGCATGAACTGTGGTCCTTATGTGGCCTACTTAAGGACAACATAAGAGCCTAAAATTAATACCCTGCCAATAGCCTTATGGTAACTAGGCCTGTTGTTATGACATTAGTTAAACAGTGAGGCCAGTTCTGGGGTGGGGTAGGGGTGCCTTGACCAGAGGCACTCAATGCCTAATGGAGAGACTGAATATCGGGAATGGTTTGTGACCTTTGATAGCCATGCCCAGCCTCTGCTGTTGGCCGTCCTGTACTCCTTCCCCAGTCCACTACCTTACTCATTGAAGACCTTGGTTAGTCTGGGATCAAGAGACTCCTGCCCTTGTCCCCACCCCACTGACAACAATAGCTGACACTGTCTGATTGACTCAGAAACAAGGCTCTCAGAAACAAGACTTATCACCTCAGGAACTTGATTCCAAGGATAGATCACTAGTGGTGTCCCTAAAGTGTGACAGGCCTTGCCAAAAAGAAACTGCATCTCTTGCCAATCCTCCAACTGGCAGATGAGACTCCTGATACCTCAGTAGGGCGGCACGATGGCTCAGTGGTTAGCACTGCTGCCTCACAGCACCAGCAACCTGGATTCGATTCCACCCTCGGGTGACTGTCTATATGGAGTTTGGACATTCTCCCTGTGTCTGCGTGGGTTTCCTCTGGATGCTCCGGTTTCCTCCCATAGTCCAAAGATGTGCAGGTTAGGTAAATTGTCAATGCTAAATTGCCCAAGGTGTTCAGGGATGTATAGATTAGGTCGGTTTCATGGGAATGGGTCTGGATGGGATGATCTGAGGTTTGGTGTGGACTTGTTAGGCTGAAGGGCCTGTTTCCACACTGTGGGGATTGTATGAAAAATTCTAGCTCTTGTCTGTTTTTTATCTGGAACCATCATAATGTAAAACATCTACAGAAATTGCTGGAGAAACTTGGCAGGTCTGGCAACATCTGTAGAGAGAAAGCAGAGTCAATCTTTAGTTAACTTAATGATCCAGTGATCCTTCTTCAGAAGATGCAGCTGACAACCTATGGTGAAACTGATGCCAGGCAGGTCTTTGTGTATATCCAGCAATGTTGTGGTGGACCTGGGTCTCCATGGTAACGACCAGCCTGTTCATGGAGTCAGCCAGGTGCACATATCCATCAGAATATCATACCCCCACTCTTAAGCATTTCAGAGTTTACTAGTCATGGAACAGTGAAAAGGAGATCCTTCAGGATTCCTTGCAACCCAATGGCTTTCCTGGGGCTTGACTACACAACACTAGGTGCCAGCATGATATAGATGATTTTGGCAGACCTCTCCATCCAGTTTACCAACCTGGCAAACCTGCCCAGTGTCCCTGTGTCTGTCTGTGCAGATGTTGTAAAACTTGAAAGGGTTCAGTAAAGATTTACAAAGATGTTGCTAGGGTTGGAAGTTATGAGCCATAAGAACAGGCTGAATAGGCTGGGGCTATTTTCCCTGGAGCATCAGAGGCTGAGGGGCGATCATATGGAAGTTTATCAAATCATGATGGGCATAGAAAAGGTGAATAGTCAAGGTCTTTACCCCAGGAAGAGGAGTCCAAAACTAGAGGGCATAGGTTTAAGTTGTGAGGGGGAAAATTTAAAAGGGCCCCAAGGGGCGCCTTTTTCACAGAATGGGTCATGCGTATATGGAATGAACTACCAGAGGACGTGATGGAGGCTGGTACAATTAAAACATTGAAAAGGCATCTAGATAAGTATATGAATAGGAAGAGTTTGGAGGGATATGGACCAAATGCTGGCAAATTGGACTAGATTAATTTAGGATTTCTGGTTGGTACGGACGAGTTGGACTGAAGGATCTGTTTCTGTGTTGTACGTCTCTGTGACTCTATGATTAATTGCAGCCTGTGCAATTTGGTGAGAGTCACATGCAATGGCAGGGTCAGAGTGAGTAGCAGCCCTGTGTGCGTAAGGTCGAAGAGACAAGATCGTGTACATACTCCTGCAGGGTGCAGGAAATCATTGACCTTGCTGCACTGCTGGACATCCCGTTTCACGGACCACAGTGCGCTAACTTATGTAATCTGCATCCAGACTAGGTTTTGTCTGGTGGCTTGGCCAGCTGTGGTGGTCAAGTGGGAAGGGGATTGTCCTTTTCTCCACAGCTCCATCCACCAGGTCCTTGACTACGAAGCAAGGAGCCAACTTACCTTTCTTCAGAACACAGTGAGAGATAGTTCCTGGTTCACAGTGTATGATATGGTGTGTAACTGGATTTTATGTATGACACCACTGATATATATGCTGAAAGGTCTCATTAGTAGTGAACAAGTTCACTTCTGTACAAAACAGTGTAGTTACATAATTAAGAAGGTGAAAGCAAAAGATTGCTTGAGATAATTTGCTCTGAACCATAGCAGACTGGAAGTAATGGAGCTCACTCGCTGCACCATTTTAAGTGTAAATAGAAACATTCCACCCAACATAACATCAATTTGTCACTGCTCATTTAAGGTTTCTAATGGAATGATTTTGATTTGATATAACTGAAAGTAAATGTTGCTGATGAAAACTGAACATATTTTACGCTTTATTCCTATCCTTATTCGTTCCCTGAAATTACAAATTCTCCCTCTGTCCAATAATTCTGACCACAATTCACCTGACCAGCCACTCACCATATACCCAACTGGAAATAGCATCACGATATTCCCCTGCACCAGTTTAGACTGGCCTACAAAAGTCACACAAATTTGATGGTCTGTAATAAAATAACAGTAGTGACTTAGCTCCATAAAGTACAACCTTGTTGTACAGTGTCAAATAGGATAGTCCCTTGAGTTTGCCTTAAAATTACATCCAGTAACTAGGACCAGAGGGCACATCTGGGGATGGCCAAGTAATATATTTAGAACAGGTGACTGGAAAAGCTAACATCATTGTGGGTTTACCTACACCAAATGGACAGCTGAGATTCAAGAAAACAGCTGACCCCTACTTTCTCAAGAACAAGTCGAGATGAGGATGAAATGTTGCCTAGCTAAAGAAAGCCTATGTATTTTGAATAAATAAAAACTAATCTTTACACAAATAATAATGAATATTTGAAAGAATGGAAACCAGAAATGGGGTTGGGGCTATTAAAAGCTACACAATGGCATTGAGAAGAAATTTAGTGTAGAAGCTGGATGAACTTTACTAGGACAAATCCATCCACCAAGTTAAAAATATCACTATTGGAGCCTTCCAAAAGATCGATGTCTGGGTTTTTGATGAATAGATAACAGTCAAATACCACCATTGCGCTACAGAAGTAAAATGTTCTAATCGATATAAAATTAATTTCCCATTTCTGTAAAGATTTCATAGAAGAGTGAAATACTTCAGATGCTGGAAATCAGAAATAACGTTGGTAAATGCTGGGAATATTCAGCAGGTCGGACAGTATCTGTGCAGAGTGAAACAGAGTTAACATCCCAAGTCTAGATTTGGTGGCTAACTGACAGGAAACAGAGATTCAGGATAATTCAATCATTTTCAGCTTGGTAAATTGGAACTAGTGCTAAATGGTTCAATAACAGACCTCAGTTATTTAAGATCTGTATTGATGTGGTTGTAGGGACTGTCTACATGATATTCAACTTTGCTAATGGGACAAAGATAGGTAGAAAAGCAAGTTATGAGGGGGATACAGAGTCTGCAAGGGGTTATACAGGTGAAGTGCATTGACAAAAACCATAGCAGATTATGGATAATGTGGAAAAATACAAAGTTGTTTCTTTTGGCAGGAAGAATGTAAAAGCACAATATTATTTAAATAAAGAGAGACTACACAATGCTGTGGCACAGAGTAATCAATGCAGTTGTGTTACAATCCCTGTAGAAACCAATAAAGTTGTAACTATCTACTATCAATTTCACTATATTAAAAGATAACTGCCATTCATGAAAGCCCATTGAAAACACTTAAATTCCCTCAAGTGCATTATCTGTTATAAAACAAGAAGGTTTGTATTCATTAACCTGAATCAAACAAACCTCTAATCAACTATTTGAGCAGTCAATCAAATTGTGAACTTAGCATAGAAATGTAGAAACACAGAAAATAGGTGCAGGAGTATGCCATTCGGCCCTTCAAGCCTGCACCACCATTCAATATGATTGTGGCTGGTCATGCAATCTGATATCCCACTCCCACGTTCTCTCCATACCCCTCGATCCCTTAAGCCACAAAGGTCACATCCAGCTCCCCCTCGAATATTTCTAATGAACTGACCCCAACAGCTTCCTGCGGGAGAGAATTCTACAGGTTAACAACTCTGAGTGAAGAAATTCTTCCTCATCTCAGTCCTGATTGGCTTACCCCTTATTCTATGAATGTGACCCCTAGTTCTGGATTTTCACAACATCTGGAACATTCTTCCCATGTCTAGCCTGTCCAGTCCCATCAGGATTTTATATGTCTCTGAGATCCCCCTTCCATTCTTCTAAATTTGAGCAAGTACAAGCCCAGTTGATCCTATCTTTCCTCAAATGTCAATCCTGCCATCCTGGGAATCATTCCGGTGATGCTTCGCTGGACTCCCTCAAGAGCAAGAATGTCTCTCCTCAAGCTAGGAGACCAAAACTACACACAATACTCAAGGTGCAGCCCCACCAAGGCCCTGTATAACAGCAGCAAGACGTCCTCACTTAATCAACAGGTCCCCAGCAATTTGACTAGCTATCTGGTGAGACACAAAAAAATCTATCATGAGATCCTGCCATTGAATTCAGTTGGAACTCCAATGTCCCTCACTTCAACTGGCTTTCTCTTCTGTTCACCTCTCCCTGGTCTTTTCCAGATAAGCATGAGGGCTCATATGAGTCTTGGATGGGCAATATTTATCATTATCAGATCACATTTCAGCCTCCAACTATCCTTATCACAACCATACAGGAATTACTGGAAAATTGATCACCACAGTCTAATCTCTGTTTTTCACAATCTCCCATTCCATTCCATACATATCTAGGTCCTTATTGAAGTAGTTAGTCAACAACATTAACCACATTTCATGGACGTTCACTGTTCGGAGATAACTTTTCTCAGTTTTTAATCTTGCTTGAGGGTACCTAATTTGGAAGCACGGTCTCCTGGTATTATGCTCAAAGAGTAAGCCAAACAGTCAACTTCTAACTTACGTCATCTACATCCTTCAGCATTTTAAGGATCCAGATTATTTACTAAACCAATTTAGTTTTCTCTGCAGGAAACATGTTCAACTCTGAAAATCTAATAACGCGCAGAGTCCTTAATCTGAGATCCTTCCTCTCACTGCTCTCTGAAACCTCTCCAATGAACCACTGTTCTTTTGGATGTTGCTCACACTATTCCAAATATGGATTCATGCAATTGTAACAAATTGCAGAATTTAAATACTTTTAAAATCAGTAGCATCTTCAGAATGACTAGACATTGACAGTTATTAGTTTACAAAAACACTTAAGTATTTGTGCAGTTTCTAACAGGAAAACCCTTCATTATATCCTTGAGTATGTCCTTTCTCACCAGCAGGAGAGGCTCAGCAGATGTGGCGGCCCAGTGGCATGCAGTCACGAGAGTGTTGCCCTGGGAGTCCTCAACATTGATACCGGGCACCATAAAAACTCAAGGTTTAGGTCAAGCATGAACAAGGAAACCGCCTGCTGATTCTCACATTAGCTCTCCCTCATGTTGAACAACAGTTGGAGGAAGTCCTGAGGGTGACAGGGTCCAGAATGCACTCTGGGCGGTGAATTTCAATGTCCACCATTAAGAGTGACTCAGCAGCAATTTTGATTTAGCTGATCGAGTCTGAAAGAAGATTGCTGCTGGACAGAGTCTGTGGCAGGTGGTGAAGAAACACCACAAAAAGGAACAATAAACAATTATCAATATGATCGATAAAGTCATCTACAGTGTTATCGAGCAACACCTACTTAGCAATACCCAGTTTGGGTTCCACCAGGGCCACTTCAGCTCCTGACCTCATTGTAGCCTTCGTTCAAACATAGATAAAAGAGGTGAATTCCAGAGGTGAGGTGAGAGTATCTGCCCTTGACATCAAGGCTGCATTTGAGCAAGCATTAAGGTACCCTAAAAAAGCTGGAGTTGGTCGGAATTAGAGGGAATATTCCCCGTTGGTTGCTGTCATACCTGGCACATAGGAAGGTGGTTTTGGTTATTGTAGATCAGTCACCTCAGCTCCAGAATATCTCTGTAGGAGTTCCTCAGTTCTAACCTCAACTATCTTCAGCTGCTCATCAATACTCTTCCTGCCATCATAAGGTCAAACGTGGAGATGTTTGCCAATGACTGATGTGCAGTACCATTCACAACTCCATACTCGAGCAATTCTTGTCCAAATGCAAAGTGATCTGGTCAATATCCAGGCTTGAGCTGACAAGTTGCAAGTAACGTTCACACCACACAAATGCCAAGCAGTGACCACCTCCAGTAAGGGACAATCAAACCATCACACTTTGATATTTAATGGTGTTACCATCATTAAATCCTCCAATAATAACATCCATTGATGTAACTGTGGCTACAGGAGGTGGTCATGGACTAGAAATACTGCAGCAAGTAACTCACCTCCTGACTCCAGTGTAATGGAATACTCCCCACTTGCCTGAATGAGTGCAGCTCCAACAAAACGCAAGAAGCTTGACACCCACCAAGACAAAATAACACCCTCGATCGGTACCTCATCCATCACCAACGCTCAATAGCTACAAAGTATAGCATCTACAAGATACACTGTAGAGATTCACCCGAGCTCTTTTGCCAGCAGTTTCCAAACCCATGACCACTTCCACCTAGAAGAAGAATGGCAAATATATGGGAATACCATCACTGCATGTTCCCCTCCATGTCGAACATCATTCTGACTTGGCAATATGTTGTCATTCCTTCAGTGCTGTTGGGTCAAAATCCTAGAATTCCATCCTAATAGCATTGTCTATGTTTCGCGAAGGCAGCTCACCACTACCGTGTCAGGGTCAGATAAGGGATGGGCAATTAATGCTGGTGCAGGCAGCAATGCCCAAGTCCCACACATGAATAAAAACAATTTGCTCGTTGCAGTTTTTTTTCCAGAAGACCAAATGATACACAGGTCAAATCAGCTTTTGTTTTTGCAATTAAAACCCTTCCAAACTAGTCACTTGAGTTAACAATGTAGTTCAAATATGGGAATTACCATACTAGCATCTATTATACCTATCATTAAAATCCAGGAACAGTGCGTTCTCACTTGTATACTATGCTCTGATACCATGAGTCAGCTTTTCTGGAAAACAGCATATTTGACCTGCCTGTAGCCAAAGTGTTCTTGAAGCAATAAGAACTTTAAGTTCCAACTGCTTACTGCCAGGTTTGGCTACTTGCAAACAAAGAATTTCTCAAAATATTAGGCTAACTCTTACATAGATTGGCTAAGTCTGAGTTCCTTCGAGGTTTTTGGAGGATTTCTCAATGCAAGGCCTCACGTGTCTTCTCACCCTATCTTACTAAACACAACACATTAATTGCCTGCCATGCCCCAATGGCATCTTTCCCGTCCTATTTCAAGTCCCACCTTACCACACAACATTCCCAGAACACCTTGCCATTCAGCAGATATTTGGGAATTAGTTGGCGTCACCGAGCCATTTCTAAAAGTCTGTCATGCACTTGGACAAACAAGTCTGGAGCTGTCCTGCACAGTTACTGACATTTGCTTTGAACATGGCAGATGGAGGAGGGATATTGGAGCCCTGCTTTGTGGGCTAAGTCCTGGCGATCCTGCTGGATGGCATGGTGCCAACACACGTCTTCCTCTTCACCCAGGAGTAGCAGGGGAGGCCAGAACATCAAACCATGCCAAGCATGGTTGTCACTTGTGTTAAAGCACTCCCAGCTGTCTAGAGAAATGCCAATTACTGGAAGAAATTGGTCAATGTCCTTCTCCACTCTGCCAGTATAAGTACCACCACCATCTTTCTAATACTTCACACTCACTCTAGCTCTGTTGGTGCAACCACCTCCCATCAAGTCTCATGCTCTACCATGCTCAGTGTTGCCTGCTACACCTTCTCTTACTTGCTGTTGCCCGTACAATTCCTGACATGACTAGCCCCACTCTGCCTACTCACTTGCTTGAAACACCTCCCAGCATGCACCAGCTGTCTCATTTTTATCTTCCGTAATATCTGTCCATCTGTCAGTAAGTGGGGATAACAGACCACAACTGGGGAAGAAAAAGACTCAAGACAAGAGGTGAGCTGTCCATCATTCAGCTCCTCACATTTTATGAGGACACCGTCTTGATTCTGACCATCCTGAGCAAGGACTGGATGAGTATCAGAAGCTGTCCTTGACTTGGTGTGCTGGGAGCCTCTGAGTGAATGATATCTCCTCGATTTTACTAGGTTTGCTGACAACTATGACAAGCTTCCTGACCTTGTGTCTGCAATAAACGGTAAAGCAATATTGCAAGAATATGACCCTGGCACTTCTGGCTGAGGATGAAAAGAACAATAAGGTAAGGCAGGGATATTATGAGCATTCAGGCAAAGTCAATGTATATGAGCACTATGACAGCAAGCAAGGAACTCAGCAGCACAAGCTGGGTGTGTGCTCCTGAATGTACAGTGTACTCGCTGTAGTATTACAATGATTGATGTCAGTGCAGCCCACATCATTGAAGTACAGAAATACAGAAGTAACCTTTAAGGGAATCAGATGAGCCATGAAGGTCGTTAGCTTCTGGCACAAACGGGATGCCAATGTCCATGGACATGGGGTGCTGGTGGTCCATTGAGCATGCCCTGAAATGTGTCCAATTTCCAATATAGAAGTCATTCTGAGCAAACAGTGAGATGAATCCATCATGTGCTAGCTCTGGTTTTCTTACTGGAGTTTCCCAATGTTGGGATTTTTTTTGGTGAGTTTGGTGAGATGGGAATATTGCTGAATATTGCTGAGGTGAGTTGTGGCATTAACAAGGTGCTTAACAAACAATAATGAGCTTAAATTGGCATCTTGCTGCGACCTTGCAAGAATCTTGCCATGATGCTTGTGAAAGGCATAAAAATGGAGCAAGACGGTCTTAGCAGTATGATGAGTTTGCCATATATATCATCTAATTCTGCCATAGACCCCTATAAAATTCCGCCCATTATTCATAATTCTCTACCAATTCTCATATATAATCAATATAAATGATATTTGCATTTATATTGCATCTTACTACATTATAATATCTCAAAGTCCAGCAATTATTGAATTACACTTAGAGTGAACCGAGACCTGCTAACCATCATGCTATCCTTTGTCAAATTCTCAGAAAAAAATGTAAGCTGGGTGATTAGTTAATCTATTTCCAATGATATTTGGTTAAGTGAGTGGTTTTGGTCATAATACCAATAACAAGTCCCTTGTGCCATGAGATCCTTAATCCTCAGCTAAACAGTCAGGGGACCTTGATTTCATCTTTTTACTGAAAGAGACCTCCAGCAATGATGCAATGGAGAGTCAGCCTCACGTGAACCAGAGAAACTCTAAGAAGTGATTTACTGAGAGATAAACAACTGGCTTAGAAAGACAGGAATCCATAAGCGCTAAGTAAGTAACTGCAGATTTGAGGTATATGTATCCTAACATCATTCAGTGGTTTCTTCCTGGTAAACCACCACCCTCTATTCTATATCCTGTCTAGATTAAAGCCAGGCAATTGGTTTTTCATGACATTCCAAATTTTTTTTTCATTTTTGACTCCAATTTAGTCTAAAAGTCTATCAGATTTACTATTAGCGCTATATTGTGAAAAGATTAAGACCACGTTATCTCAACATTTTTGACCCAGCTTCACAGTCTCTGTGTAATAGATGTAAGGGATACAAAATGTGTTATGTTCAGGCTGAAAGAAAAGGTTGCAGAGGGTATTTGGTCATTAAAGGCTCTGCAAAGACTTCTTGTAGCATCTACTTACGTCATTCAAAGACAAACTATCTTTGATAAGTTTTACTTTCACTATGTTTTTTTTTGTTATTTTCTTCCCCTCAGGTGTGCTGTCTTGCTGCACGCCATTCATCTATTAAGGTGATGGAGGCCTGACCTGATCCCCATCAACTTTGGTCTTCAACCAGTCGCTAAGTGGTTTGTAAAAGTGATGTAAAGTTGATCTGTGTGGTGTTTACCCTGTAGCATGGATTGACTGACTGAGATGGGAAAGGCAGAACATGTGCAGGAATCATGAGTTTGGTGCTTGGAAGAAAGGTTACTTGTTCTAAAGGACTGAGTGTCTATATTCCTGGGCTTTAGTATAACTCATTGAATGGTCTTAATTCCATGTTTCAATATGTAATATGAACTGTTACACTATCCCCACTTGTGCCATAAATTAGAAAAAGACTTACTTTATTTTTGTGAATTATACCGACTTAAGGAAGCAGAATATTGATTGCAATGGGGGCCCTAGCCTGCAGTAAACTTGACCAGAAAACTAAGTGGGTTCTCATTTAAAATACTGATGGCACCTCACAATTTAGAACATTTCAGAGTTCTGGAGTAATTGAGCCTCTCTGTGCTGACTGACTTTGAATTTTTAGACTTTTCATACCGAAGTGAATACGAGTTGTGATTTCATTTTTGCCATTGATATGGGAGTGGTCTTAATAGCATTTTGTAAACATTAACTGTTAGCACATGCATGGTTCAGTCAACCAGGAATTTTCCAGTTGTTTCCTGCCTTATTAGTAGAGTGATATTCTGTTTTTTGTCTGAATCTGGGCATTTATGAACATTTAGGAAATATCCAGTGTTAAGGCTGAGGCATGCTTGATAAGCATGCTAGTTTTCTTCCACATTTCATTTTCCTATATTTGTATCCCCAAGTTGGCAAATAGAAAGGTTCTAATTTGTTCCTTATCCTTAAATCAACTCAAGTGCGAATTTGGCTCGGTCATGTTGAGATCCAGTGTCAGTATCTTGGAACCATATATTTGGGTTTACACTATTACAGGGAACTTGCTGGAAAGGCTTACTGAGGTTTAGTAGTGTTGTCTATGACATTTTCATCATTAATTTAAACAATTGGAAATTTGTGGGCATTGTATGTTTGAGTTTTCAATGCCTCTAATCAGTGAGAAAAGAATTCCTACTAGTAAAGCAGAATGGGGTGGCACGGTGGCTCAGTGGTTAGCACTGCTGCCTCACAGCACCAGGGACCAAGGTTTGATTCTACCCTCGGGTGACTCTCTGTGTGGAGTTTGCATATTCTTCCCATGTCTGCATAGATTTTGTCTGGGTGCTCTGGTTTCCTCCTACAGTCCAAAGATATGCAAGTTAAGTTGATTGGTCATGGGAAATGTAGGGTTACAGGGATAGGGTAGGGATTTGGCTCTGGGTGAGATGCTCTTCAGAGGATCTGTGTGGATGCAGTGGGCAGGGTGGCCAGCTTTCACACTGTAGGGATTCTATGAAATTTAAGGTGGCACCTATACAACCAGATTAAGGGATGAGAGGGAGATCCATAATATATTTGTGGAGAGTATAGTGTTAACTATAACATTGTAATTATAATGGATTTCTGACCAGGACTTTTTAAACTGATTTACACCATAAATTTGAAGGTTCACTGACTAATATGCAGCAAATATTTTCTCATCCCATAGCCAGTACTCAATAAGCTTGTCCAGTGATGATCTGACAAGAAATAATGGATGGATACATGTATTTTCAAAAAGCTTCAAGGATTATATCTCAGTGCCAGCAGCTAGTAGAGCAGCTGTTCCTCCAGCTCCACACTGTGTTATCTCTGACTCCAGCATCGGCAGTTCTTACTGTCTCTGATTAGAGCAGAATTTTGCCTGGGTGATGTGGGCAGTGGCGAGGTATGTCACAGAAACGGGTGAGATATTTAGTGAAGCCCAACTCGACATTGATATCATCTTGCACACTTTTCTCAAGTGGCATGGCAAGATTCTTGCTAGACAGCAGCGGGTTCTCATTTGGTGCCTATTATTGCTTGTTAAACATCTTGTTAACTGCCCAACCCATCATGGGCTGTACTCTTACCAAACTCCCCATTCAAACTAGCTATTGGGAAATCTTGGCAAGGGAACCAGAAGGGGTTTTGGGAGGGGTTAAAACCTGCCACCTGAGCCAAAGACCTTTATGTTGGACATGAGGCACCAGCCGCATGCACCACACATTCATGGAAATTGGTATCTGACACCTGCCAGCCTCCATGAACCCTCCGACCCACTTACTGCACTTTAATGATGCAACTTGAGCTGCATGGGCAACTCACATTAGAGTGCTGTAGCAAGGACACTGTGTGCTCAGGGATATGCACCCAGGTTATGGCCTGGACTAGGCTGCATCTCAAGGCTCTTTACTTGCTTTCATAGGCTCAGAGTGAATGTACTATCTGGATGCTCATAACACCCCTGTCTTGTATTATCTTGGTTTGCTTTTTTGTCTATTTTCCCTTTGAGTCAGAGATACCAGGGTCATTTTACTGCAATTTTGCCTTGCCATTTAGCACTGACACAAAACCAGGGAGCTTGTCATAGTCTTCAGCTAGCCTCAGCTAAATCAAGGAAGATAACCTTTATTCAGGCGATTCCAGTCCAGCAAGTCAAGGGCAGCCACCAATTCCAATCCAGGGACATAGTAACAGTCAATTAGCTGCTCAGGTTGGTCAGAGCCAGGATCCTCTGCTCAAAATGTATGAGAAGCCAAATGTTTGACAGCACGCCACACGTAAACAGTCTTTTTCCCAAACTGTGGCCCGTTCCCCTCACTGACTGAGAACCAGGCAGGTATTACAGAAGACAAATGTGAGACTGCTGGTGCACATGGTCAGGTTTCCTGAGCAAGTGAGCAGACAACACTGGGTTAGTAGTGTCAGGGGTTGAGGTGAGTGGGGAAGACTTGCAGGCAATAGTGAAAGTGGAAGAACATGACCATTGGTGGGAGGTGGGTGCAGGAACAGGGAAAAGTGAGTGTGAGGTATCAGAGCGATAACTGTGGCATTTACACAAGTAGAGTGGAGAAGGGCATTGACCTTCTTTCTATAGTGCTGGACATTCCTCCAGACAGCTGAGCATGTTCTAACCCTTTGGAAACCTCAGAGCACACTGGTATGGTCTGGTATGATGGCCTTCACTGCTGGCCCTGGGACAAGAGAAAGACCCTCATCATACCACCCTGTCCAGGAAGCAAGGCACTGGTTTTCCCTTGTCTGTCATGTCCAGGACAAGACCTTGTCTAGACTGAGAACCTGTACCGGGAAACCTTTACAGAATAAGGATAAAATTTCAGTTCTTCCAACTCTGCCTCTGATACAGGCAGCGTGTAACACACAGTAGGTCGTCTCTTGTGCCCGGAGTACCTTGGGAGAAATTCATTCTCTTCTTCACGTGACAAAGGCGTTGAGATGGCGACATGCGCTGTGTCTATCTCAGATTTCCTATGGGTATGAATTGTAGCATACTTCTGGGAATCCTCATCTGACCACAGTTTCAAGTCCATGTAGCTCATGTCCAGCTTTATGAAGGATTGCTGGCTCAGATGCATCTCCACCTCACCAGCTTTGCTTATTAATGCTCTATGTGAGGGATTGGGCATTGATCCAGCTGCGAAAAGCGGCTTACTGTTTGTGTAAAATCACCACAAAAGTGAACCCATCCGTCGGGCTTCACAACCGGTATGAGCAGTGCTGCCCATTCTGTAAATTGTACTGGTTTGGTGATTCCTTCGCTTTCCAGCCTTCTGATTTCTGCCTTTACTTTTGCCCGTTAGGCAAATGGCCTTGGTTGTGCCTTGCAGAATCGTGAACTTGCTTCCTGGTCAACATGTAAAGTGGCCCTGATTCCTTTGATAGACTCTAGACCTTCCTGAAAAAACATCTGGCTATTTAATTAGGACTTCACTCAGGCAGCCATTTCCTAATTGAAAAAGATTGAGCCAATCTAGTTGAATCTTTCTCAAACAATTTCATACCATCAAGCTTGGGCCCAAGCATTTTACTACAACAGCATCATAAGAGGCTGGAACCAAAATTGTATCCTTAGTCGATAAAGGTTCCCCTCTATACGTTCTCAGTCTGGCCGAGGTCTTATGCAAACTTAAGCATTGGAATTCACAGCAACTTTTCTTAAAGACTGCGATCACTGAAAAGCTTGTGCTGTATCAGCCTTCATTAGAACCAGGTGACAATTCAACCAGACATTTATTGTGATTGGTTCTGATGTTGCAAAGCAATTTAACTGTTCCAAACCAGATGTAGGTGGACTTTCCAGGGTGTGCACTCTCCTTGACACCGGTCTACGAGTTCTCTTATTCAATTTAAGTCTAGTAGAACTCTTTAGCTGCCTCAAGTCCACATACTGGCAGCAACAGCAATGGCTAAAATGCCCCAGGAAGAGTTATATAAAAAACAAGAACCAGCCTATATCGTCAAATCAGAGCGGGGAGGTCAGCCAGGCGGACATCATAGAAGATGAGTTCCCTGACTAATGATGTTCATCTGGTCCAATCAGGGACCCCTGGCTGACAGATATAAACAGGATTGTCAGACATCCTGTATACTCTGGGAGCTGGATCAGCGTCAAGGACTCTCCACATGTAAATAAAGGGTAACTTGGTGATGGGATACTGGCCTCTGTGGAGTTATTTCAGGGTTGATTTTCAGGAGCTGGAATGAAGAATTCCATATTTACCTTGTGAAGGACCCTTTGAATTATATTATGTGGTTTTATGTCATACTTACAGCACAGCAGCAGGCTATTTGGCAATTAGATGTGAGTGCTTATTTGCCACAAATGTCTCATCATACTGTCTGTCAAACACCACATCAACATATCTTTCTATCCCTTTCTCCTCATGTGTTCATGTAACTTTTCTGAAGCATGTCTGCTCTTTTCACCTCAACCACTCGTTGTTGAGGCAACTTAGAAACTCTTTCACAGCTTAAAGAAGATTCTCGTGAATTCCTTATTGAGTGTATTCACGACTACTTCAGATATATCTGCTCCCTCTGAAACTTAGAGAAGAATTCCTGGTCTGCACTGATAAACCATGTGTGATATCAGTAGAGTAAATGGCAACCATTTAAGATCAGCATTAATTCCTTCAGAATCATTACCCCTCATAATATGTTTTAGGAAAATAATACACACACTAAGAGCTTATACCTGAGATAACAAGGTGTGGAGCTGGATGAACACAGCAGGCCAAGCAGCATCA
>JAHRHZ010000056.1:18329663-18402898 GCA_024137785.1 Ginglymostoma cirratum | reverse complement strand
GGTATAAGCTCTTAGTGTGTGTATTATTTTCCTAAAACATATTATGAAGGGTAATGATTCTGAAGGAATTAATGCTGATCTTAAATGGTTGCCATTTACTCTACTGATATCACACATGGTTTATCAGTGCAGACCAGGAATTCTTCTCTAGGTTTCAGAGGGAGCAGATATATCTGAACCAGCTCCCTATGGTGCTTATGGTTATGCCTGAAAATTATGGAGTTGTACTTGTTACTCACGAAATAAACCTTCTTGCTATCTAGGGACAGTAATTCTTCTGTGGACAGTTCACTATGGTGTAACCTCTACCCACTGATCAGTAGATAGACTCAAGACAAAGCAAAGACAAAGGTGGCAGAGAACTGCATCTAACTACCCTTCACCTATACCACATACTGGTAGAGGCAAATACCACAAGGTGCTAGGAGTGGTCACTAAACTGCTGGTGTTGCTACTACCATATTTTGGAATAAGGAGACTAAATTCTTTGTGATTTTAACCAAACTTATCAGTTTTCTAATTCTACCACTCTAGAAATTAACTCCAGGTTTTTGTTCATTAACCTGCATCACCATCTTTATCATTTTGTGTCTGTAGCCCCAAACCCTTCTCAGTGCCATTTAGATATTTATTTTTCAAGGAATATGTAACATTCCCATTGTTCCTACTAAAACGTACAAGCTCATATTTATCTATTTTAAAGTCCATGTCTATTATGCAAGTTTATGAAGTTCTGGAAAGAGAAACCTTTAATTCTGTTAGGCTGGCTGTTATCCAGCCGTCTTCTAAATGATAAAAGACAAGCAATAGTTGCTATGTTTAAACTGAACCATGCATACTAAATAAGACGATGGCAGCTTCTGGATTGCTGCATCACAGCACGCATGCAGCTTCAAGATAAAATTGATTTTAACTTTACCTATATTATCCAAAAGAAAGGATTACCTTATAGTTTGAGACTGAATTTTCAATAAGATTTTTCAGGTCCGGGAATGGCCTTTAGCTAAGTAATGACAAACTTTTCTTGATACCATTCAAACATCTCACTGTTTTCCATTAATGTCTATTTTCAACAGTAGCGCTTTCTAAAACTTACTTGTTCTACCTCCTTCAATAGTCTGTTAGGTAGAGATGAAGAAGTTTCATTTCACAGTTTTTTCTCATTCTTAGTTTGTACCTTGTACCTGTTGTTCACAGTAATGCTTTGCTTAGATCATAGCATTTGTTCCATCTATGTTACAAATTAATCTTCAGGACCTGTTGTTCTGCAATATTATTTCCTTCATAGGAGTCCTCATGTTAGTACCATGATGGTCTATTATTAGTTATTGATGTTTGTTTTGTACTCACAATGGATGTATCTTGTCAAACTTCACTATGCCAATAAAATGGTAAGATAGCGAGGTTATTTTTGAGGCAGTTGTTAACAGAACTCTTTGCACGTTTGCATTATTATTGTGGAGAACTGATGTACATTTCCATTGTGCATTGGGGTTTGAGGAACAATGTACTTTAGTTTTAATCAAAACATCACCTGACTTCAAACAGTGCCAAGCTTGGAGCTGAATTTTAGCGAAATCTTCCTTTACAAAAGCATGTGGCTGTTTTCTGTATGTTTCCCAGAATGAGACATTATTCTGAAGCCAGGATTAAACTTTGAGTTTTAAAAATTAAGTGTCAGCAATTACTAAAAGTGAGGGAAGTTTTGCATTGTGGACTTACGTCTCCAGAGAGCTACAGTTGAGTCAAACCAAACTCACGCAGCAATTCAACAACCATTGCAGAGAGGAGTCATTCAAAGTTCAAACTGGTTCAAGCTATACAAGACAATACACCAAATTTTGAATATTCTCCAAAGTTCTGTCCACAATTATTGTTTTTATTGCTTGAAATTTTTCTTTCCTTTGGTTTGAATAAGATGTGTTGTTGTGTTCCTGAATATCTGTGACTTTACAAGACAGGAATTGTACCTTGCTGATTTAAAAAAAAGGGCTTTAAATGTTGCTAGTACATCTCCCACAGCTGAAGGGAGGATTGTGGTTAACTCTGGTGGGTCAGAATGATGCAGAGTTTGCAGGGTGGGGCAAGTGTGAACTAAAGTGAGTAATATGCAAGAGCCCACCAAAGAGCTCAAGGCCTAGAGGGAAAGGAAAAGGAAATGTTCAGACAGGATGAGCATAGATAATGGAATGGCCATGGCACAGTAAAGATTAAAAACCGAGGAATCTGCCTGGCAGGTATTTGCAAGTTAAGCTTGGGAATTCTTCATTTTTACATCTTTATGGATCCAATTGAGGAGACTTAAATTTTCACTGCAGCTGAAGAAAATGATTTCTTACAATCATAAAGATAGAACCGCATGAAAGATACAGCCCAGAAACAGGCTATATGGCCCAACATCCCATGTCAGTGCTTAAGATCCATCCAAGCCTCCTCCTATCTTGCTTTGTTGTATCTTATCACCATCATGTTCATCTCCTTTGTCCCTCAATGACTTTTCCAGTTTGCCCTTAAATGCATTTTTGCTATTTGTCTCAAACACTTCATGTGGCCATGTGTTCCGCAGTCCGTCTGGTCTCCAGACCATAAGAAGGGAAGCAGGAGTAACCTTTCTAGCTTGCGCTGTCATTCAATAGGATCATAGCTGGCCTTCTGGCTGAATACTATTTTCCTGCATTCAAAATTTTATTAACCTTTATTTTGAACATACAGTCAATAAAGCTAAGGTTACAAAGGGATCTTGATCAATTGGGCCAATAGGCTCAGGAGTGGCAGGTGGAGTTTCATTTGGATAAATGCAAGGTATCACATTTTGGTATAACAAACAAGGACAGGACTTATACACTTAATGGTCGGGCCCTGGATGGTGTTATCAAACAGAGAGACCTAGGAGTTCTAATACATAATTCTTTGAAAGTTGGATCACAAGTAGACAGGGTGGTTAATAAGATCGTTAGCTTACTTGCCTTCATTGCTCACACCATTGAGAACAGGAGTTGGGATGTCATGTTGAGGTTGTATAGGATATTGGCAAGGCTGCTTTTGGAGTACTGTGTACAGTTCTGGTCACCCTGCTATAGAAAGGATATTATTAAAGTGGAGAGGGTTCCGAAAAGCTTACCAGGATTGTTGCTGGAGATTTGAGGGTTTGGGTTATAAGGAGAGGCTGGATAGTCTGGGACATTTTTCACGGAACGTAAGGAGGTTGAGGGGTGACTATACAGAGGTTTATAAAATCATGAGGGCCATACATTAAGAGAATAGAAAAGGTCTTAGGGTGGGGGAGTTCAAAACTAGGCGGCATATTTTTAAGGTGAGAGGAGAAAGATTTAAAAGGGAACTGAGGGACAAATTTTTAACACAGATGGTGGACCGTATGTGGAATGAGCTGCCAGAGGAAGTGATAGATGCAGTTACAGTTACAACGTTTAAAAGACAATTGGTAAGGTACATGAATAGGAAAGGTTTGGAGGGATATGGGCCAAATGCAGGCAAGTGGGACTAGTTTAGTTTCGAAAAGCTGGTTGGCATTGACAACTTGGGCCGAAGGGTCTATTTCCGTGTTGTATGTCTTTATGACCGTATGACTTCACAACTGCCTTGTGGGATAGAAAATTCAAAAGGTACACAACCCTTAAGTGAACAGATGTTTCCTTCTGTCAGTCCTAAGGACCAATCTCCCATTCTGAAACTCTGAATAAGCTCTAATCTGCCAAGTGGGAAACATCATCTCTATATCTGCCTTATCAAGTCCCTTAAACAGTTTTACATGTTACAATGAAACCATCTTTCATTCTTCCAAACACTGGGCAACATAAACCTAGTCTACTTGATCTCTTCTCACAGGACAACATTCCCAAGCCCAGAAATCAGTCTGAATTTCCTGGTGTTTCCATGAATGTCTATTTTAAAATCATGGCCCTAGTTCAGGTTTTCCACATCTATGTCATTAAATCAGGGAACTAATGAGCCTATACCAAACAAACGGTTTGGCCACTTTGAGTATTGCATGCACTTCTGGTCTCCCTGGTATTGGAATAATGTTGTTAAACCTGAAAGGGTTCAGACAAGAGGATGTTGCTAGGGTTTGAGCTGTAGGAAGAGGCTGAATAGGCTGGGGTTATTTTCCCTGGAGCGTCAGAAACCAGGGGTAACCTTTTCGAAGTTTATAAAATCATGAGGGGTATGGATAGGGTAAATAGGCAAGGCCTTTTCCCCAGGGTGGGGGTGTCCAAAACATATGTTTAAGGTGAGAAGGGAGAGAATAAAAGGGACACATGGGGCAACTTTTTTAGGCAGAGGGCGGTGCATGTATGGAATGAGCTGCCAGAGGAAGTGGTGGAGGCTGGTACAATTACAACATTTAAAAGGCATCTGGATGGGTATATGAATTGGAACGGTTTCGAGGGATATGGGCCAAATGATGGCAAATGGGATTGGATTTACATAGGATATCTGGTCAACATGGACGAGTTAGACCTAAGGGTCTGTTTCCATGCTGTATATCCCTATGACTCTAAATTAGAAGAATTAGTGGTAAGGATATCCTGAATCAAGCTGAAAGCTGACATAGGAGCTGACATGCTTCACAAATATGATTTTATCGATAAATCTTTCTAACGGGTGGAGCTGGTTCCTATTAGCTCAATTTGCTGCACGAATTAGTGAAATTTCAGGAATGGGAACAGGACACCATCAGTTCACTGTCTTAACTTGAAAGAGAGTAGTGTTTGGATGTTATAGCAGATTGACCATGTTATTGGTGTAACCATCTGATAGGTTTATTATTCCTATATGGAAGGAGGATTTTATGGACTCACACAAGCTGTACTGTATCGGGGGATTAGAGACAAACATGAACATCCTGTTGAATGTCAATTCAGAACTGAGAGCTAGAGCTCCGGTCTCTGTGCACTGGAATTGCCTGGACAGGGATCTGATCCCTGCGCTCCTTCAGACAGAAAGGGGAATGCTGTTGCTACATTCCAGAGTTGCTCCATCACCAACCATTAACAATTGGTGAACAGATAAGGCACCCTCAGTTCTGAAGTACTAATTCCACTTGTGCAGCTGGCAGGCAAGAAAATGATGTGAAGGGATTTGAATACACATTGAATTTTAAAATCATGATGTGGAATTCTGTAGCTGGCAGCATCATCTTTGTGAATTGTGGGGGAGGAGTGGGAGGTGCAAAAGGAGGAACTAACGCGCTGGCAAAAAAGCAGGGGTGCCTCTTCTTCTGATGGTGAACTAAGATTCTGATGACATTGCATGGGAGAGGCATTGTTGCCAACAGAACTCCTCTTTTGAGATCCTGCCTGCTGGTCATGCTCGCCTGTTCATATTACTCATTGCCAGTTGGGTTTGACCTGACTCTATCACTGCTACAACTCAGAATCTGTCCCTTTGCACTTCTTTCAATGAGGTACAGTTTCATCATAAACACATCCAAAGTAGCAATATAGTAGTAAAAAGTGAGAAGGAGCTACTGTCACTTTTCATCGAGAAACCAGCTCTAAGTTTACTGTACTTCTTTCCATCGGCATCACTCTTTTCTTTTTTGCTGATCTTTCTCTCAAACCTTTAAGAAATGCAAGAGTTGCACTCTTATAGATCATTCATGTGACACTGGACATCTCAGTGTGCTTTAAAACCAAGGGCACATTTTTTAAAATGTAGACGCTGTTTTAACATAGAAATTTGTATGCAGCAAAATTCCCCAAATGACAGGGTCACAGTTACTGCTACACTTGTCCTAGTGTAAAAAACCGAAAGAACTGTGGAAGCTGTAAATCGGGAACAAACACAAAAGTTGCTGGAAAAGCCCAGCACATCTGGCCGCATCTGTGAAGAAAAAAATCAGAATTAACATTTCGGGTCTGGTGACCCTTCCTCAGAACTCTTGTCCTAGTGTTGCTGGCTGAGGGATAAATATTGGCTAGAATATCAGGTAGACCTTTCCAGCTCTTCTACAAGTAGTGTCGTAGGATTGATTATATCCTGCCTGAGAGGCAGAAATCCCAGTGAGAAAGTATGGAAGCTGAGCTAATCTTTTCACATTTTTATCAACATTTATTTATAGACAAAAACATCGCAACATCCGCTTTAACCTGCCAACATCCTGTGCCAAGTTGTTGGAGTGCAAATGACTCCGCAGTTAATGTTCGCTACCTGCATGCAATTAAAAACGAATAAGATAGTTAACAGACAGGCCTTCATTTAAGTATCTAATCAAAAAACAGCATTTCCTACAGCACAGCACTCCTCGTGGCTGCCTAGATTTTATCTTCAAGTTTCTACAGTGGACTGCCTTCATGACTCAGAGATGAGCATGCTACTGACTAGCAGCTGAAATGAGGCCTAACTGACACTGGGGTCAGATGCAACCAGCCCTCCAGTATGTCAATGTTGCAAAAGTTTAAAGTATTATTGAATCGCAGGGAACTGAAATTATTGCTGGTCTCATCAGACAGCTTCCAGGTGAGCTTGTTGAATAGAAGGGGGGATCATTCCTAATTTCACTCACCCCCCCACCTCAATCCAAGGAACTCCCAGGACTCTTTTGCCATTCCAATCATCGCTATGATTGAGATCATCTCATTCAGCACAGACTAGTGATCAACCATGGTACTTTTCAGGTCTTTAAGTCCCACCTTAAGCAATGCTATTACTGACTGAGAGCTTAAAAAATAATTATCCTTGAAAAATCAATACTTAAGGCTTACAAAGAATTATGCTGATAACTTTTAGCAACCTCTCATTTTCCTACACAATTTTCACTGAAATTTGTAGTAACTCTGTGAATAATTAGCTTCAGTGACACCAGGAAGTGCCTCTTATAATTCACTATGTTTTAGATGGCAGGGGAGAGTTGGAATTCTACCAATTATTGTCAGCAAGTGTGGAGGAGCCAGTGCTCCTGACAACCTGACAATGTGAGGGAGCTAAATTATATCAACAGAGATATGGTTATCAACCAGCCTGTTTCAGCAATCATGTCATTTCAATTTCTGCATTTTAATTAAATCCATCACAGACTCAAGCTCAATAACAGTCATGAAGCCCAGAGCTGTGAGAAATTTTTTAATTAACATATCTAACTCCTCTAGGCCAGTTAGTCTTGTCACCACTTAAACAGAATCATTCAAGAAAACCAACACATAAGTTCAAAGTTAATGACATTTCCTGCTAATTGGAGATTTTTAGAAATTGCTGGATGGTGAAAAATACTACTTAAGGCATTCACACAGCTTTTCAAACTGTGCTTTTAAAAACACAACATGACATGACTATTTTCATCATTATAGCAATGCTTGAGTGGCTTGCCAATTAGATCATTGGGGCATGATAGTGTAAAAAGGGCTGTAGGAAAAGTAGGTTTGTTTCTGGAGAATTGCGGATAGTACAGGGTAGTAGGAGGCTCTTCAGCCCATCCAAATTCTATCAGATTTTTTTGAAGAGCAACAGCATTAATCACACTGCAGCTTACTTTCCCAGTACTAAAAAGTCAGAAGTCACACAACGCCAGGCTATAGGCCAACAGGTTTATTTGGAATCAAAAGCAATGCTCTGAAAGCTTGTGATTTCAAATAAACCTGTTCGACTGTAACCCAGTGTTGTGTGACTTTGTCCACCCCAGTCTAAAACTGGAATCTCCACATCAAACTCTCTGTACAATATTCCTAAATTAAATTTACTGTAAATACTGGATCTGCATTGTATTATTTTGCAAGGAAATAAAAACCTGAGAGAAATACAAGCACAGCAAGAGAAAGACCACGACTCTGGAATCCATATCTCCTAGTTGAGAGATTATGACTTTGAATCCTCCTCTGGGACGGAAAAGTCAAAAAAGGGATGAGTTGGATGGGCTTTACCACGTTTTAAACATTTTTCAAACACACAACAAAATAATCAGGTACTCTTTGAAATGTTCTCCTCCACAAAGCAGTGACACTGTATTAGGTACATGCTCCCATTTCTTTTCATGTTTAATTCTAACCGATAGAACCATTGACTGAGACGCAGTGTGCAGGAGCTACTAATTAATTTTTTTCTATATTTCCTAATCAACTGTTTCAGAGAGGTTATTACACTCCTCTGGTGTAATAGCAGTGGGACTTGAATCTAGGCCATCTAGCTCAGAGGAAGGGACACCACCACTGCATTACAATAGCCTTAACATAAAGAAGCAGTCCTTTAGTGGAATCTGTGCTCCTGGCCACCCCTACTTGCCTGATTGACGGCTGTAAGAGTAAATAACAAACAGCACGTATTGCTGTAATCTCAGTAATTGAAGCAATTGGAAGGTCATGTTTTTAAAGTCCTGTTATTTTACGGAGCATTTCAGAATGAGAGAAAATTGCACGCTCTCGCAGTTCTACAGCCATTTATCTCACCAGCCATTAGTTAGGACAATTACAATTTGAAGAGAAAGCTTTTTGTCAAACTGCTTGCTCTCAGAAGACAGACATGTTCCTCCTGCTCTGATTTCTCTCTTTGCCTGTGGGCTAGTGCTTTCCTTCTTACTGACGCTATCTGGACCTGCCAAGTAACTATCTGCTGGTTTGAACTAAATCCCCTTCGACCCATCATTTTTACTGTCTGCATTAACATGGAGCTTCAACTTTCAGCTACTTGGCATTGAACATCTACAGCCACACAAACAATTCCAGAGTCTGTCATAAACTGAGTGCAGATTTACCCTTTACCCTACTGTGTATTTAAAAATAATTTTTTCTGGCAAGCTCAACATTTCTAGTTACTCAGCTATCCCAGTAATCAGGCTGAATCTTTGAGCTTGTACCCATTAATGTCAGGAAGGTGGTTCTGTAAGCGTATAAGTAAATGAATTGTTTTTAATTTGTTAATTTGTGGCCCCTGGCCTCTGTTTTAAAGCAGAGCTACTAGTCCTGCCATTCCCCTGCCTCTCGCGTGTTGTGAGAAATATTTCAGGTGCTTCTATTAACACACAGCTATTTCCTTTTCTGTCAAATCATTAACATGAAAGGAGTTTCACCCAAGCCAACAGGAACCATAGACGTGTGGCCACATTTTCAGTCAATATTCCTGGGTTTTGTGTTGTAGTCACCAGCAGGAAATCATTAACTCACAGGCATTTTGTAACAGCTCCAGCATATTAACCCTTTCACTACCAGGCTATGGAAAACAAGCACGACTCTGTAAAAAGGTGGGCTCCTGGTCACCTCTAACCTGTGAAGGTATAGGATTAATAAATTACCTCCTCTACAGCCTTCAAACAATCTACACTTCAGTCTCCAGGAAAGGTTTCATTTATCATCTCAAAGGAAGAGAGAAATCAAGGCAGATTATCATTTTAGAAATATGGGCCGCTATGCATAAACACCCCAGTTTATGTTCTGGGATGAACTGAACATTTGCCTGTATGATTGCTAATGACCTGTTAAATCTTCGGCATGGTTATACTAGTCTAAATGCTAAGGGGCAACTTGTTCACACAGAAGGCGGTCCATATGTACAATGAGCTGCCAGAGGACGTGGTAGAGACTGGTACGATTACAACATTTAAAATGCATCTGGATGGGTATGTGTATATAGAGAGATATGGGCCAAATGCTGGCAAATGGGACTGGATTTATATAGGAAATCTGGTCAGTATGGGTGAGTTGAACCGAAGAGTCTGTTTCCATGCTGTATATCTCTATGACTGTATGACGCTGTGACAAAGATACTCTGCAAGAATTCACAGTTAGCTTCATTCTTAGTTTATAATATTCTGCACAGCAAGAAGTTAATTTGAATCTATAAGCACCAGCTAATGTCTCAGTGTTTCCCACGAAAATAACAATGCATGACATTAGAAAGCACTTCCATACACAAAGGGTGGTACGTCATAGAATCGCTACAGAATCTATTTGGTCCATCAAATTCACACTGACCCTCCAAAGAACATCTGACCAGACCCATGCCCCACTCTACCCCATAACCCTGCATTTGCTATGGCTAATCCACCTAACCTGCACACCTTTGGACTGTGCGACAAAACCAAAGCACCCAGAGGAAACCCATGCAGGCTCAGGGAGAATATGCAAACTCCACACAAACTATCACCCAAGGCTGGAATCAAATCTGGCATCAGTGTTAACCACGGAGCCACCATAGATGTTTGGAACTCTCTTCCACAAAAGACAGTGGATGCTGGATCAGTTGTTAAGTTTAAATATGAGATTGAAAGATTTTCATTAAGCAAATTTATTAAAGGGTATGGGCCAAAGGCAGGTATATAGAGTTCGGCCACAGATCAGCCATGATCTCATTGAATGGCAGAACAGGCTTTTGGGGCTAAATGGCCTACTCCTGTTCCTTTGTTCCTATAACCACTTGAAGAACAATGATAGCAGTAGACAAACTATCTAAATTAAAGGATGAAAAGAAGGAGCTTGTGTTATATAGCCACCATCAACATATCTTGCAATGTAGAGAAATCCAGCCCTCAATTTTGCAAGTAGTCAGCTCCCACAAGCAGCTCCGTGACTGTGGCTGGATCATAACATTTTTTGACTGATCAGTACAGGATTCCAGAGAGAACATTGCTGCTCCTCTTCAAAATAGTGCCACAAAATCTATGAGTGTTACGTCTCATCTGAACACACCATTTCCGACAGTGCGACACTCCCTCAACGCTGGAATGAAGTGTCAGCCTAGATGGGATACTCAAGTCTTTGAAGTTGGTCTTGAAATTACAACCTCCTGGTGAAGAGGTGAAAATGTCCTCAACAAGCCAAGGCTGACATTACAAGTAAATCCACACATAGAGTACAACTCTTGCAGTTAATGAGATTCCTGTTTATAGATGCAGCACCTCGCAGCATAGGTGGCATCTGTGTTGGCAAGGTCCAGCGAGGATCCATAGTGGTGAGGGCATTGGTGGATGCGAGATGACAACAAAGAGTGGTACCTTTCAATCCAGGGGCAGTGCAGCGAAGAGGGCTCATCCTAACCACTGGAACCATGACAGAGCACTTAAGAAGAAGGACTGTAAAGTTGGACATTTTCTTTATTTGAGGTAACAGGTTGTAGAAATGGATGAACACAGCAGGCCAAGCAGCGTCAGAGGAGCAGGGAAGCTGACATTTCGGGCCTTTATTCTGAAGAAGGGTCTGGGCCCGAAATGTCATCTTCCCTGCTCCTCGGATGCTGCTTGGCCTGCTGTGTTCATTCAGCTTTATACCTTGTTATCTCAGGTTCTCCAGCATCTGCAGTTCCTACTATCTCTGAAACATTTTCTTTATTTCTTCATTCTTCTGCCTTTATATTCTATGTTTTGGTCTATTTTTCTGTGTTTTAAGATGGCACCGGAAAGTGGCAACACTATCAAACACTTTTCACTGTATTTTGTAATGAGATACACATGACAATATATAAATCAAGTGTAATAAATCAAATCAAAATCAAATCACAGTGGTCGTTCAGACACATGGGGAGGTGATGGCCTAATGGTATTATCGCCGGGCTGTTAACCCAGAGACCCAGGTAATGTTCTGTTGGACCCGGGTTTGAATCCCGCCATGGCAGATGGTGGAATTTGAATTCATTGAATATCTGGAATTAAGAGTCCAATGATGACTATTGTCGATTATTGGAAAAACCCATCTGGTTCATTAATGCCCTTTAGGGAAGGAATCTGCCATCCTTACCTGGTCAGGCCAACATGTGACTCCAGACCCATAGCAATGTGGTTGACTCTTAATTGCCTTCTGGGAATTAGGGATGGGCAATAATTGCTGGCCTAGTCAGCAATGCCCTCATCCCGTGAATGAATAACAAAAAGGGGACTTAAAATGAAATCTTGATATGGCAAAGAAATAAATGAATTTTAACATGCCTGCTGACTATTGGGAAAAGAAATCCTTTCTACAGACATTTCTAATCAACCTGTTCAGAGATGTCATTATATATCTCCAAAGCAGGTGGGAATTGAACTTGGCCTGCTGGCTCAGGGGCAAGGACAGTACCAATAAGCCAAACAGCTTTAACAGTGTCATCATGTCAACAGAAAATGGATGAGGTGATTATCTACATAGTTTTCAAGAACCAATCAAATTAGTCAAGGGAAATCAAGTTATGAGTCATTTTGTGAAGATACACCTATCAAAATATTTGTGATGGCACAAGGCCAAAAGGCTAATTAACATCCCAGAAATGGCCACCAATAAGTGTTTTTTTGCTGGTTTGAGGGAAAGGTAAGGACATTGATTTTAATAACTCAAAAACTGGATGTATGGAAGTGAAGGTTGCCCTGGGAGTTTGCCTCATTCTTACTTCTGATACACTCCAAAGGCTCCTTCTATTCCACTGAATTAATCAGGAAGCCCTGATCCTTGTTTCCTGTGCACCTTTCATGGGACGTAGACCAGTAACTGTTGACTATTCCTCACTCTTTGAGAAAGTGATTTTTGTAAGTTGTCTTCTTGAACAACCACGTTCAATGTGGTGCAATACACTCTTAGTGCTATTGGAGAGGAAATTAGAATTGTAAGAGATGGTGTGTGCCTCAGAGGGGAGTTTGCAGGTACTAGTATTCCCTTGCGTTTGTCATCCTTGTTTTTCTAAGGGTTTTGGCTTGCTAGTTCAGCAGTCAGCAGTGAACATCCCAACCTTGAACCTTATAATGGGGAGAAAGTAATTGATGATGCAACTGAGAATGGTCGCACCTAGACACTGGATACCCCAGAATGCTCCTGAAGTGATGTCTTGGGACTGAGATGATTGACTTCAGCAACCAGAACCATGTTCCTTTGTGCTCAATAAATAAAAACTGAAAGAACTGCAGATGCTGTAAATCAGGACCAAAAACAAAGTTGCTGGAAAAGCTCAGCAGGTCTGGCAGCATCTGTGAAGAAAATATCAGAGTTAACATTTCGGGTCTGGTAACCCTTCCTCAGAACAGTTCTGAGAAAGGGTCACTGAGTGCAAAATGTTAACTCTAATATTTTCTTCACAGAGGCTGCCAAACCTGCTGAGCTTTTCCAGCAATTTTGTTTTTGTTCTTTTATGCTCAGTTTGACTCCAGGCAATGGAAAGTTTTCCACCTGATTACAATTGACTTCCACGTTATTAGGGCTTCTTGATGCCAAATTTGTTCAGCTGTTGCCATGATATCCAATGCAGTCACTCTCACTTCACCTCTAGAAATCAGCTCTTTAAACCATTTTTAGGCTAAAGCTATAGTGAGCTGGGCAGCCCTATGAGAACTTAAACTTTGTACGAGCTAACAAATTCTGCTTAATTACGCTGTTAACACCTTCAATTATTTTGTTGATAGTTGAGATTAAATTTACGGGGCACGAATTTGCCGGATTGAATTTGTCCTGGTTTCTGTGGGCAAGATCTGGGCAATTTTCCACAATGGTAGATAAATGCCACTGTCAAAGCTGTAATAGAACAGCTCAGTTGGAGGCCTGACCAGTCCTGGAGCACAGGTCTTCACTACCACAGCCAGGATGTTTTCAGGGCCCATAGCCTTCGCTTATCTGGTGCTTCAGTCCCTTCATGGTATCAGGTGGCCTGAGCTGAATTAGTTGAAAGTTAACGTTGATGCCAAGAGCTTCAGGAAGTTACGATGGATCATTGATGCATCAGTTAGGCTGAAAATGGTTGAAGATTTATTCAAATATTATTCTCCATGCCTTATTAACACCAAATTTGCTATATCCTCTTGCAGAATATTCCAATATAAAGCCCATGCTCCCTGAACGCTGAACTATTTCATACTTTTTTTAATTCCTTCCCTGCTCAGTTCCCGTTCCTGAATTACCAGAATCTTTGGACTCTTCTCCCTAAATCATTCTGCCTTGACAGCTTATATTTCACAAAGCACTTGATCTGTTAATCCCAGTCTTTAGCAATCCTTTTGGTTTCTTTCATTGACAGTTATTAGTCTGACTTCAAACTGGACATTTGAAATTTGAAACTAATTTAAAAATGCAGGAAAAACCTCAGTAGACCAGGCAGAATTCATGGAAAGAATTGACTTTAATGCGGGGATTTTATAGACCTTTTGTCATTTTATTTTCTCTCATTCCCAAGATACGATATCGCTGGCATTTATTAGGAAAATGAGGGGATGCCTTATTGAATATTGAGTGGCCTACCAAGATATTGAGGGCAGAGTTACACAGATGCTGTCATGCGTAGACCAGGCCAAATAAAGTGACAGAATTCCTTCCCTAAACTGCAACAGGCTTCTATGATAATTGATAGCAATATAACCATCGTTCTTTTGTACCCTTTAAAACACATTAAACTTGAATCTAAAAACACTTTAATCTACCTATTCTCTCCATCTAATCTAATTTTATATGCATTTCTAGTTAACCAAACAACTAGCATAGTGTAATTTAAAAGAGAGTATGGGAACAGAGCAATCTGGGCGTGTAGGTACACAAATGCATGAGGTTCGCTGGACAAACTGAGGAGGTTATATTTTTGAAAAAAGGAACTCACGGTTAACAAATAAAAGCTTAGGTTAACAAGTAAGAAGATTTTGCTTAACCTTTATGAATGACTATTTAGGCCTCAACTGGAGAACAACGTTGCAGCTAATTATGGGCACCACATTTTAGGAAGGTATCGATACGACCTTCATAATGAATAAAAGAGATTTTTAGAATGATTGGGGAAAGGCAAGGGAAATTTAATAAGGGTTTTAAAACTTAGTAAGTGTTTTGATCATTTTAACAGGGAGAAACTGTTTCCAGCAGTAGAAGAGTTGATAACCAAATGACCGGATTATTGGAAAGAGGATCAAATAATAGATGGGGTTGTTGTCTAAGTCAATTATTTTTATCATCTGGAATGTGCCACATGGGAGGGAGTAAAAGCAGATTAAATAATAATATTCAAAAGGGAATTGAATGAATACTTGATGAAAAGATTGCAATGCTATAGGGAGAGACTGACTAACAAAGGACTAACCAGACAGATCTTCCAAACAGCTAGCATAGACATGGGTTGAACGATCTCCTTTTGCACTGTTTCATGCTATGATTCTAAATTTGTACACATTAATTGTATAATATGAGTCTATGATACCCCGAAGAGCAAAAATTTCAATATTCTCCAACCTTGCCTTACAACAGCCACAGAAGTGCTTAATTGGCTGCGAAGGTCATGAATAATGTCATGTAAATACAAATTTGTTCCCACTAACTTACTCTGTTCCTTTCTCTATGTTTAAATATACCCATTTTCAGGATTTGGGAATTTTTGGCAAGATGTTGACACAGTGGTGTTAGGCAGAAAGTTTCACTTTGTGAACCAATCACCAGACCCCCATGGGATACAATGGCAGAAAATGTTCAGGAAGGTTCCAAAGCAAGTGGACCAACAAGTGTGAGTTACCAGTCACATTCTCTTAAATACGTTTGCCACAAATTGTTAGTTGTGCAACTTGTCAGCCTAATAGGAAAAGACAGGGTAGATAAAGATAGACTATTTCCACTGTTTTGGGATTCGAGATCTAGGGGGTATGGTCTGAGAATTAGGGCCAGATTCATCAGGAGAGATGTTAGGAAACGCTAAAGGCGATAGATGTTAACTCTCTTCCATAAAAGGCAGTGGATGCTGGATCTGTTGTTAATTTTAAATCTGAGATCAAAAGACTTTTGTTAAGCAAAGGTGTTAAGAGATATGGGCCCTTAACAAAAGTCTTTCAATATGAAGTTAGGCCACAGATCATCATGATCTCATTGAATGTGAAATAGGCTTGAGGGGCTGAATGGCCTACTCCTGTTCCTATGTTCCTATTTGCCAGCACATCCCTACTCTCATTCTTTGGGGAGTTCCATTCTGTTGACATAGGATAGCACTTTGCAGTCAAATTATAGCTGAGAATTCTGGTCAACATGTTAATCATTTGCTTCAAATGTTGGCTGATACTGCTGTTCATTTCTACCTTGAAATAAGACACAGCCAAAAGGATTTGAGCAGCTTTACTCATCACTGTCGATGTTACTCCTGGCTTTGGGGCAGGTTGGTTGCAGATGTCGTTGCAGCAGATTGAATAGGTGACTCCAAGATAATGACGATCAATTCAGCTATGGCCACTGATAATTGGGAATATTGAGGTATGGCAGATGTGTCATTTTGGTTGCTTCTAACCTGCTGCTGGTGACTATTCATCTCCCTGGCCTATACTTTGTTTCCTCTGGTTTTGCTATCGCTGAATGCTTTCAAAACAGCTGCCAATGTAAAAACGATAATGACTTATCAAAGAACATGTACCTGCTACTATTTTCAATGGAAATATGTTGGTGCATCCAGGTTCCTTTAAAATGTTAGTATTGAGTGCAATGCTATAAAGTTTTCATCTCCTTTCTCAATCCGTTGTACCTCTGGAAAAAATTTCTAAGCAGTTTCAGATATTGCTTTCCTCTCTCATTGCATCAAGTCTTAATAGTCTGATCCAAAAAATACAGGAAAAATACATGAAACATTAGCTGGAATAAAAAAACAGGTCTGTTAATCAAGAGCTTGCTTAATGCACAAAGAGGTTTGGGGCATGATTCCAACAGGGAAAAGTGGAGGTCTTTAGCATACAATTTCCCAATTTCTCCCAAACCGTGCCAAGAGTTACCAATCCTGGTGGACACAAAATCAAACAGCCTCCTCCATTAGTTTTTCTCCTGTTTTCAATTACTAAACGGTAATTAGATTATGTTTATGACCACTTTGTTCTTCAGATGAAGTTTGATAGCATCCTGTAATATGCTTTTGTCTAATTTTCCCATAACCAGCTTTAGATCAGCAAACAGATATGTGTGCCAAATCTTAGATGAGAATAAGTAATTCAGAATAAAAATGTTTTACTTTTTGTCACTAGCTTACACAATCTCCATCACTCATACCAAATATACATAAGCTTCAGCGTATTCTCACACGTGGCACTGTTGCAAAGCTCTTAACTGCATACACAGAAACAGGGCATGGCTCAACCAATGGAAGCTGTTGATAATGTTCCACTTGCACCTCTTCCCGTCTTTTCTTATCCAAATCAATCTTGCAACTCTCTAGACCCTTTTCTCTGATGAGGTTGTCTAGCTTCTCCTGAAAAATGTCTAAACTATTCACCAACCATTCCTTGTGGTAGCAAATTCCACACTTTATTTATTTAAACAACTTCCTTCTGAACTCCTTATGGATTTTTTTTGGTCACTACCTAGCATGATGGTCTCCAGTAATATGTAAGTGAAAACATTCACTGTGCTGCATGAGAGGGGAGGTGATAACTATTATCACTTGCCTATATTCCCAGCAACCCAGGTAATGTTCTGGGGAAAACCAAAAGAACCGCAGACGCTGTAAATCAGAAACAAAAACAGAAGTTGCTGGAAAAGCTCAGCATATCTGGCAACATCTGTGAAGAGGAATCAGGGTTAACGTTTCGGGTCCAGTGAACCTCCTGAGGAAGGGCCACCGGACCTGAAACATTAACTCTGATCTCCCTTCACAGACACTGTCAGACCTGCTGAGCATTTCCAGCAACTTCTGTTTTTGTTTCGAATGTTCTGGGGACCCAGTTTCAAATTCTGACATAAGGTTATGAACCAACAGGTATATTTGAAATCACACAAGCTTTTGAAGCGCAGCCCGTGATACTGGGTTCATGTTGCACTGCAGGTGACCCCACCGCAGTGTTCTGTATCTGTAAATTCATCCTTACTGTCATGTTTTGACAGCGTCACTTAGGTAAATTGTTTTAATCTTTCTACCCTAGTTAGTTTGTACAGTTTTGAATTTGGCATGTGATTCTAACCTGTTTAGTTTGTCTCCAGCACCACTTTATTTTAAATGTTTTTGTAATTATCTCTCTGCCTCACTTTAATCAGATTTTAGGTCATCATTTTGCTGGTTATTCAGCTGTTGACCTTTTACTCACCATCTAACACTCTTGGTGACCTGCAGAGACTTATCATCTGATGCTTCACTCACACCAATTGTATGATCTTTTGATCTCTCTGCCCTTGATCTCTCTGCCTATAAATTCTGGGTCTGTGTACCCTGCTCTTTCACTGCAGCTGATGGACGGGCTGTGCTCCAAAGATTTGTGTGATTTCAAATACATCTATTGGATGAGAACCTGGCGTCATGTGACTTCTGACTTTGTTCACCCCAGTCCAACACTGGCACCTCCACATCACCCAAATTCTGACATAGCATGTGTTGGAATTTGAATTCAATTTGGAACAAAAAAAGGTCTGGAATTAAGACTCTAACGATGACAAAGAAACAGTTGTCAGGGGAAAAACCCACCTATTTCACTAATATCCTTTAGGGCAGGAAACCTACTGTCCTTACCTGGTCTAGCCTATACTTGACTTCAGAATCACAATAATGTGGTTGACTCTTTACTGTTTTCCAGGCAATTAGGAATGAGTAATAAGTGCTGGCCTATTCAATAACGCCCATATTGTGACAATGACTAATAAATTCTCTATGCACTCACTCTATTCTTTTTAAAATGTCTATTAGGTCACCTTCTCAGGTTTAATTTTGTTTTGCAGACAGCATCCTTTTTTGACAGGTTGGCTTAATGGCAGGAGACAGAGAGGTGGTGAAGGATTGTGTATCCAACTGGAGGCTTGTCACCAGTGGTGTTCCACAGGGATTAGTTCTGGGTCCTCTTTTTTTAAATCATTTATATGACTGATTTGGATGAGAATCTCAAAGGCATGATTGGTAAGTTTGCAGATGACTCCAAATTTGGTGGCATGGTAGACAATGAACAAGGTTTTCTAAGATTATAAAAAGGGTTTTGATCAAATGGGTCAATGGGCTGAAAAATGGCAGATGGAGTTCAATCTGGATAAATGTGAAGTATTGCATTTTGGTACAACAAACAGGGTTAGGACTTACAATTGAGGTGGGGTCTTGGGTAGTTTTGTAGAACAAAGGGACCTAGGAATTCAGGTACATAATTCTTTGACGTTTGCATCACATATAGACAGGATGGTTAAAAAGGGGTTTAGCACGCTTGCCTTCATTGCTTAGTCCTTTGAGTATAGGTGTTGGTAAGTCATGTTAAGGTTGTACAGGGCATTGGTAAGGCCTCTTCTGGTATACCGTGTGCACATCTGGTCAGTTATAGGAAGAATATTATTACACTGGAGACGGTTCAGAAGAGATTTACCAAGATGTTGTCAGGTATGGAAGGAGTGAGTTATAAAGAAAGGCTGGATAGGCTGGGATATGGGCCAGGAGCAGGCAGATGGGACTAGTTTATTTTGGGATTATGTTAGGCATGGACTGGTTGGACCAAAGTGTCTGTTTTCGTGCCGTATGACTCAATGACTCTATGATTCTCCCAAACACATAATACTACACCCACTGATACTCTTCTCTCTCTCTTGCAAGGGAAGTAAAACAAAGTGGTATTGTGGTAATGGCATGTGGCAAAGATGAGTAATCCAGAAGCTCAGCCTAATTCTTTGAAGATAGTGACTGAATCATTTTTTTTGCAAAGAACAAGTGTATCAAGTACTTCTTTAGAAGGTTTTTCACCATGAGGCATGATAAGTTCTCTCAGCCTATTGTACCAAACTTACCTCATTAATTATGTCATGGCCCTGTGGTATCTCTTGCATATGACTTCCAGCCCATCTTCCATGCACCATTCCCACAACAACTCGCTGCTCAGCAGATATCCTGGAATTCACCAGTATGCCTTGTGCCCACTGCATCTTTAGAAGCCCCTGGATGAGTGCTGTCAATCCAGAATGGCCCTACCTAATTGCTGACATTTGATCCAGACGTAGCAGACCGGCCCACCCCCAGAATAGCAATGGGGTTCACAGCAACGGACCATGCCAGGCTGCTCTGAGGATGCCATCTGGGTCTGGAGAAATACCCAACACTGTGGGAAGGAGATCAATCCACTCCACCAGGATATGTTCCATCATCTTCTCTCCCATGCATCACCCTCATTCTATTTCCACTACTGACTTCAACCAAGTTTCATATTCTACTATTCTCACTATTGTCTGAAATATTTTTCTCAAGTGCTTTCACCCATCCCAGCTGTGACACCACTGGCCCTACATATCCCCTATGCTGCCTACTGACTTGCTTGGGTGACCTCGCCACATGCACCACCAGTAATAGCTGTGCCATCCAGTTTCATTTCCCACAATATCTGCCTTTTTCCCATTCTATGAGGATAACAGACAACAATGGGGCAGAAAGAATAAAGCCGGGTGGTAGGATGCCTGACATTTGGCTCCTTGCTGGTTACGTGGACAGGATCCTGACTTTGACCACCCCAAGTACAGCCTGGGCTGGTATCAGAGACTGCCCTCCACTTATTGAACCAGGACACCTTGAGTAAAGGGTATCCCCCTTGTCTTGGATGAGGTCTTCCAACAACTATGATGAGCTTTCTTGCTTTCTGTCTCTACTAAATGCAATCATCATTTGGTTGATTCTTAACTATCCTCAGAAATGACATAATTCGGGTCAAAAGATATTAGTGATGGGCAACATTTGTAGCCCTTGGTAACAACACCTACATCCAATGAGAGTTTTTTTTTAAAGTCAGAGAAAACAGAAATTAACCACATGTTCTAACTCCATGGAGTAGATGCTGCCCGTCATTAATGGAAGGAACTATTGCTGAGCTGGTGGCCTCCAGCAAGCTGAAATTATTGAAGACATTGATATCATCATTGCAAAATGTCTTTTCTCCCTCATCCCTAACTCTCTTCTAGCTAACAAGCTGCAGGTAATATAAACATACCCATCTCATCTTCAGGCTGCAAACTGCATCTGCACTGTTACACAAACAGGAACACAGTGAAAAAGAAGACACTTGATTTCATGATCCAGTCAACACCTTCCAAATAGTTACTAAATCAGAAGCTGAACAAGCTAATACACTGATAAATACAATTGTTAAAATTGCTGATGATGCTGCAGCTCACCAAGGTGTCCAATAAACAACAAAAGAAGCACCGAAAGCCTTTTCCAATCACAACTTCACAGCTAATAAAATTTTTGAAAGATCAACATTTAACAGAAGAGTTCAACAGTTGGGGGAATCCATTGATAATTTATTGATGACTATTATAGAATGATGGAATTATGTGACTGGTGAGTTTAAAATCAGAGTTTGTAAGAAACAGCCTTGGCATTGGATTTGTTGAAGACTCATTGTCCGGTATAAAACGTGAAGCTTTAAATGACCATCCTAGTGTTTAATCAGAGCTGATCTACCTGGTTCTGAATGTTTCTGATGGATTGTACATTTGAATTAAATTGAATTGAATCGAATTAATTATATTGTCACATGTGCTTACATGAGTACAGTGAAAAGTTTACAAGTCGCCATCAGAGGTACCAAAATACCTATGTACAGATTCTCGAGTATAAACTCTAAGAGAAAACGCATTTTAAAAGTACTGAAATAAATCCAGCATTACAGACCTTCAGATGTACAAAATCATGGTAACAAACTGGAAAAATAAAGAAATAAAAAGTTCAGAACTGCAGTCCTTCCACAATAATACAATAAAAAAAATCAAGAAACTGAATTTAAGACAAAGTCCATTTCATCCATTTCACGGACCTGGGCTCGAGGACTTGACCCTCAATTGGAATCCTGGGCCAGACCCTCCACGATGCCAAAGAAAATGCCGCTTGGAGTCACAGGCTGAATGAAGTACTGCAAGGAGGCCCAGACCAACGCCAACGAAACCAGCCACCGAAGCAGCCGAAAGGAGCCATAGGCCAGGCCAAAGTGTGTTCCATCCCCTTTAGTAAGTAACATTCAATCCACTTTGTGTCAAAAACACAACTGTGCTGCCAACACTATTTTGGAAATTTAAGAGCCTCACGGTGCCTAAATATAGGGAACTACTAAATCCAATTTTACCACCATGCTTGTTATCTCGGATTCTCCAGCATCTGCAGTACCTTTTATCTCTAATGAGCAACTAAACCTGTCTTTTTGTGTGAAAATGACTGAACAATTAATCACTGGGTGGGACACTGGGGAGATCTCCTCTGGTCTTCTGCAGAATCGTGCTATGGATTCTTTTATGTCCACCTGAGAAGGCAGACAGGGACATGGGTCAATGTCTCAGTTCAGTAACGGCACCTCTGATAGGGCAAGACTCCCTCAGTACAGTACTGGAGTGCCAGTTTAAATGGCAAATATCCCATGCACTGTTCAAAGAAGCATCGAGCCAGATCTTGATGGTCTTGCCCAACATTCTTCTCTTAGTCTACTCCACCCACTGTCTGTTACACTTCATAAGTAACCTATTGCACGAAAAGTCTTTTAGAATGCTCTGAGGTCCCAGTTTATTTGCCAGCCCATCTTTTATTTTTTTATCTTATTTGTGGCAAACACCCTGTCCAAAGTAATTCTGCTGTTCAAACACAGTGGCTATGAAAATACCTCCCAGTACGTGAAATTCTTCTGTACATTTCAGACGGATGTGATAAACTACTTTACAAAATACAAACTTATTTCTTAACATTCATTCTCAACAGCAGTTAATAGTTTATCTTTCAACAGGACAAGACTCCAGATTACATACTGCAGCAAACGCTAAAGCAGAGGTTGAAGGGGTAACCTCAAACACCAATATTTCCAAAACTGAGCTGTAGTATTACTTATAATTACAGAGAGTTTGTTCACAAAGGTGTGCCGTCATACTTCTGTGTTTTAATTTAGCTGACAGTTGACAACATTATCGTAAGGTCCAGTACTTCCCACTTTTATAGTAAATTCGCCATGCAGGATTTTCCCCATTCTCTCATTTTCCAATTGGGTGATAAAAACATTGGCCATTTTTGAGGGCGTTGGTGAAAGCGATTGACTTAAATATTCTGCTTTACTACAGAACAAATTTTAGTTCCAGTTTTTTCACAATTTTAGATTGTACAGATTTTCTTTAGTTGTGCAAGAGGAGGATGAGGGATGAAAAGAAAGAAATTTGGGGTGATATGGTGGCTCAGTGGTTAGCACTGTAGTCTAACTGCTCCAGGGACCCGGGTTCGATTCCAGCCTCAGGTGGATGCCTGTGTGGAGTTTGCACATTCTCCCCATGTCTGTGTTGGTTGCCTCTGGGTGCTCCGGTTTCTTCCCACAGTCCAAAGATGTGGAGGTTAGATAGATTGGCCATGGGAAATGCAGGGTTGCAGGGATGGGGTGAATCCTGGTTGGGATGGTCTTCAAAGGGTCAGAGTGAACTTGATGGGCTGAATTCTACTTCCCCTCTGTAGGGCTTCTATAAAAAATCTTTCTAAGAAAGGGTAGAAGTTAGGAGTAATTCTGTTCTTTCCAGGAAACCTCAGTACAAAGTTCCATTGTCATTCCACAAAAATTAAAACAAAATAAACTGGACCATTTACTGCCCATCACTTTAATCTCAATCATCAGCAAAGTGATGGTGGGGATCATGATGGTATGATCAAGTAATGAAAAGTAATAACTTGCTCAGTAATACCTTGCTTGCTGATGCTCAGTTTGGGTTGTGCCAGGGCTGCTCAACTCCTGTCCTCATAAGTAAACCCCAGAGGGGAGGTGAAGGTAGCATTTTGACTGCATGTGGTATCAAGGTGCCTGCGCCATCTAGACTCAAGGGAAAAGTGGTCGATGTCATACTTACCACAAGGGAAGTTGGTAGTGGAGTATTGGAGATCAATCATTTCAATCTCATGATCACACTGCAGGTGTTCCTTGGGGTAATGTCCTCGGCCCAACTATCTTCAGCTACTTCATCGATAACCTCTCTCCATCATGAGGTCAGAAGAGGAGATGTTCCTTGATGATTGCACAATTCACTACTCCTCAGGTTCTGAAGTAATTTGTATCCATGTGCAGCAAGACTTCGACAAAATCCAGGCTTGGGTGAACATGGAGTGTGAATGCTACTTACCAGTCAAGTGCCGGGCAATGATCATCTTCAATTCAATATAACAAAATCCCTTTGGCATTCCTATTGCTGAATCCCCCATGATCAACAACCTGGTGGTTACTATTGATCAGAAGCTGAACAGGTCCATCCACATAAACACTGTGAGTACAAGGCCAGGTCAGAGACTGGGAATTCTGAGGGAAATAGCTCACCTCCTGACTCCCCAGAATGTGACCACCACCTACAAGACACAGCTCAGGAAAGCAATGGAACACTCACCATGTGACTGAGTGCAAGTACAACAAAACTCAAGAAGTTTTGTGCAATACAGGACAAAAGCAACTTATTTGATTGGCACTCCATCTACATCGATGCAGTTTGTACCATTTACAACAGTCAGTTCATCGACTTGCTAAACCTGCCAACCTATTCTGAAACTGTCAATCCGAACTCGAAAGATTAACTCTGTTTCTCTCACCAAAAATGCTGCCAGAAGCGATATGTTTCTCCAGTATTTTGTGTGATTGGTTTAGAAATTTCCAACATCTACAAAATTTTGGTTCTTTATAGCTAGCAGTAGATGATTATTTAGTGGCCTGAAGACCAAGTTCCCTCCCCTCACCCTCCTAAGACATTGTAACCTGAATGACACATTTGATCTCACCTTGTTGCTTTCAATATCACCAGAGCTCAAGGAATTGTAATTTAATTACAATTATATTTTGCTTTTATCTGTCTCTTGTTTGTGGGGCGGCTTCCATCATTCAGGAAGGAGTTTGGAAGTACCACCTCGGTAGGTCTGGTAAACAAACTTACTCTGTGGGATCATTGTTAGCCTCTTATTTAAGTAGCACTGTGAAATGCCTAGAAAAGGCTCAGCTTCTGCATTGTAAAGGTTAGCATCTGTTTAATAAATCACTGTTAGTTCACAGGGAGAAAAAAGCAGTTTAAAAATCCAAATTGTAACCGTGACACAGAGTATGTTTTACAGATGCATTAAAGAGATGGCATTTACTTCAGCACTATCACTGATTCATCCCAGACTCAAACATGGTTTAAATTAACTACATTAAAGGGGATTTTCAACAACAGCTGGAACAGTGCACTATCGCACAGCAATTATGTAGAGAATGGCACAGAAATCACACAAATTGAAACAGTTTTTTTTAAATGTTCCATTCTGAAGTAAAAACAAATGATATAAATTCTTCAAAGATTTGCTGTTCTTTGTTTATTTTTGAAGTCACTTAAATTAAGCAGTAAAAGAGATACCGTCTCACTCAAAGAGTTGTGTAGTGATTCAAAGATTAATAAAATTATAATTCTACATCTTCAAAGAATTTAGATCTTTTCTGTCCACCAGATTTTCCTGGGCCCCAAATAAGCCTGAGGTAGGGAATGTTTGTAGGTATCTTGTCTTGAAATCTGTTGGTGGCTCTTTGTTGATATCTGTCGGGCAACGTAATGGAGTGTCCTTGCAAATCAGGCCTCTAATCTCTCTGGAAACCACCTCGTATTGTCCCTCTGACTGTACACTTATGATCCCAACTGTACTTCATCTATCATCACCTTCTGATTAGTGCCAGCCTTGGCTGAGTGCCTGACACGTCACCTGATTCGGAAAGTTGTGGGCTCAAATCCCTCTCCAAAGACCTGAGCACAGAATCCAACCTGACTTCTCCAGCACAGTACATTTGGAGAACTACAATCCAGCCGGAGCCAGTTGGCAGCAAAAGATTGAATGTGTTCGATTTCTGGATTTTACACAATGTAGTTGCCGACTTTGACGACCAGCTCCTTGTTCTTTATGCTCCAGCGAGGGATACATTCTTCTCAGAAGCTCCAGAGCTACTGTTTATAGAATCCTTACAAAGCAGAAAGGGGCCATTCGGCCTACTAAGCTTGCATCAGCTCTCTGAAGAGTATCTCACCCAGACCCATCCTATTCCTATAACCTTGTATTTCCCATGTCTAATCCACCCAGCCTGCACACTATGGTCAACTGTTAGCGTGATCAATGCATCTAACTTGCACATTTTTGGACTGTGGGAGGAAAGCAGAGCACCCAGACGAAACTCACGCAGATATAGGGAGAATGTGCAGACTCCTCACAGACAATGGCACAAGGCTGCAATTGAACCCATATCCCTGATGCAGCAAGGCACCAGTGCGAACTACTGAGGTACAATGGTTCTGCTGATCTTGGTAATGGTGGTAAGGAGGTCAAAGAACCAATGATTGTATCCCAATATGACAAAGGTTTGGATCAGCACTCCCTCCAAAATGTTCCTATAGCTCTTCCTGTCATTTCTGGCCTGGTTTCGGGGTAGAATCACGGGGATTTTTGATGCCCAAATGAGACATCATGGCCCGATGTTGACAGTGGAGGATATCAGGCAGTGATTTGCACGATCCATTAAGCATGCTCCCTTGAGATCTTTGGGAAAAATGGTGACTTCTGGGTTGTACTCAGCTTGCCAGCAAAGAGGAGTGGCAGGTTTTTTGCTGTGTGTAACCAAAGATTAATTACAAATCTTCACAGACACCCAAGCTGTGAGGTCCTTCTCAATAGCTTTCTATTCCAGAATTTTTATTGAATTCAAATTTCACCTCTACTATGGCAGGATTCAAAGCCATGTGCTGGGAACATTGACTGTGGATTCTGGTTTCGGAACCCACATCTTGGATCTTGCACTAAATCAGTATTTCTTAAAGGGAGATAGATGGGATATTGATACAGCAGCAGCAAAGGAACGGCAATGTAACCCCTTGTGAGGATTGTGTGTTCTTGGTGGAGTTGTGCAGACGGTGGTGTTCCCATACATCTACCGGCACCCTTCTGGGTGGTAGAGTTCACAGATTTCCTGCAGTGTATTTTGTGGATGTAATACACTGTAACCCCATTTCATAAGTGGTTGTAAAAGTTAATGTTTAGAGGATGCTTGTGGTGCCAATCGATTTGGCTGCATCGTCCCGTATGGCGTCAGGCTTCTTGAGTGCTGTAGGAGCCGCACTCATTCAGGCGGGTGGAGACTGTTCCATAACATTTCCTGAATTATAGCTTGTGTATGTTGGAAAGGCTTTGGAAGTCAGGAAATCAGTCACTCATCACAGCATACCTAGTTTCTAACTTGCTGTTGCAATAGGGGGAGGAAAATTAAAAACTCATGCAATTGAACGTCAGGAGGAGGTCGTTAGCCTCTACTTTGAATTGGCCCTTGGGTGGACTAAGTACAGGTAAATGAAGTTAGTGTAGTTCAGTGTTTGTTTCTCGGCATAGACATGGTGGGCCGAAGGCCTGTTTCTGTGTTGTGTGACTCTAGAGAAAACTAAGCACGGAAACAGAGCCTTCAGTGCAACCAGTCTATGCTGAACATAATCCCAAACTAAACTAGTCCCAACTGCCTGCTCCTGACTCTCCAAACCTTTCCTATTCATGTACTTATCTAAATGTTTTTTAAACATTGTAACTGTAACCGCCTCCACCACTTCCTCTGGAAGTTCATTCTGCACACGATCCACCCTCTGTGTAAAAGATTTGCCCCTCATGTCTTTTTTAAAACTCTCTCCTCTCACCTTAAAAATGTCTCCTAATCTTGAAATTCCCCATCCTAGGGAAAAGACACCTACCTTTAACCCGATCTATACCCCTCATGATTTTATAAACCTTTATAAGGTCACCTCTCAACCTCCTACGCTCCAGTGAAAAATGCCCCCACTTACCCAGCCTTTCTTTATAACTCAAACCTTCCATACTCGGCAACATCCTGGTAAATCTCTTCTGAACCCTGCCTAGCTTAATAATATCCTCACTCTACTCTACTGAAATAAGTGGTGAGTGTCATTTTAAAAGTGAGTTGCTGCTATTACGTTTCCAGAAATGTCTGACTTTGAGTCTAAACAAGCACAGAAGGCCTTGAGGGAAAGGTAGAAAGAAAGAGAGAAATCTGTACACGCAGGGCCTACGGAATCCCTCCAGATATATTGAATGTTCAATAGTAACGAAGGGAGTAGCAATTAATGTCAGGATTGTGCTAAGTTTAGAGCGTTACTGTTTTAAGAAGACACAGATTGGCAGTCAGCAGCTGAAGTGCAATTACTGACAGAAACACACCGTGGCAGAAAGGCAAACTCAACACTCCAGGGGCAAAATTTCATTCAGCAGCTGGTAAGATGCACTGTGGGTATGGAAAAGAGAGAAAAATGAGCCGTACTCAGAAAATATGGAGACCGTAGCCAAGGAGTCCATAAGGTGCAAGCGAGTGTTCCAGGGTGTAAAGTTAGACATCCCTCAGGGAGAACGGGAATAACTTCAACGAACATTCTGTAAAGAGCAGAAAGGGATAACAAGAGAATGTAAAAGAGAATTCTCACCTCTCACTGTGAGCCTTCACCACCATTAACTTTAGGCTAAATATGATGCAGCCATGGTGAAGGGCACAGAAAATAGTTTACAATGGGCCCACAGAATCAAGAAGGCCTCAGAATTTATTTAAGCAGAAACTGAGGAAATTTAAAGAAATTTACCTACTGCACTCTACTCTACACCCATGACAGTGTTGCCAAATTCTGAACGAATACCGTCTACAAGTTCGCTGATGACACCGCTGTCGTGGGATAGATATCCAGCAATAATGAGTCAAATACAGAATGGAGACAGAGGACTTGGCGACGTGGTGGAATGAAAACAACCTCTCTCTTAATGTCGGCAAAACTAAAGATGTGATCATTGACTTCAGAAAGAAAGGAGTAGAACACACCTCCATCTACATCAATGGAATTGAGGTTGAGAGGCTGGACAGCATCAAGTTCCTTGGAATGACAATAACCAACAACCTGTCCTGGACTTCCCACACGACAGTCAAGAGACACAACAATGCCTCTTCTTCCTTAGACGGCTCAGGAAATTTGGCATGTCGTATAAGATCCCTCACCAACTTCTACCTCTACAGATGCATCATTGAAAGCATACTGTCCAGGTGCATAACGGCCTGGTATGGCAACTGCTGTGTGCAGGAATGTAAGAAACTACAAAAGGTGGTGTGCACCAGCCCAGACCATCACAGAAGCCAACCTTCTATCCATGGACTCCAATTACACGGCTCGCTGCCATGAAAAGGCTGCCAACATCATCAAAGACCCATTGCACCCCTGTAATGATCTCCTACAACCATCAGAGAGAAGATACAGAAGCCTGAACACACTCACGAGCAGGTTCAGGAACAGCTTCTTCCTGGCCATTATCAGACTGATGAATGGACTCTCTAGCTTCAAATAATACTGACCTTGCTAAAGTTGATCTCACCTAGCGCATGCCCTGTACGCTATAACCTGTATGCCTGTAAGTCTTGTTGATCTGTACATTTTTGCTGCCTGTACTGCTCATTAACAAAGCTTTTCACTGCACTTCCCTATACATGACAATCAATCAATCAGAGATCTTCTGATAGGGACTAGCAGAAGAAGAAATGTTAGGCCATTCAAAGGTTTGAAAGGAACAGGACTCAATAATTAAACAGTCATCTCAGGGAAAAGATTTATAAAGGCTACAGCCAGAGAAATTTGCTTAAAATTTTGTGTAGATGAAAGTGCATGCTGTTTTAGTCTGTAAAAGCAGGAAGCTGTCCATTTTAGAGATAATAGGAACTACAGATGCTGGACAATCCGTGATAACAAGGCGGAAGAACACAGCAGGCCAAGCAGCATCATAGGAGCAGGAAAACTTGACGTTTCGGGCCTAGACCCTTCATCGGAAATGGGGGAGGGGAAGAGGGTTCTGAAATAAATCGGGAGAGAGGGGGAGGCGGATAGAGGATGGATAGAGGAGAGGATAGGTGGAGGGGAGGCAGACAGGTCAAAGAGGCGGGGATGGAGCCAGTAAAGGTGGGTGTCGGTGGGGAGGTAGGGAGGAGATAGGTCAGTCCAGGGAGGATGGACAGGTCAAGGGGGCGGGATGAGGTTAGTAGGTAGGAGATGGGGGTGGGGCTTGAGGTGGGAGGAGGAGATAGGTGAGAGGAAGAACAGGTTAGGGAGGCAGAGACGAGCTGGGCCGGTTTTGGGATGCGGTAGGGGGAGGGGAGATTTTGAAGCTTGTGAAGTCCACATTGATGCCTTTGGGCTGCAGGGTTCCCAAGTGGAATATGAGTTGCTGTTCCTGCAGCCTTCGGGTGGCATCGTTGTGGCACTGCAGGAGGCCCAGGATGGACATGTCGTCTGAGGAATGGAAGGGGGAGTTGAAATGGTTCGCGACTGGGAGGTGCAGTTGTTTATTGCGAACCGAGCGCAGGTGTTCTGCAAAGCGGTCCCCAAGTCTCAGCTTGGTTTCCCCAATGTAGAGGAGGCCACAACGGGAACAGCGGATGCAGTATACCACATTAGCAGATGTGCAGGTGAACATCTGCTTGATGTGGAAAGTCTTCTTGGGGCCTGGGATGGGGATGAGGGAGGAGGTTTGGGGGCAGGTGTAGCATTTCCTGCAGTTGCAGGGAAAGGCGCCGGGTGTGAAGGTCAGGAAATCTCCATCTTGGCTGAGAAGATCAGAAATCCCTGGAAAATTTGGAGAAACCGAGCAAGCAGTACAGAAACATAAGTTTACCAATAAACAGATTTCAAAAAGCTTGAAAGCCGTAAATCATGACAGAACAGTCAGTAATATAATTGAAAATTTAATTGAGGTATTTCTTAGAGTCAAGGAGAAATACTGAGCTCAAAAATGGGCAAATTAAATGTCACAGGCAAGATCAAAAGTGTATTGAATGATTTCATTTTTCTTCTTGTCTGTCTATAAGCAGAAATTGTTTTTAATTTAATGTTTATTTTTATTTATTGTCTATTTTGATAAAGGCCAAGGAGCAGTCTCCACTAATTCTCTGTTATTGAAGTCCAACTTTTAAATGACCTATAACAAACTCTCCTTAGGGTTAAAACAAAAGGATGGTTTATTGCTTTATTGAAGCATTCAAACCCTAGGGGATTTTTTTGTAATGCACACAAGACTACAAGAAAATAACAGGATTTATAATTATAGTAAGTCTTCTTTCAAAAATGGCACAGACATTAATTTACATCAATAACAGTACAGTATGTCAATGTCTAAAGAAGGCTCCAACAAATACCTCGTCTTGCAGAATCACTTTTTTTAGAATCTCAGATATAGGTGGTGCATACCAATACGATTCTGGGAGGAATTTGTTCACTTTTCTAGTTGTGTTAACCCTGTTCAGCTTCAGGACCAGTGCACTGAGGGAGCTCCAGTTGTTCTCACTAAGCTCAGCTGCATCAGTGTCCAGTGTCTTCCCACTGTTCACTGGCCAGGGGTGATAATTGGGGATCTTAGTTTCAGATCCTGGCACCTGCCAGCTGGGGCTTCAGTTGCAGAAGACTCCAATTGTTCCTTCTGTACTGACTCCACCTGGCTGCTGTCAGATGTGCTCACCCTGTGGCAAATGTATACTGTTTGACTGGACTCAGTTTGATTCACTTTTAACTGCCCTTGAACTCTTCCTTACGGTAGTCCCAAGGGCAGTGGAATTCCAGCTCCTAATCTTTCCCATTTTTGGGGAGGCGGTGGGGGGGAAGGGTGCGGTGGGTTCCGAATGTGTCCTATTTAGTTTGCAGCACAATTGCAGTCAGTTGGTTATCCAGTCCATTGCCCTGAAGCTCATCAACCAGGTGAAGCATTTCCGTCACCATCTCCCTGAGAACTGCCCTGTCCTCCCGCTGAGGTGTTGACGTATTAGACAGTCAGGTTTCCTGCTCACCCAGCAGCAGTTCAGGCCAACTGAGTATCTGTTTGTGACCTTCCCTTGTCCCGTCCAAAATTGAAAATAAGGTTTCAACTCACCAGGGCTCCAGCTTGTCCAGCAGAGGAAACGTTTCCTTCCTTTTGACTTTTCTGGCTGCTTTTGGCAACTTTCTGCACCCCACTTTATCCCTGGGAGAAGAATTCTACTAATCTGACTGCACCTCCTTTAATCTATTTTCACCCATTCCAGAACCTTTTGTTTTCTCGAAGTTCTTTAACTGGGTATTCTACCCTTTTTATTCCAGAATATCATCCCTGGTGCTGATGGCATATTTGAAATGCCTTTTACACACCCACGGCAGTACCGGCAGTTCAGAGCCACCCTGTTCAAGTTCATGGAAGGTCCTGGTGGAAGGAATGATGCAGACCTGGGCTGTCTATAAGACCATAAGACCATAAGACATAGGAGTGGAAGTAAGGCCATTCGGCCCATCGATTCCACTCCGCCATTTAATCATGGCTGATGGGCATTTCAACTCCACTTATCCGCACTCTCCCCGTAGCCCTTGATTCCTTGCGAGATCAAGAATTTATCAATCTCTGCCTTGAAGACATTCAACGTCCCGGCCTCCACTGTGCTCCGTGGCAGTGAATTCCACAGGCCCACCACTCTCTGGCTGAAGAAATGTCTCCTCATTTCCGTTCTAAATTGACCCCCTCTAATTCTAAGGCTGTGCCCACGGGTCCTAGTGTCCCCACCTAACAAAAACAACTTCCCAGCGTCCACCCTTTCTAAGCCATGCATTATCTTGTAAGTTTCTATTAGATCTCCCCTCAACCTTCTGAACTCTAATGAATACAATCCCAGGATCCTCAGCCGTTCATCGTATGTTAGGCCTACCATTCCAGGGATCATCCGTGTGAATCTCCGCTGGACACGCTCCAGTGCCAGTATGTCCTTCCTGAGGTGTGGGGCCCAAAATTGGACACAGTATTCTAAATGGGGCCTAACTAGAGCGTTATAAAGTCTCAGAAGCACATCGCTGCTTTTATATTCCAACCCTCTTGAGATAAATGACAACATTCCATTCCCTTTCTTAATCACAGACTCAACCTGCAAGTTAACCTTTAGAGAATCCTGGACTAGCACTTCCAGATCCCTTTGTACTTCAACTTTATGAATTTCTCACCGTTCAGAAAATAGTCCATGCCTGTATTCTTTTTTCCAAGGTGCAAGACCTCGCATTTGCTCACGTTGAATTTCATCAGCCATTTCCTGGACCACTCTCCTAAACTGTCTAAATCATTCTGCAGCCTCCCCACCTCCTCGATACTACCTGCCTGTCCACCCAACTTCGTATCATCGGCAAACTTCACCAGAATGCCCCCAGTCCCTTCATCCAGATCATTAATATATAAAGTGAACAGCTGCGGCCCCAACACTGAACCCTGCGGGACACCACTTGTCACCGGTTGCCATTCCGAAAAAGAGCCTTTTATCCCAACTCTCTGCCTTCTGTCAGACAGCCAATCCTCAATCCATGCCAGTAACTCACCTCGAACACCATGGACCCTCACCTTACTCAGCAGCCTCCTGTGAGGCACCTTATCAAAGGCCTTTTCGAAGTCTAGATAGATAACATCCACTGGGTTTCCCTGGTCTAACCTACTTGTTACCTCTTCAAAGAATTCTAACAGGTTTGTCAGACACGACCTCCCCTTACTAAATCCATGCTGACTTGTTCTAATCCGACCCTGCACTTCCAAGAATTTAGAAATCTCATCCTTAACGATAGATTCTAGAATTTTACCAACAACCGAGGTTAGGCTAATCGGCCGATAATTTTCCATCTTTCGTCTTGATCCTTTCTTAAACAAGAGGGTTACAACAGCGATTTTCCAATCATCTGGGACTTCCCCTGACTCCAGTGACTTTTGAAAGATCACAACCAACGCCTCCGCTATTTCCTCAGCCACCTCCCTCAGAACTCTCGGATGTAGCCCATTGGGGCCAGGAGATTTATCAATTTTTAGACCTTTTAGCTTTTCTAGCACTTTCTCTTTTGTAATGCCTACCATACTCAACTCTGCCCCCTGACTCTCCTTAATTGTTAGGATATTACTCATGTCTTCCACTGTGAAGACTGACACAAAATACTTATTAAGTTCTTCAGCTATTTCCTTATCTCCCATCACTAGCCTTCCAGCATCAGTTTGGAGCGGCCCAATGTCTACTTTTGCCTCTCGTTTGTTTCTTATGTATTGAAAGAAACTTTTACTATCATTTCTAATATTACTGGCTAGCCTACCTTCATATTTGATCCTCTCCTTCCTTATTTCTCTCTTTGTTATCCTCTGTTTGTTCTTGTACCCTTCCCAATCTTCTGATTTCCCAGTGCTCTTGGCCACTATATAGGCGGTCTCTTTTTCTTTGATACATTTCTTGACTTCCTTTGTCAGTCATGGCTGTTTAATCCTCCCCCGGATAATCTCTCTTTTCTTTGGGATGAACCTCTGTATTGTGTCCTCAACTACACCCAGAAATTCCTGCCATTGTTGCTCTACTGTCTTCCCCGCTAGGCTCTGCTTCCAGTTGATTTTCGTCAGTTCCTCTCTCATGCCCCTGTAATTACCTTTATTTAACTGTAACACCATTACATCCAATTTTGCCTTCTCTCTTTCAAACCGCAGACTGAATTCTACCATGTTATGATCACTGCCTCCTAAGTGTTCCCTTACTTTAAGATCTTTTATAAAGTCTGGCTCATTACATAGCACTAAGTCCAGAATAGCCTGCTCCCTTGTGGGGTCCATCACAAGCTGTTCCAAAAAGCCATCCTGTAGGCACTCCATGAATTCCCTTTCTTTGGATCCACCGGCAATATTATTCACCCAGTCCATCTGCATATTGAAGTCCCCCATGATCACCGTGACCTTCCCTTTCTGACATGCCCTATGTATTTCCCGGTGCATCTTGTACCCCTGGTCCTGACCACTGTTAGGAGGTCTGTACATAACTCCCATTATGGTTTTTTTGCCTTTGTGGTTCCTCAAATCCACCCACACAGACTCCACATCATCTGACCCTATGTCATTCAGTGCTATGGATTTGATTTCATTCTTAACTAACAAGGCAACCCCACCCCCTCTGCCCACCTCCCTGTCTTTTCAATAAGTTGTAAATCCTTGGATGTTTAACTGCCAGTCCTGAACCCCCTGCAACCACGTCTCTGTGATGCCTACCACATCATAATCGTTCAAGATGATTTGTGCCATTAATTCATCTACTTTGTTACGAATGCTATGAGCATTTAGGTAAAGTGCCTTAATGCTAACTTTCTTATCATTATTAGAGATATTGGAAATCATAGGATGTCCTAAGTTATCCTTCCTTTTTGCTGCATTCCTAGTCTGCTTCGAGCTTAAACCTACCTGCTCACATGTTATCCTGCTGCTTATCTTTCCAAATAACTCCATACACCCTGTCGCTTTCCCTCCCCCCCGACTCAGAAGTTTAAAGTCCTACTGACCACCCTATTTATTCTTTTCGCTAGAACACTGGTTCCAGATTGGTCCAGGTGGAGACCGTCCCAACGGTACAGATCCCCCCGGTTCCAAAACTGATGCCAATGCCCCATGAAATGGAATCCCTCTTTCCCACACCAATCCCTTAGCCACATGTTTACTTCCCTAACTTTCTTATCCCTATGCCAATTGGCACATGGCTCGGGCAGTAATGCGGAGATTATGACCCTTGAGGACCTGTACTTCAATTTCCTTCCTAGTGCTTGATAATCCCCGAACAGGTCCTCTACCCTAGCTTTGCCTATGTCATTAGTCCCAACGCGGACCACAACAACTGGATCCTCCCCCTCCCACTCCAATATCTTTTCAAGCTGGTCGGAGATGTCCTGCACCCTGGCACCGGGCAGGCAACACACCATGCGGAACTCCCGATCCAGCCTGCATAGGATACTATCTGTCCCCCTAATTATAGAATCCCCTATAGCAACTACTTGTCCTTTTGCTCCCCGCTCTTGAATGGCCTTCTGCACCATGGTGCCGTGGTCAGCTGGCTCATCCTGTCCACAGCCCTTTCCCACATCCGTACAGGGAGCAAGAATCTCATACCTGTTGGACAAGGTCAAGGGCTGCAGCTCCTGCACTTCTGAACTCAGAATCCCCCTACCTGCCTCACTTACAGTCACACCCTGTTGTCCCTGAACACTTATTGAATTTGAATTTCTTAATCTACCAGATGTGACTGCCTCCTGAAACAAAGTGTCCAGGTAACTCTCCCCCTCCCGGAACACACCTACTTAAAAAGGACCACTGGCTTCGAGGTAAGTGCTTAAATAGCAAACACTTACCTTCCCAACAGCCTCTCTGCTTCGACCTCTCTTCCGCCCAGCTCCCGCCGCTCTCTGCTGTAAAAAAAATGTCTACTTCAGATAGGACCAGCAATGGTGGCCACAGCACTAACCTTCCAGCCTGGTCCAGGATTGTCACTCAGATCTATGCAGTCCAAACCATCTGCAGGAATGCACAAAGGTGTGGGAAGAAGGTCAATGGTCTTTTCCCCTCCACTACGGTAAATGCCACCACCTTCTTTCTGCTACTACACATTCACCCCATCTCTACTACCGTATCGGGGCTCATGTTCTATCCCTCTCACTATTGCCTGCAATGTCTTCTCTCACTCACCCAAACGGTCCAAAAATCTAACCCTCCATAGCCCTGCACTCACTGGGGACATATCATCACCTCTCTCTCAGTTTCACAAACATTAACAGTTGTGTCAGCCGCTTTTATCTCAGCCTTTTTATCCTTTTCTCACAGATCAGGAGAAAATGGCCTATAAAAGAGCAGAAAAGAAACCCAAGATTTGTGTTGAAGTGGCCAACATTCAACTCCTGACCCTGACTGCCCTGAGTGGTTGAATGGCCATGGACTAATATGAGATGCTGCGTGACTACAGGGTGTCTCCGTGACATGACTGAGCACTACATGCCCTCACTTTGAGACATGGCCATTTGGTTGAAAGTGGATTTGTCACAACAGTGATACAAGTGTAACACTAACATAACACAGTAACGTGACAAGCTGCCTGGTTTTGCTCGGGTTCTTTGATGCCACATTAGCTCAAATATAGCTTTGATGTCAAGGGCTGTTACTCTCTTCTCACCTCTGGAATTCAGCTCTTTTTACCATGTTTGAACCAACGTTGCAATGAGGTCAGGAGCTGGTTTGCCCTGGCGGAACCCAAACTGGGGTCACTGAGCAGTTTATTGCTGCTCCATGCTGCTTGATAGTATTGTTGATGACACCTTCCAACACTTTTCTCTTGGAGTGTTGGAGTTCGAGGGGTGACCTTACAAAGGTTTATAAAATCATGAGGGGCATGGATAGGGTGAATAGCCAAGGTCTTTTTCTAGGTTGAAGGACTCCAAAAATAAAGGGCATAGGTTTAAGGTGAGAGTGGAAAAACAGCAGTTGCTAGGTTTCCTGAAGCCTTTGAATGTGTAGGCAGTGAAGGAAGACTGTGTTGGCATAAAGGATCGCCATGGTCTAGAATGGTAGAGCAGGCTTGATGGGCTGAATGGTCTACTCCTACTCCTGGGTTCCTATGACAAAAAAGCAAAGAATTCATTGGATAGCTCTTCTAGGGCACCGTGCAATGGGAAGGACATTACTAAATCAGTGAGGATGTAGAAAAAGTTTACCAGGATGTTGCTGGCACTGGAGGGTTTTAGTCATAAGGAGAGGTTGGATACACTAAGACTTTTATCTCTGGTACATATGAGGTTGAGGGATGACCTTATAGAGGTTTGTAAAATCATGAGGGAGTTAGGAGAAAGTGAATAGCAAATGTTTCTTTCTGTAGGGCAAGGCATATTTTTAAGTGAGAGAAGAAAAGATTTAAAAATGAACCTGAGGGACAACTTTTTCACAGAGGGTGGTTCATATGTAGAATGAGCTGCCAGAGGAAATGGTGGAAGCTGGTACAATTACAACATTTAAAAGGCATTTGCATGGGTATATGAATAGAAATATGGGCCAAATGCTGGCAAATTGGATTAAGTCAGATTGGGATATCTGGTCGGAGCGGACAAGTGGGACTGAAAGGTCTGTTTTTGTGCTGTGTGACTCTATGATCAAGTAATTGGCTGAGATGGATTTGTCCTGCTTTACTTGTGCAGAACATACCTGGGCAATTTTCCATATTGTCAGGTAGATGCCAGTGCTGTGCTGGAACAGTTTAGCTAGGAGTGTGGCCAGTTCTGGTACATACATCCTCAGTATTATTGCCAGAATGTCAGTCCCTATAGCCTCTACAGCATCCAGTGTGTCCAACCATTTATTGATGTGGAGTGAATCAAATTGGCTGAAGGCTGGTATCTGTGATTCTGGGGGTCTAAGAAAGAGGATAAAATGGATCATCCATTCAGCTTTTCTGGCTGATAATTGTTGCAAATGCATCCTTTGTTGAAATTTCAGGTTAACATCTCATTTTTAGGTTTTCCTGGTGCTTCTGCTGTGTGTGCTCTCCTGCATTTCTCCATTGAACCAGGGTTAATCTCCTGACTTGAAGGTAATGGCAGAGAGTGGCTGTGAGGTCGCAGCTTGTGTTAGAATAAAGTTCTGCTGCTTCTAATAGCTCAAAGCGCCTCATGGATATCCAGTCTTGAGTTGCTATATCAGTTCAGTCTATTCTATTTAGCACAGTGATAGTGCCACACCACATGATGGATGGCATTCTCAATGTGAAGACCGGATTTTATTTCCACAAGGACTGTGCAGTGGTTGCTGTTTAAAATACTGTCAGGAACAGATACATCTGCAGCTGACAGATTGACAAAGGTGAGGTCAAGTATGTTTTCCTCACTTGTTGGTTTCCTCAGCACCCATTTCAGATCCTGTCTAGTGGCTATGTCCTTCAGGATCCAATCAGCTGCTGCTGAGCCACTCTTGGTGACATTGGACATTGAAGTCATCCACCCTGTGTAACGTTCGGTGCCCTTGCCACCTTCAATGCTTCCTCTGGGTGTTGTTCAAACTGGAAGTAGAAAGTACTGATTTGTCAGCTGAGACAGGGAGTGCATGGTAATTATCCAGATGCTTCCTTGCTCATGTTTGACTTGATGCCATGAGACCAGAATCAAAAGAGGTCAGAATCAAGTTTGAGAACTCTCAGAGGCAACTCCATCCCTCCCGTACACGCTGTGCCACCACCTCTGCCGGATCTGTCCTGCCAATAGAACAGAGGGCGGTGATGGTGATGTCTGGGACATTGTCTGTAAGGTACGATTCTGTCTGTCCGTAGTTTGACTAGTCTATGAGGCAGCTCTCCCAATTTTGACACGAGTTCCCAGATGTTAGTGACTTTGCTAGGATGATAGGACTGTTTCTGCCATTGTGTTTTCCGGTCCTTCATGTCAGGTGGTCCATCCAGTTTCATTTCTTTTGATGGGTTCCTTAAAATTCTGCTTAAAAATATCATACAATTGTGTTAAACTGTTAGTCAATAAAACTTGTGTCCAAAATGTAATACAAAGTTGTGGGATTACAAGGATTGTACTGGGCCAGTTGATGGGATAATTTTGTGGTCTATTTGGCCAACGATCCAAAGAATTCCTTTACTGTGGATACCATGGAATCTTCAAGCGCAATTTGATATAACTAACTTGTTACCTCAGAAACAGGCATAAAAGGTGGGTAAAAATTATTCAATTGATGCGGACAGTGTAAAAGCCATTTTAAAATCCTAATTCTCTGAGGGTAGAGATCTGTCTATAATGTTCTGCTGGCAACATGCTGGTCTGTGTACTAGTTAATCACATTGATAGGTCCAGGTCAGGAGCCATGTAATGAAATCCAATTATATCATTGCTTTGGGAGACAGAAATAAACTTGTGCTAAATTCTGCTGTACTTAAACAGTTTTGTCATTATTCATAGGCATTAATCAAAGTTGACCCTGCAGCCTGGAAAGTCTAACAGCACTCATGTGTCAGACTTTCAATCAGAAATCCAGCAGATCTGGATTCAAATTCTAGTGACAGATATCATTCGTTAGCCCAAGGGTGAGCTCACATCAGTCAGTCAGGTTATGAGTGACTGATAGCAAAAAAAAGCCATATTTAGAGGGTAGACTGTGCCAATCTTAGTACCTTAATGAATGTATAGCAGAGAGCTGGAGTCACAGGACTAGTCTGATCTCTCTTGATTGAAGAGGACAACAATATGATAATTATGGTAGAAGACATGGGATAAGGAATTTAGATCTGCCAGAATATCATGTAAACATCAGCATTGAAACTACCCCCAATCCATCACTCTTGCATAATAAAGCAGTCAACCTGAAAGGACATAATTCAGAGCGTGGTGGTGTCACTTAATGCTGCTAATGTTTATGTTAATCATGGAAATAACAGGTAATTAAAATACTCGTTATGTTGTCCTATGCCCCAATTGCCTGATTTCTCAATGCATCTGTTCATCAGTTTCTCTCAGCCTTCCCTCTCTTTGTAATGCATCTGTGCATGATTATCTCATGAAAATTGTAACACTAGTCAGTCATTTGTCTTCTTCACGTTTATTGGCTGGTATGTTGGGGATTTCCTTGTTAAAATAGTCTAAGATGAACTATTTTTACCTAATAATGTCCTATAACGTGCTGAACCTACTGAAAGATTGTAGATGTATTTTTCCACATTGAAGACTCTTGAGGAGACAGGGGAAATGGGTCATTTTGAGTAACAGTCTGGCATTGTCGAATGTCTCAGACACCGAGAACGAAAGTAATGCCCTGTTGTTAGAAAAACACTGACATTTCTGACAAATCACATGACAAAGATATGGATCTTAATGGATGAAAATTAGACTGAGCAGGCCAACAAAAAACCCAGTGTGTATTCGATCGATTGGGACAATCTGGCACAGTTGTTCTTGTTGGAAGGCTGCACGAGGAGATCAGAAGGAGTGAAGACTGCAGACCGCGGGTGTGGGAAGATTTGTGGTTTACTAACAGACCGCCGTGGTTCAGGCTGTGTGACTCAATGCAGGCCCTTGATGTTGTGAACATTTAACATTTTTTCAGTGATTTGGGGTGGTGTTTCATGGTAAAGTATAAAAAGCTGCCTTTAATATGCCCTATAACTTAAACAGAATGCAGTAAATCTCATGGTGCACAGATAAAATATGCTAGAAGCTTTGCTTTGTCTATATGAACAGAACAACAGAATTAAAGTATTTGTTTAATATTACAGGTTTAACTCTCTCCCATGTACATAGTCATTTTCCAATTTGTGTTTTTTTCCCTGGTTCCTAGTAAATACACAGGCTGCTCATTGCAATTCCATAGAGAATGATGTACACATGGGAATGATTTCAAGGCCAGTAACTTTAATCTGGAGTTCAGCAGAAATCAAGGAAAGCATCAGAGCGAAATAAAAGCAGTTGTCAACTTACTATCGGAACATTAAGACAGCTATTATAGCTGTAAAGTTTTTCAGGGAATCTGTTATTTCTCTTTGCACTTGGCAAGGCTGTTGTCATTTCCTTAGTATTTGTTGTGGTTATAAGAGCAGCCTTGAACGTGTGTGCTGACATTCACTGTTGGTGACATGCAGACTTAAGGATAACGTTATAATCAACGCAGTGCATCAAGGAATGAGTAGCAGCAACAATCTGAGAAATGCTCTGTGTCACAGTTTGAAATTGCAATTGGGTTAGACAGTGTATTAAGGGAGTAATGTTAAAATTCTGTACCAAGAATTAAGCCTGAATGGTTGAGGAATGTCTCCTGATCTCCAAGATTGTACAGCACCTTTCATTCTCATACAGCTGCTATCTAATGCTATAATGATTGGGTTTCTTGCCAGTGAACAGGGTTAAGAGCTCCTTATCCACCACCATGACATTCTATTGAAGAAATATTGGTTGATTCTGTTGTATGAGAGGAAGAGGTGACATCTTGCTTTCGTGCTAGATGACCTCAGATATCTAACACTAGGCTGAAGGAGAACTTGATACTGGAGCCAGCAGTGATGTCATTCACCCGACTTAACTCCCTAGCCCTTAATGTCCATCACCAACAAAAATGCATTGCTCTCAGTCTTGAAGCTCCAGTTTTCTCCCAACATCTGTAGTGTTCTTGGGGACAGTGTCGAGATTTATCTACTTTTGTTTGAGGGAGGAGTTAAGCGCTGTTTTGTAGAAGAATATGACACCCTGTAAGTGTTGCACCCACTTTGAGAGAAGTGGATCGGATGTTGTTCCCGTATTTGTTAAAGCCAGTGTTTTCAGTGGTGTTAATCCAGTGAGCAATAGGACCATGCAGCATCCCAAACACTGAGGTGACAAGTTATAGTTCAGGACTAGCATAATCTGGCCAATTTTTAGCGGCTAACTCTTTGGGGACTGAATTAGTTTGTTCATCAATAGAATTGTGTGATGCAAACAATTTTTGTACTTTAATTCCATCCTCATCATCAAACTTAGTTATTTATTGGAAGAAACTTGTAAAAAGAAGCAGAAACCATGATGGTCCAGTTGGAAGTTTAAGCACATCATCATTCCACTGTGTATACTTGAAACAATTAAAAAGGGGAAGCAGTATGATAAACTATTTGCGGACACAACAATGAAACAACTCCAAAAACAGACAAATATATGTATGAATATTTACACTTCACAAAAGAATGGATTTCTCTTTAAACTATATCTATCAATGAAATCTAACAACTGCTTAATATCCTGTGTCTAATCTGCTGGAAACAGTCAGTAAAGGTTATGATTTCTTGAGGGTCTTATAAAGCACTTTGTTAATGATGTAAGATGTGTAACTGAAACTGCAGCACTGATTTATCTAGTACTGAAATTATGTTCTGTAATTTCAGGAATGGATAAGACCTTAGCATGAAATTTTCGGCCCATTGTTTCAATGAAGATTTGAAATAAGTGGGTAACCTGAGAACATATTGATTATTGACATGATGCAGCACAGTTCTGGTCCTTGTACCTGTCTGTAAATAAACTACAGAAACAGGAGTACTGAAGAGATTATGATGAAGATAGGAAAGAGAGAGCATGTGAGCTTGAATGGGGAGCCATTTCTCAGAGTTGAGCCACCTTGGCAGTGGCAACACTGGAGAATTAGAAGGGGTGTTTAACCAATTTCATTTGTAACAAGAATGATAAATATGTCTTTACTATGTAGCATGAACTTGGCTGATATTCAGAAGTAGAATCACAGTATTAGTTGTTCAATCACTAGTGAGTGCTGTCAAAGGGCCACTGCTCCTTTAATGTAAGGCAGATGGCAAGGTTAACTTGTGTTTCTTCAACCTGTCACTGATACTTGCAACACTCTGCAGAAGATATCGTTACCAGCCGCCTTCAGAGTCCACTTTATCGATTAGTATTAGGTACGATTGATTTTCAAAAAGCTGTGTGCCTTACTGAAGATCATTTTATCATTTGCGTCAGATCATTCAGCCCTACATTCCTTTTAAAGAAAGTCCTGGCATAGTTGCAACTATCTCCCTTCATTCTGTTGACAAGAATTTCCTCCCTCACTTCAGCCAAACCACTCAACGCCCATTCTGAATTCATCTCTTTAAACTAATCATCTCTGAACCTACAAAAGAGACCTTTACATGCATTGCTTTTCATAGAGTTCCCAAGCTCCAATTCAGAGGCATTTATAGAGCTTTACAGCACAGGAAGAAATATTACAGCCTGTCTTGCTCATGCTGACAGCCTAACATCCATCTATCCCAACACTCGTCCCGTAGCCTTGGATACTATTGCGTTTCAAGTGGTTATCTAAATAGTTCTTAAATGCCTTCAGGATTCTGGCCTCAACCATCCTTTTAGGCAGTGAGTTCAAAATTCTCACTGCCTTCTTGGTGAGAAAAGGCTTCCTCAAATCCTCTCTAAACCTCCCGCTCATTACTTTAAAACTGTGCTCCCTAGTGTTGACCTCTGTGCCCAGCTGTAAAATTTCGCCCTGTCTATGACCTTCAGAACTTTATGCATCAGGTCCACTGTCAGCTTCCTATGCTGCAAGGAGAACAAGGTGAGCCTATTTAGTCTCTCTTCATTGCTAAATCACTCCAGCCCTAGTAAATCCTGGTGAATCTCCTCTGTACCCTCTCATTCTTCCCATAGTATGGTGACCAGAAGTGCACACATTCCTCCAGTTGTGACCTAACTAATGTTATATTCCGCTCCATCATATCCTTGAACTTGAATCCTTCCAGCAAGGTAAAAATATGGTACATTTGTAGGAAATGTTGAGTCCTCAATCCATTACTTGCTAATTGTGGTGTTAAGCCAGCAGACGATAAACAAAATGTGATTATAAGAGTATACCGTCTTTCTGCAGACAATGCTACCCTATTCAAAGAGAGTGATTTTAATAAGCCTGCCCAGAGCTTGTCTTCAAGTCCAACTACTTGTCAGCCATTAAAATATGATGATATAAAGAGCATAGCAACTGAAATCTGACACTGGTTTATGTATCCCACCTTTTGAGTCACGCATGAAATATACACAATGTTTATACAGTGCATATGAGTCATTGGGACAGCTGCTGTATCCATACAGCAAAATCATTAAATTATGGAAGACTGTAAGGTTATTTGTGGAGTTTTTATGTGATTTATTTTCAACTCGATGTACTGTTAACTCATTGTCCAGGTTTTTTTTTGAACCAGAAACATCTATTAAATCTTTTTAAAGTTGCTTTGCAAAGAGCAATAATATATAGGAATGTGTTTTGGAACCAGCTCACCTCAAGATTCAGACAGTGTTCATAAAGCACACAAGCATGCTTTGTGATTTAGCCTCAACTCCAGAAATTTTGTTCAAGGTTTGCATCACACCCCAGGCTACCTATTATTCTCTGTGTAAAATCCACAAGGCCTAGGATTCCCCTGTGACTGATCTGTCGGTTCATTCTTACTGATACTGTTAAAGTGTTGCTCAAACACTCAAATCAAGATCGACTCAAGATTGGCCTGGTCTGCCTAACTGAGGAACCACACTGAAGATCCATGCCTCTCACCCCAAGACAATGTTGAGGATGAAGAAGATCAGGGTAGGAAATAACGTTACTCATGAAGCAATGCACATGTCAAGTTTGTAACCATCCTCCCGGGTGAGTGAGAGCCTTCAGTAGGGAGGGGAAGAGATGGTTATTGAGGATAGTATACAATATTTAAATAATGCAAAGACATGTAAGGCAGACTCTTACATTTTGGATTGGCTATCTATTCCACTGCTTGCTTGCCTTTTTTTTATCGTTGAGGTAAAAGGGAAGAAAAGTTAGGCAGGATATTTTACGTTTCATCCAGCTCCACACCTTGTTATCTTGGATTCTCCAGCATCTGGAGTACCTATTATCTCTGATACATATTTTACGAGTAGTTGTTCATCACCAAGCATTTTATCATCTGTAAAGTTGAAAGTTTGCGCCTGTGATATTTCTATTGCATCAACTGTCCTTGCCTTTTTTAACTTTCCTACTCTTATCAAACATAACAATAACATTAAATATTAATTTACATTACACCACCTGTAAAGTAAAGGTAAAGTTATCATAGTCCCAAAGAGAGAAAGAGATGAGTGGTGGTGAGTTTAAACTGAGGGTCACCACACCTCAGGTGAGGGGAGAGATTGAGAAGTTGGGACCTTTGTGGTGACCTCAGCCAGTATACGAAATAAACCAATGCTGTTGGCACACTCTGCATTGCAAACCATCTGCTCAGTCAACTGAGCTAACCAGCCCACTACACCACCTTCACCTATTCTTTGCTACAGCACAATGGTTAAATGCCAATGAAAAAAAAAGACTAAGAACACAAGATAGAAATTAGGCCTCATTGCACCAAAACAGATGTTATGAGGCCCTATTTCAAAGAAGATGCAAGAAGATGAATTTCAAGAAGATGCATGAAAAAGGTTGACTCGAATTTGGGTCGAAACCATTTTGCAGGCTTCTTTGAAGATCACGTAGAGCATGACACTAGGTCCCTCATTTACTGATGTAGGGTAACTAATGCACATGTTTTAAATCCTCTTTAGACCTTCTTGCTAAAGTTGTTTTGCAAGCCTCTATCCTCCAAAGTCAAAAAGCTCTCCGTGAGATGCAATACTGAGAACTGACTCCAGCCCTGAAGGTAGAGTCTGATCAATAGTCTATACTATCAAAGCATATTTCTTCCCTTTTGTAGTCCTGACCACTGGAGATAAAGACCAACATTACAAAACTTCTCTACTGACTTTCAATGAAGTACCAAGTATTATTCCTCCTCCACAGTTGCAGTGCTTTCCCTTTAAAAATTATTCTCGTTTATTTTTCTGAAGCTCAAGGGGAATTATCTTACATTTGTCCAGTTTGTACTGTGTCTTCTACAGTTTTGTTTAATTTCATACTTCATAAATATCCTTTTCCAACTTGCTGCTCCCACTGGCAAGGTTCACTCTGTCTCCTAATTTGGCATGATCTGATACTTTGAAAAGACGACATATTATTCCTTCATCCAAAGTCTTTGGTAAATATGGTAAAAAAAAGATGACACCCCAAACGGACGCCTGGGTCACACTATTTGTTGTATCCCGTCAATCTGAATACTGGTATTTATCTGAAAATCTTAACCATCATTAAAAGCCTATGTTCACCAGTCAATATGCATGTTGGGATTCCCATGGCCGCTTTTTCAGAAAAGCATGTGATTGGTATTTGGAAATAGACGAATGAGATTTTTTTTTCCTCATAGTCCAAAAATGTGCAGATTAGGTGGATTGGCTATGTTTAAGATCAACTGTATCAGTCAGATATAATCTACTCTCAGCAAATTGCATTGGCTCTATAATCAGGTTATATTTGTTCAAATGGTTAGCCTACCCTCATAAAATATTCTGGTAACTTCTCCACAATTGATGTTAAATGGATATTCCTGTAACTACTTGATTTCTCTCTCCTATTCTTGTAAAGCAATGAAATGACATTAGTAAATTTACAGTCCAACAACACAACTCCTGAATCATGAGAGCTTTGAAAAGTTTAATTGAAGCTTCTTCAATTGACTTATCCATTTATTTTAATACTTAGCCGTGGGCACCAGAATTCCCATTATTTTCACCATCCTGCTTTGTTTTAAAGATCCTGCAGGTGCTTAACAGGATGGATGTGGAAAGCATGTTTACTCTTGTGGAGAAATCTAGGACTAGGGGGTCGTTATTTAAAAATAAGAGGTGACCCACTTAAGACAGAGATGAGGAGTTTTTTGTCTTCTATCAGGGAGCTAAGAGTTTTAGAATGTTTTTAAGGCAGGACTCGATAGATTCTTGGTAAACAAGGGTCTGAAACATTAAGGGGTACGTGGAAATGTAGACTTAATGTTGCAATCTGATCAGTCGTGATATTATTACATTATAGAGCAAGCTAGAGGGGCCAAATGACCTACGTCTATTCCTAACTCACTTGTTCATATATTAATTAACATTGAAGGTAATAAATTTCACCTTTATTTTTAGTTTTCTTTCTATCACTGGTGTTTGATTCTCTTACTCCATAATGAACAGAATACAAAGTATTAGTTTAATAAATTTGCCATCATCTTGTTATAATCTGTCATTATCTTGTGGCCAGTAGAAGTGTTGTCATATCAAACAATACCATTTCTTTGTTAAGGCGCAATTGCTGGTTATGTATATGTGTGACTTGTGCTTTGGAAGGTGACCCATTGTAAATCTTATGTCTCATTGGGGTATTGTGCTGGAAATCAAGTTCTGCTATTCCCTGAGCCTTCACAAAATTAAAGCTTTTATCAAAGTACCCAAAAATTCCCCAATTTATCTGTCTGCTGAGATCTGGACAAACAGAAATATGGACCAGATTTCTGCACTTAAACAAAAATTACTATTTATTACAAATAAATAAACTCGACCTACTGGTAAACTACTATAAAATGATGACAAATAACTATATTTTGACACACATACAGACAGACACAGACAGAGGATTAAAAACAAAATGGATGTTATGGGAGAAGGGAAAAACTGGGAAGGCAGCTGAATTGACCCAGTCCATAGGGTTCACTGAGATGATCCAAGCTGATCCAAGATGATCCAAGGCTTGTCAAGCCTTGCTGTTCTTCATTCTCTCTTCAGGCAATTTTCTCTTGTTTACAGGGGACACAGACTGACTGGTTCATAAATTATAAAGTCGTTGGTTAAAAGCAACATCTCACAACAACAGTTGGGAAAGGTTAACTGCCATTTTTCAAGCTTCAGGTATTTTCTACTGCAGAGAGATACATCGCTGTCTCTCCCAGAGGGCTGAAGATTTCTCGCAAAAAATAACATTTACACACACACACACACACACACACACACACACACACACACACACACACACACACACACACACACACACACACACACACACACACACACACACAAACTATTCAGCTACCCAGGAGCCAACCACATAATTGTTGGCAGGCAGATGGACATTGCCATCCACAGCTGATCACAACTTCGCAACCAATGACTTGTCACGAGCCCAATCTCACTTTGTACATGCCCCTGGTCCCGTCTCTAGACAGCCTCCCCCGCTAACTGAATAAAGCAGCTGTATAATCGCTACTTACAATGTGTTTTGGTAACTTGCTTTTCAGAACTGCAGCAATCCCTGTAACAACCCTTGCCTATTAAAACAGTTCCTTTCTCATTGCAGTCCACGGTCAAAATACAAAAGAATAAAAATATACAGTCTTTACGTGAAAGACTAAGTTTCTGTACTGATTATGAACCGCACTGTGGCACCTCCAGGCCTCAGGCTTTACTACAACAATTATAAAATGGTTGATTAGAAACTGACCTTTGCAATAAGTCATAGCTGCAATTATCCACGCTTATTGAACAATATTTATGATTCAACTGATTTTCTTTTTCCCTGGCACACAAATAAAGTAATGCAATTAGTATTTTCATCAGTTATTCATCCGGTGCAATTGTAGAGTGACTGAAAATCTGAGGTTTGTTTTTAATTAAAGTTTTCCTAAATATCTTTGATGTACGTATTTTCCTTTTGGGTCAGAATTTTCATTAGAAACAGAACTCTTTCCATTGTTGTTTCTTTGAAGTGTGTATGCAATCAGAAAAATTAGATGTTGCTTCATAAAACATAGGCCATAAGTATGTACAGAGATAGAGACACACACACAGTTGGGGAGACTCACACATACAGAGAAAAGCAGCGTGATAAATAAAATGTTAGTACAGAGAAGAACACATGCTAAACCGCAAAAAACACAGGCCCTAAGATATCCAGCAACGTAGAGAAAGATAAATATGACAATCAGAGGGTTGAGCCCTCTCAAGCACACAAATGTCTCATCACGTGTAGCTGTGGCAACCTTTCACTATAAGACATAGCTACAGTTAGAAATAAAACAGAAGGAGAGAAAGTACAAATTCAGAAGAATGCACGTTGGCAGGTTTTACAGGAAAAAAACACATGAACATGAACAATTTAACCATACACTCGTAAAGACAGCAATGTGGAATTTGGTATGTAATGCACGTGAGTTAATAAGCATTCATGTATACCTGCAAGATTTTCATGCATTGTACCATTTTAAAAAATTGAATTCTGTTATTACCCTGACAATTGAAAAGTATTTGACTTCAATTATTATTGTCACATGGACCGAGATACAGTGAATTGTGATTATTTGAATATTATCTCTCTGTCTCCCTACTTTAAATATTCTTTTTGTTCCATAACAATGATCCAGCTGGCGAGATGCCTTATTGAGCATGACATTAAATGACCAGTCATTATTTTGAGACATTGTTGTGGTAGAGCGATTTCTCTTAGAAAAGAAGCTTCCGATTTAAGAGTTTCCTTTGGTGATAATGTTTCTCCTTAAAAGAACTTGCCTCACTGTAGCATTGCCAGGTAAACATTGATTAACTGCACTTTCAGCCAAAAACATGATTTGAGCTGTTATGTTAATATATCAAGGGATACACCCTTACTATGCTAACACAATACCATCATGCCAGAACAAAGCCACCTTTTTTGCTCTCTGATCGCAAGGTATTTTTTCCAAAGATCGACATTCTGACAAAAAAATTCCACGTGAACTAACAAATAAAGTAAAACCATTTTATTTCCCTCCTATATGGCCGATCAATGCATCAGTGAATCCTGCTTTTGTGGATAGTTTAACAGGTTAATTGGCTGTTTCTTAATGTCTGTCCCCAATATTATCTCTTTCAAAGATGCTGATTGTGAGACTTCCTCACTACTAGCATTTTTATTTTTTACAATAAACATCTACTGTACAGTCAAGTCTATCCTCAAAAACCAAAAAAAGTTTTATTTCCCTCCCCCAGTTTAATAATTGCTTGAGTTACTGAAACTGGATAAAATTATGTAACTGTGGGGACCCATAACAAATTTCACATTAGTCCTGTGGATATTCATTATCCATTTTCTGGGTCATGTATCGAGAAATAGGAACAGGAGTAAGCTATACAGTTCCTCAAGGCTGGGTTGACTTTCAGTTGGATTCAAACCCCTTGATACCTTTACTAAGTTTAATTCTTCAATCATGAATCAGTCATAAAAAGCCCAGGCCAGAGCTCACTTGGATTACTGTGGCAGCTCTGGGAACCATAGGAAGGCTAACAAGCTTTGGATAGAGTGTGCATAGAATAATATCTCACTCTAAGGGCTAAACTACAAGAAAGCAATCTGTAATTAAGAACAATAGGGGTGGCTTGATCAAAGTTCTCACATTTTAGAAAAAAAAAAATGGGTAGATAGGGAAAAACAATTTCCATTGGAAAACAATTCAAGGGGGAGGAGGGAGAACAACTTTTTTCAGGGTTGGAAGTTAGAAAGAATTCCAGACAAACGTCTGAGCCTGAAAGTTTATTTTTATTATCTGAAACAGTTAAGGGATATGGGGCAAAGGTATTTGTATGGAGTAAAATTGCATATCAGCCATAATTTCATTGAATGTCAGAAGAGGGCTGAATGTCATCCTCCTTTTCTTGCACCTGAGCGAGTACATAAACAGGAAGGGTTTAGAGGGACATGGGCCAAATGCTGGCATATAGGACTAGATTAATTTAGGATATCTGGTCAGCATGAACGAGTTGGACCGAAGCGTCTGTTTCCATGCTGTACATCTCTATGACTCTCTGTTCCTAATGTTTGAATTGACTCAGTTTCAATATCACACAGTGGGTTTTTAACCTACGGGTGTGATGGATATCTCTGCTTTATTATCCCACACACAACTAAGGAATGGACAGAGCTGACACACCTCCTATCTCCATCTGGTCAAACAAACAAAATCTCTGACTATGGATTGTCCCACCTGTCTTCCCTAAGTTGCACATCTTTTACTGGCACTATGGAGTAGATCAAGAGACATGCCCCTGGAACTTTACCTTTCACTTGGCTTCTATATCTCTGAATTATATACCTGCCCCTCAATTAACTCAGGTATTTACAATCTGAAACCCTTGTTGAAAAATTAACTACTGGTGATTTACGAACAAGGTCAGGAAGTGCAGCAGATACGAAGCGTACCCCATCTTTCTGGTACTATGTAGTGAAAATCTTGTCAAAATATTAGTCTTTTGAAGAAGAGCATCATCATACATAAGCTATCAACATGCAATAGATTATTTGTATCGTTTGGGCAATAAAGGCGAAGCAGTTGGGACTGTAAAGATGTAACATTATTCGATAGAATAGTGAATGAAAGGGAGTTCTTCAAATATTGATATGAATGTTTAATATCTTCATATAAAAAGTAGTTCTAAAGTTATTAGCAAAAGAAGCAATAGCTATATCAAGAAAAACGGTTTCACTCAGTTAGTGGTTTGGATTTGGAATGGCCTGCCTGAGATTCTGAAGGCAGGATCAATTAAATCTTTCATAGAGGTATTGGATTATTATTGGCAGGGAAATCTGCAGGGCTTCAGAAAAAAGATAAGCACACGACACCAGATGAATTTGTACCTTTGAAGAAGCAACACAGGGATGACCGTGTTGTAACACTCTTAGAGGGTTGTGAATCTGTGGAACTCACTGCCCCAGAGTGCAGTGGGAGCAGAATCAATCAACAGATTCAAGAAAGAAATAGAATTGTTCCTGATGAAAAGTGGAATAAAGGGCTGGAGGGGTCAGGCTGGAGAGTGTAGGTAAGCCCAGGATAAGATCAGCTATGATCATATTAACTGGCAGAGTGGGCTCGAAATTCTGAATTGCCTACTTCTGTTCCTAATTCCTATGTTCCTAACTATTCTGTGGTTTCTTTGCCTGCATTTTAATGACATCCTCAGCCCAATTTAATTTAAGCAAGTTGCCACCGAACAATCCTTTACACAACTGCAATAAACCATCATAGGCTATAGATAAATATCAATCCCTATTATCTTATCAAATCAGCTAAGTGGTTTGTAACTTTCATTGTTTGCTTTATTATCATTTCATCACAATGCTTGCAATTCTGGTAATAGGCACATTTTGAAACATTTACTATGCACTTAAACCAAAGGCAGAATCTTATAGAGGTCTGAGCGTTATGGGCTTTGACAGGATTTGTGGCAGAATATGGCAAGAAGCTTAGTGAGGTCCATCTCGACTTTAGGAGCAACTCACTGCATCTTTTACACTCGTACTGAGCAGTGAGGTGGGTATCATCCTAGACATCGGCCAATTAAGGGTGACTACAGATTGCTAAATGCCTTATTGACAACACAACTCTCCCTAATTCATAATCAGCTTCCTATCTTAACAACTGCAAGAAACAAGTTAGATGTCAAGAATTCTCAACGCATACGTCAGGGCAGGTACCTGATGATTTCAGCTCACAGCTGGCTGTGAGGACTCTCCAAAGTGCTCACCACCAAACAGCATTTCAGGGCACTAGCCACATGCAAATCTTGTCAATGCCCGTTGGCATTGATATTTTCCAACCTCTCTCGACCAGCATGGTACCTCTCTGATTGATTTTGAAGCCAAGCACAGAATTACAATGCACAGCAATAAACGCAGAAGAACTGCAGCAGTGACATTGTACACACCGGGACAGGTTTCCAGCTCAAACATTGGGCTAGGTTACATCTCAGAGCTCTTTACTTTCTCTCCCAGGGATCGGTCTCTTAACACTTACCTGCATGCTCACAACATTCTTTCCTTGTCTTGCCTGTTAGTACATTGACACATTAGCACATCAGCCAGAGTCTAAACGCTATCATTACTGTATGTTAATGCGTTTTGTTTTGTACATACACACAAATAGGCTGCATATCAGTATAGATCTGTCTGGGGCAGGAAGATGCCTTGTTGGAGGGAACACTGAAATGTCACTGTAGCACCAACAGTAAGCACGAGCTACGCACATTCATTCCTGGTAGAGAGTGAGTGAGTGTGAGTGTCAGTGTGAGCATTTGTGTCAGTATGAGTGTGAGTGTGAATTGCAGTTCTCAGTCAAGGAGGATTGGGTGTTTGGGTGAATACAGTCTAAGGGCTATGTCCATTGATCGTCCAGGAAGGTTTAAACAGTGGCCTCTAGGTCAATGAGGGGTGGGAGTTGGGATCACTGCCGAAAAGGGCGGGGAGGTCAAGGCTGAGGCCAGGGAGAAAATGGGCATTTGCAGAGGTAGGACAAGAATGGTGATGGAGTCGAGGGGATAGCAAGAAGTATGAGGGATTTGTAAAACATTATCAGAAGTCTTGGTAGGTTTACAGAGGGACTGTTATTAGGCAGTTACCACCAGCGGGGCCTTCATAGGGGGTGCATAGAGGAGTGAAGGGCCATCATTAAGGTGTAATATCAGGGCTCAAGGGTGCAGGGAGGGCATTTGGAAGCAAAGTTCAATGTGTTGGTTCTCCACATGGGGGTGATGGGTGGAAATGTCTTGTTGATGTAGTGTAAAGGAAAAAGAGACGTGGAGGATGTGGGGTCTACATGACAACCAGACAGGGCCCAATGTTGATGGTGCCCACTGTTAACTGAGTTGCTTACTGTTATTTTCCATTCTCTTGATGAGACGTGAAACTAGAAAATGGCTGGGACAATATCCTGAGTGGGTAGAATCATTGCCTATTGACCGATTGATTTTATTGTCACATGTACCAAAAAACAGTGAAAAGCTTTGTTTACTAGTGGTACAAGCAGATCACAGCAAACAAAGGATGTACAGATCACAAAGACTTAGAGACAAACATGTTACATTGCAGGTTACAGTATTTGAGGCTAGGGTCCATTTGTCACTTTGACGGGTGAAAGCAAGGGGCTCTACATTTGTTGGATGTTGTGACATTGAGGGGCAAATGCATGAAGCAGCCACTGGCAAACCCCAGTTACATTTAATGGACAATTGTTTCATGGTCCACTTACTATGCATTCAGAGTGAAGGTGCTTTGGGTTCAAATGCTGGTGAACGACAATTTGCACTGTGCTTGCAAATGGAACATTGGCATTTCAATGATGATGAAGTTAGCGACAATGACTTAAAAGGATGCCAATTCTAGTCAGAGGTGACCCATCACTTGTGTAACTTTGAAGGGCGAATGGGAGACACAGAGTGTTAGTTCATCATCGGTCAATAATTTGAATGATGAGTGTAATGAAAAGTAAATGAGTGATGCGCGTCTGCCATTGTAAGGGGATTCAGAGCCCACAAGGCGTTCCATTTTGTTGTAATGTGTTGATCCCTCAACTGACCCAGCACCTTCACCAAGTTGGTGCACATATAGAAGCTGAAACTGAATGAATGATGGAGACATTATTGGGTTTTTTTTATTCATTTGTGGGATGTGGGCGTCACTGGATAGGCCAGCATTTATTTCCAATCTCTAGTTGCCCAGAGGGCAATTAAGAATCAAATATATTACTGTGGGTCTAAAATCATGTGTAGATCAAACCAGAAAAAGATGGCAGTTTCCTTCCCTAAAGGACATTAATGAACCAGATGGATCTGTCATGACAATTAGCAATGGCTCCGTGGCCATCATTAAACTCCTATTTCCAGATTATTGTGGAATTAAAATTCCACTCTCTGCTGTGGGAAGAGGATTTGCAACCAAGTCTCCAGAACTTTTGAAACCAAGTTTCCAGAACATGACCTGGGTCTCTGGATTAATAGTCTAGTGATAATACTACTGGGTCTTTACTCACCCAAATGGGTACTGCACATTTCACTCTGTGGAGGAATGTGTGCAGCCCTCATCTGCTGCATAGGCCATTAATTACTGTTCTGAGATCTACAAACCTCTTTTTCTCCTTGTGTTCCCAGCATGGGTCATTTCCACTGAGAGTTCTGCAGTCTTGCTGCTGTCGGTGTGTTGGTCGCTATGGCTGCCTTCCTAAGAAGGTGAAGGCAGATGCAGGACAACCAGAGGTGTTTTTTTACTGCCCCCCCCAACCCCTGACGCTATTTCCTGAGGATGAGTGAGGTGCAATGCTGATGCAGGCTATGCATGTGCCAGGACATTGAGACAGAACTGTGCAGTATGTGAGAGCAGGACCAGAGGACTGAAGGAATGGTGTGTGGGGTTCATTCTGTCCTGGTGGCTGTGAACATCTATGCAACTGGTGCGTTCCAGGGAGGTACAGGGAAACTGTCAGCAATCTCTCAGTTGTGTAGTCAGAAATATATCAGGACAATGAAATATGCTGTCTTTGCAAGAACATACCGATTTACTTCACTTCCCCATGGTGAGATCAGTGCTGCAGCCCAGGCAGTAGAATTCAGGAACATAGCTGTGTTCCCCCAGGTGCAGGGTGCCATCAAACTGCCCATATGTGGCATATGAGAGGGTCATATCACCACACTGCAGAATTCATCAACAGGGAAGGGTTCTATTTGATCAATGTTCAGGTCATCTGTGATCAATGTTAAACCGTCCTGGAGGTGCGTGCCCACTGCCATGGCAGCTGCCATCACCCCTACATCCTAGAGCACTTTTGTGTACCTAGTACATTTGACAGTCCACGTGCCAAACAAGGGACAAGGGCTACCCAACAGTGACCATGGCTCATGACACCATTGCACAAGCCCGAATGATCAGACAGAGCTTCATTGACAACTGGTTCCAGTAATGTAGATTTGGGTGCTGCAGACCATCATGGAGTGTTAAATTGGTCATAATGCCAACATTTGGTTTACAGTGTGATGTGAACTGAATCCTCTGTTTTGTTCCCTTTTGGTGGCTATAATTAAAGGTTTATTTTTACGATTGTCTAATTGCTTGCCTGTATGTGATGTTTCCCTCCTGGACAAAGGCAAACTATGACTTTGCAGTGGTCCTTGGAGATAGGGTAGCATTGATACAAGGAAGGTGTATCGATGGGATGCAGGTAAGGATAGGCAAACTGAGTGACCTGATGGATGAAGAACGGCTAGGGTGAGAGAATGGTGTTGTATGTGTGAGGGAGTGTCAGTACCACCCATGTGTCATAAGCTGTCTAACTTTGTGGCTGCTGTGCCACTATGTCATTGATGAGGGGCAACGCTGAACTGCCAACTGTTGAAGTGCGCAGCGTCCTTTCGAAGATGGCATGGATGCAAGAAGCCAATAGTTCAGCGAGCGGCAAGTTGTTCTGGGAAAAGCGTGTGGTTAGATGGGGATAGAATTGGACATGAGGATGGCGATTGGAGTGTGGTATTTAGCTAATGAGGTGTGTTTGCTAAGAAACAGCAAGAAATCTCCCCAGGCCTTGCAAAGATTCAATACAAATCACAATTAACCGGAATAAAGTAAGCTTCAGTGCAAGGGGATGTGTCAGTACATTTCCAAATAAAACAAAGTTCAATAAATGTAGCTTTCAACTTAACTTTAGTCCAATTGGAGACTTGAACCTGTCTGAAACAAAGTTTGTCACAAAGTATGTAATAAAAGTATTTAAAAGCATGAGTAATTCTGTTAAAGCCGTGTTTGGAAGCACAATGGAAAAATTATGTTATGAAGAAGACATTTCACCCACATTGTTTTTTTTGGGCAGGAAACCGTCCATTAGAAAGGAATCCTTGGTATATTTGCAGGTTGAGTTATGTTAGATTGAGTTAAAACGGACAAAGCGGTCCTTTTTTTTAAGTGCTACTGTATTATCAGTAAACTGTTTCGACATTTGGCAGACCAACAACTAACAGTAAAATTTCAACAGCAACATATGTCAAATGCATCAAAATTAATCCATTCACCAGTGGACTCTCATCTCTAATAAACCATGAGGTAGACTCCATGCCTCAACTGTGTCAGTATGTGGTGGTCCCAAGTAAAAGCTGGGTATTTACTCAGAGGGAGGTTGGTAAATTCAGAACAACAGTCAACTCGCCAACTGTTGCATACTTCCTGAATGTTAACTACAGAGCAGGACTGACAGTGGCCTGTACATTTAGTCTTGAATGTAGATGGGCAATGGTAGAAAGAGAATATGCACAACAAAATAAACAGTCAATTGTAAAGGCCTTGTAAAACCAGAAGTTTTAACGTGGAGTTATATCTTGGAATTGTAATGCAGCTATCTTGCCAATAATAACATTGCAAATCAGGCTTGTGAAAGTTTAACAAGATTTAGTGGAATAGTTTAATTACAGAGCAGACAGCATACTAGTGGTATTATAATATAAAATTATTACCATTGCTCAGTTTCAAGCTGTAGGGGTTTTTCATATTGTAACGCACTATCCTTGGGAAAAACATAAAACATCACAGCATGCACTGGGAGGGAAGCACAGGACAAGCACCTTGGTTGGTTAAACGCAGTAAGTGATACTCTACACTAAAGTCCCAAATGTGCCTATATTGCTGTCACAGTCTGGAGCCTTGTTCCACTTACTGCAAATTGACAGGCTTAGAAATAATTAAATTGGATGAATTCATTGAGATTTTGAACTCTCTAACCTGCCCAGAAACGCTTGTTGTAAAAACAAAAAATACAATTCATGGAAGTTCTTTCACATAGCACAGGAAGACAATAGTACTTGAAACAATGTGTTGTTTTCTAGCCTTGCTCTAACTTCTGTTTCTCAGTCACCAGCTCCCTCTTCTCCCTGAAAACAGTCTGAGATTAAGATAAAGTGTTTGCAAATTTGGTGTCACGCTGGGTCCTGAGATGAGCTCCTGATCTTGATTATGTTCCATCATTAAGACTGCGGGACGGGTTTTAGAGAGGCACTGGAGAGTTAGCGAAAGACCGATGTTGCCCCCTCAAGAATGGCTGCCACTATTTACAGCCACTCAAGTAGTTGTGGCCACTAGGGGGAGAGGGTTGGGCAGGGGCACCTTCCCTTGGGCTAAAGATCCTGGGGCAGGTTTTCCATCAACAAATTTGATTTATGGGACTACATTTGTGATTTTCAGGCACATCTTTCCATTCCCACTAACCCCCTCCTTGGGTGATACTAGGCACTTACCTAGTAACAATAGCTTCTGTACTTGTGTTGATCTATGGGGTAATTGGATTCACACAAAAGCAGAATTAGCAGAATTCATCAAGACCATCACATCAATAATAATCACCACTCCATTAAAATTAAAGCCACAACACGCAGAGGAAAAAAAATTCCAAGATGCTATAGTTTTTAAATGGATACAAGCCATACATTATCAACGAATGCTTCAAAACAAAACTGGCACAGTTCTGTACACAATTACACACCCTAAACATGCTTTCTGCTGACTGAGGAGTTTGCACCTCAACAGTTGTTTATTTCTGACACAGTAATTGCAACTCAAATAATTTGTAATTTGTAAGATGATTTGAGATGCGATAGCATTTAAAACCAAACATTTATGAAATAAAGCTGTTCAGTATTAAGTTATCCAGTTGACATCGTCATTACCATTTCAGCAACTCCCAAACTTCCACAACTTTAGGACAGTTACTTCACATTTTCCTGGTTCTCATTAGGAGTGTATTAATTGCTGAAAGCTTAAAGCTGCTTTTCTCACTTTGTCCCTCCACTTTGAGTTTTGTAGCCCCCTCTCCCATCTTTGTAATTTCACTATCCCCTCCAGCGCCCCAGGTTCCCTGTCTTACATACCGTCACTCCCTTGCCCCAGCAGCCTTGTTCCTAGTGCCCTGGTCTTACCAGCTTCAGCATGGCCACATACTAACCCCACGGCTCTGGCCTTGCTTTCTCGGAGGCCTTGCTCACTGTCACTGTTCATCTCCTCACAGCTGGTTTGCAATGCAGAGTGATGCCAACAGCGTAGGTTTGATTCATGCATTGGCTGAGGTTCCCAGGAAGGACTCTCTGCTCAAGCCCTCCCCTTGCCTAAGGCATGGTGACCCTCAGATTAAATCACTATTGGTCACCTCTCTCTGATGAGAGAACAGCCCCATGGTATGGTAGGATTACGGCAGCTTTAATTTCAAGGCAGCAGAGTCAACATTTCTGGTCCAGTGACAGTGTTTGGAATGAAGGTCACTGGACTCAAAATGTTAACTCTGCTTTCTCTCTACAAATGCTGCAAAAACCGCTGATTTTCTGCAGCAATTTCAGTTTTTGTTTCTGACTTCCTGCCTCTGCAGGTCGTTAGGTGCTTTTTGTTTCGTGGAAGTTTTACACCTTGGACGTAATGGCAGGAGGTTAGGGGGTTACAAGGAGAGGACTGGAAGTTGATTGGCTTTCAGCAACCACCCTCCAAAACATCCCCTGAGAATCTGTACCATAACGGAACAGGACAACATATAAGCTTTGTAGACTCTGCAAAAGCTGAGAAATTGTTGCAACCCATTGGTGACTGTAGCTATGACAAAAAATGGAAAGTATAAGTGACAGTAGCAGGAAAAGAAAGTCTATTAATCTAACGTTGTTTCAGAGACAGTAGGAACTGCAGATGCTGGAGAAATTGAGATAACAAGGTGTCGAGCTGGATGAACACAGCAGGCCAAGCAGCGTCAGAGGAGCAGGATAACTGACTTTTCGGACCTAGACCCTTCTTCAGAAAATGAAGAAAATGAATTTTCTGAAGTGCGGTCTAGGCCCGAAACGTCAGCTATCCTGCTCCTCTGACGCTGCTTGGCCTGCTGTATTCATCTAGCTCTGCACCTTGTTATGTCTATTAATCTAATAGTCTATTAAAAGACCTATTAATCCCACCTCTCTATCTTCTGTGTGTTAACCAAACCGCAATCCATTTTTTTATATTACCCCCAAAGAATGAGCTCCTGACATGTGCAATAACCTTTTACATGGCTTGTACCACCTCGTGTTCAATGTCATTGAACTGCGCTGATATTTATCTAGGTTTGGTTGAGGACAGGTTTGCACACACCATGAAGAAGTAACTGTTGAAGTCCACAATCAAATTACTGAGCAACTACTTAGCTTTAGTATGAGTTATGCTGGATCCATCCTACATGATAGCTGGAGGTGCCTGAGTATCAGCTCTACATCTATATCCCTGAGTACAAAGATCCCACGAAGGCAGAGTCCCATGGGCATTTCCAGCAGATGAGATGGGCCTGTGGATCTGTTCAGTAGCATCTTGGTTGGTGCAACACAGCAAGATATACTGGTCATTGGTTGTACCTTTGTTCAAGCAGTACCAACGAAAGCATACCCTGCTGTTTTAGGGATGCTAGTCAAAATTACCCAATGTAACTGGGCATCTCCTTCTCTCAGGAACATACATATGACCCCATCATTATGTACAAGGACCAAAACTGAATACAATACTTCCTACATTTCTAGATGTTGCTATAATAAAGCCTTGAACAGTCTTAGATTATCGGTCTTAATTTTATGTTGATTTGGCAAAACAAATGGTGTAAAGGACTGCAGCTTCCCCCCTCCAGGACCGCAACTTCTCCCCTCCATTGCTCCACAATGCCCTCAAACTTATCTCTTGCATTTCCTGCACTTTTGCCCTCAATCCCCCTCCACCCAACAAAAATAAGGACAGAGTCCCCCTGGTCCTCACATACTACCCCACCAACCTCCGCATCCAGCGTATCATCCTCCGCCATTTCCGTCACCTACAATTCGACCCCATGCCCAAAGAGATATTTCCCTTCCCACCCCTTTCTGCCTTTCATAGGGACTGCTCACTCCCCAATTCCCTCGTCTGCTCCACACTCCCCACTAACCCCACCACACCCGGTACCGTTCCCAGAAACTGCAGGAGGTGTTACACCTGCCCCTACACCTCCTGCCTCACCTCCATCCAAGACTCCAGGCAATCTTTCCAAATCTGACAGAGGTTCACTGTACATCCTCTAACCTTGTCTACTGTATCCATTGCATCCGAGATGGTCGCCTCCATATCGGTGAGACCTAGAGCAGACTCGGTGACTGATTTGCATCTGTGCTCTGTACGTTATAATCAACAACACCTTCCAGTCACCAACTCCCCATCCCACTCCCTCAATGACATGTCCGTCCTGGGCCTCCTCCAGTGTCACAATGATGCCACACGCAAACTGGAGAAGCATATTCCACCTCGGGACCCTACAGCCCAATGCCCTCAACATAGAATTCACTAGTTTCAAAATCTCCTCCCACCCTGGCCTCATCCCATGTCCAACCCTCCCTCTCATCCCCGCCTCTTAGACCTGACGCAACCTGTCCATCTTCTTTTCCACCTATCTGCCCTACTTTTCCCACTGACCAATCTCCACTGCCCACTACCTGCATCCACCTATCACCACCCCACCTACCTTCCCCAAGCCTCACCCCTCCTCTCTCCATTTATTTCCCAGCTCCTTACCCGCTCCCTGAAGAAGGGTCCTGAAATCGACTTTCCCGTTCCTCTGATGTTGCCTGACCTGCTGTGTTCCTCCAGCTCCACACTGTATTAACTAAAAACTTTGTTTACCTTTACAATATTCCTGTCACATAGCCTGCAAATCATTAAAGCTCCATGAACTCTCAGAATCCCGTTTTGATTTGTAAGCTGTAATGGCTATCTACATGGTGCAAGCAAACCTGTAGTCACTTGAACCTGGATAAATATTAATGCAATTCAACAGCATTGAAGGTCAGCTGGTAAAATGCTTTATCCAAGCTAATTGCACAAGTCAGGAGTTCATTCTTTGGGGGTAATGTAAAAGAATGGATTGAAGATTGGTTAACACACCGAAGTTAAAGAGGTGGGATTCATGGGTCTTATTCAAGTTGGAAAGATGTAACTAGTAGAATACTCTGAGGATTAGTCTTAGAATCTCAAATATTTACTATCTACGTTACTGTTTGGTTCGAGGGGACGGAGTGTCATAGATTCGAATATGCTGACAATACACGCATAGGTCATGAGTAGGTGTGAGTAGGGTATAAGGGATCTGCAAGGGCATTTGGGTTGTCAGACTGAGCAAAAACTTGCTAGATGGATTTTAATGTAGGAAAGTGTGAGGTCATGCACTTTGGTAGGAAGTATCAAAAAACAGTTTTTTAAATGGAGATAGACTCCAAAAAAAACACAAAGCTAAAACTCACGTGCAGTGAGTAATTAGAAAACAAATGGAATTTTGGCCTTTATTGCGAGGGATTGGGAGTTTTAATACATGGAGGCCTTGTTACAACTGTTCAGGGTGTTGGGTGATGCATACCTGGAGTGCTATATACAGTTTGGTCCCTGAAATTAAAAAAAAATACTGGCAATGAAAGCTGTTCAAAAAGATTAACTAGACAGATTCTTTGAACAAAGGGGTTGACTTATCAAGAACAGCTGAACAAGTTAGGCCTTTATTCACTTGAACTTAGTAGAATAAGGGGAAAAATTATTGAAACATATAAGATGTTGAGGGGCTTGATACAGTAGATGCTGAGAGGATGTTTCCATTATTATGAGAATCTCAAACTTAGCAATCTGGTTATAGGACAAGGGGAGGCTTATTTAAAATTGAGATGTGAAGGGATTTCTTTTTCCAGGGGATAGTGAATGGCTAGAGTTCTCTACCTCCTGCCAAATAGCTTTGTGTAGTCAAAGTACTAGACAGGGGAAACACCAGAAAGATGTTCCTTTTCCAGAACCAGAGGTAGTTTTGGAGGCTAAATCCCTGAAATTATTTGAAGTGGACATAAATGGATTTTTTTGAAAGATTAGGGAGTTGAAGACTATGCTGAGCCAGCAAAAGGATGAGCTGAAGCCTGGAACAGATTGGCCATGATCCTGAGTTAGGCTTAGGGGGCAAAATGGCCTGCTCTTGCTCCCACTATTTATGTTCTTTTGTATCATCTGCCAAACTTGTATCCATTCCATGCATATGCTTAAATCAAATGGCCAACTTTGATTTGGTCTTAATTCTGAAGCCTTGTTTAGATTTTTGTGTTATCAGCAAACCTACACATTCTAAAGTCTTCATCCATTTCATTAATGATAACAGCAAGTAAGAAAAGTCTCCAGACAATGACCTGTGGAAATTCATTCATTATGCAGTCCCAAAAAGTATATTTATATGCTAAACAAGCTGCATCTGTATAGTTCAGTGAGTTAATGTGATTAAGGTCTACAAAGTAATGACAAGACTCAATTGTGCGTGCAGCGACAAATGATTTCAATTAGTTAGGTCGACGATACAAGAGGTGAAGCGCATAAATTATACACAAGAAGAAATAGGTCAAATGTTAGGTGATTCTTCATTTCCTGGAAAGTATTAGACTTATGGAACAAATAGTTTGCTTGTGTTCTGAATGCTAATTTAGATACACATAGTATCACAGGGACATTGGAGTTGAGTTAGCCTATTCAGATCTTCAAGACAGAGTTAACCATGTTTCTGGTTGAAGCACAAATTACATATAACTCAGAGCTACATACTCCATTGAATTTCAGTTGTTCAAAGAAATAAGGAAGTTTTGTTTTCCCCTACAAAATATCTTTGGGTTGGTGAAGTACTAGACAGGGTAAATGCAGGAAGGACACTCCCATTCCAGGACCAGGGGTGGCTATTGAAGGATAGTGAATAGACTATTTAGGACTGACTTGAGGAGAAATTTCTTCCCCCAGAGTGGTGAGCCTTTGGAAGTCTTTGCCACACAAAACAGGTGAGACCAAAACATGGAAGGTTATCAGACATAGTTCTTAGGGCTAAAGGAATCAAGGGGTATGGGGAGAAAGCAGGAACAGGTTATTGAGTTGAAGCCAGCTATGTTTGTAAAGATACAGAGACAGACTGATGAAAAAGGATTAAAAAATGGATCTAATGCTTGGGAAAGAATTGAGGTTTATTGCTGTGAAGCGCATGAACTGTTTTCTAGCAAAATACTTGTGAAGGTTTTTTTCTATTTGAAAATATGGAAACAAAACTGATATAACATTTTGGCATTTAAGAGCAAGGAGTCACTAAGTGATCTTGGCAGCTGGAGGTTCCTTCTGGAGTACTCCTTCTGAATGAGTTGATTACTGAAGTTTAGGCCAGTAACAAATACAGAGGATACTGGAGAAACTCAGCAGGTCTGGCAGCACCTGGGGAGAGAGAAACAGGGTTAATATTTCAATTCTGGTATGACCCTGTCAGAAGGTTAGGCTTGGCGTAGCAGGGAGCTTGCCAGGAGCTGGGAGTGCCCTGTGATTTAATCTTGTATTATCATACATCTGCCAGATGTTTAAAGTAAAACATTGTATATTTTGATTGAATTAACTAATTAATGTAAAAGTATCATTTCTTTATGTTAGAGAATTATTTGCCTATTAAATAATATTTATGTTGATTTTCATTTCTTTTATGTGTTGCTGATAAAGTATTTTGTCAAAGTTTTTTTTATCTTACACTCACTAAAACAGTATGCAAGAAATACCAAAGCATTTCCAAAGTACGCAATGCTTGACTTTGATTGGCCAAAGCATTGCCCTGAGAAATGAGCCAGGCAATGGCTGTCATCTATATTGGTAACTGGATACAAGTGTAGTGAGTCAACCTGTTTGGGTAATAATTTAGATAAAGCTTGGCAGTTCACTGTCAGACATCATTTCTCTATGGTAATGTTTCTGTCAATCACAGCCCACTTGCCAATTAATCTTGTCTCACACAAGGTCCCTCATGGCAGGCTGGCCCAGAATATTAAGTTGCTTGGGATCCATGGTGAGTTTGAATGTTGGATACAAATTGGATTGGTCAGACAAGTACTTGTGGAGCAGTATTTTTCTGACTGGAGGTCTGTGACCAGTGATGTTCTACAAGGATCAGTTCTGGGACCAGCAGGCCAGGCAGCGTCAGAGGAGCAGGAAAGTTGACGTTTTAGGTCGGTTTCTGAAGAAGGGTCCTGACCCGGAACGTCAACTTTCCTGCTCCTCTGAAGCTGCCTGGACTGCTGTGTTCCTCCAGCTCCACACTGTGTTATCTCTGACTCCAGCATCTGCAGTTCTTACTATCTCTCAGTGCTGGGACCTCTGTTTTTGTAATGTAAAAATGATTTGGATGAAAATGTAGGTGGTCTGGTTAGTAAATTTGCAGATGATGCAGAAACTGGTGGAGTTGTGGATAGTCAGGAAGGTTGCTAGAGGATGCAGCAGAATATAGAAAGTGGTAGGTGCCTGGAACACAGTGCCAGGGGAGATGGTAGAAGTGGATATGTTAGCAAAGTTTAAGAGGTATTTAGACAGACACACAATCAGGCAGGGAATAGAGGGATACAGACAATGTGCAGGCAGATGGGATCAGTTTAGAATGGCAACACAGTTCACATTGACAGGGTTACCTGTGGGGCCTGTTCATGTACAGTACTGTTCTACATTGTCCAACACAGGTAATCCCCAATTTATGAACACCTAACCTATAAATGCTTGCACTTATAAATGAGATCCTATATTGATAATAATTTTAAAGATTTGACATGCAAACGTTTGCTCATACTTAACAAATAGTCATTTTATACCGCACTGTTTTGTATTGCGTTCCGATTTGCACACAAATCACCATACAAACGTACTTAAGAATAGAACACATTCATAACCCAGGGACCGCCTTTATAAGTGTTCTTTGCCTTTTAGGTTCGTCTTTGTTGTGAATTGTCCTAATCAGTGCAAATCAAAAATGGTGCAGTAAAATATGTTTTTTGTTCAGCAGTGCTCAAGTTCTGTACTACCAAACCACTATACAAGTCTTAAAACATGAAGTGCTGTCTTTCAATTCTTTCAACTGGCCACTAGGAAGTTAATCTTTCTTTAGGAAAGGTTTTGGTCTCGACCAGGATTGTAACAACTACCAGGATTATATAATCTATGCTTCTGTTTATTTAAAATTATTTTAAATTCAGATGGAATGTATGAGTTAAGCCAAGAAACAGTCTTCCACGTGTGAATCGAGAGTGACAAACCATCATGGATTCCAAGGTGCATCTGAGGAGCACTGAAACATAGAATTTAGCAGCAGGAAAAGGCCATGCAGCCATTTAGGAAAGATCATTGATTACGGATTACTGATCACTGATAATGGTCTCAGCTCCACTTAAGAAGGGTTTTCTGAAGAAGGGTCTAGGCCCGAAACATCAGCCTTCCTGCTCCTCTGATGCTGCTTGGCCTGCTGTGTTCACCCAGCTCTGCACCTTGTTATCTCCACTTAACACCTAACTCCTTTGCCTATTAAAAATCCAACTCATTCAGCCTGGAGTACATTAAATGACCAAACCTTCAGTTTTTTTCTTTTTAAAAATGTGTTCCTTTGTTGTAATTGTTCCCAAAAGACGAAGCATCATCCCAACATCTATTCTACCATCTCCCCTCAGGAACTTACAGATTTTAATAAGACCATCTCTCATTCTTATAAATTCTAATGAGTAAAGGCCCGGCATGCCTAACTTTTCTTCAAAAGAAGAAACTCTCATTCCCAAAAATGAGGCAAGTAAACCTTCTCTGAACAGCTTCAAATGGAATTGCTCCCTTTTTCCTTTTCTAATCCTTTTCTATTCTTTTTCAAATAAGGAGTCCAAGACAGTACACTAATCTCGATGTGGCCTCACCAGCTGCAGTTTAATGTTTTTATAATAATTTTCCATTCACCTAGCAATGAGAGCAGCATACCAGTTACCTACTTGATCACATGCTATATTTGCACATTTAGTATTAACCAGGAACCCAAAGACACTTTCCATCACTTTGCTGATGACTGATAGTAATCTGATGGCGTAGTAATTGGCTGAGTTATGCTGTTCTTTTTTGGACACACCGGAGGAATTTGGGGAGGTGGTAGTCTAGTGGTATTCTGGCTAGGCTATTAATCCAGAGACCCAGATAACGTTCTAGGGACTTAGGTTCAAATCTTGCCATGGCAATAAAAATAAAATCTGGAATTAAGAGTCTAATGATGACCTTGAAACTGATGTCAATTGTCAAACGAAAAACCTTTCTGGTTCACTAATGCCCCTAAAGGAAGAAAACTGCCATCCTTACCTGATCTGGCCTAAATGTGACTCCAGACCCACAGCAATGTGCTTGACTCTTAACTTCCTCTGGACAATAAAGACTGTCCTAGCCAATGACATTTACATCTCATGAATGATTTTTTTCAAAAAAACTTCACACTGTTAAACAAATGCTACTGTTGTACCAGTACAGGAATAGGTAAGGCCAAGTTTTATGATAAAATTATAAATGTAGAAGCAGAATTAGGCCATTTTGCTTATCTAGCCTGCTCTGCCATTCACTTGGCTGATATGTTTCTCAATCCCATTCTCCTGCCTTCTTTCCATAAACCTTGATCTCCTTACTAAATCAAGAACCTATCTATTTCTGTCTTATAGACATTCAATAATTTGGCCTCCAAAGCTTTCTGGGGCACTGAGTTCCATAGGTTCACCACCTACTAGCTGAAGAAATTCCTCCTCATCTCAGTTCTACAGGATCATCTCTTCACTCTGTAACACATTTCGTTCTGTGTGTCATGCTGCAGGAGGACAAAGCTCAGTAAGATGGAGATGGCAAACTTTATACCATTAGGTCAGATGCAACGATATGAGGATAACATCATGATCATTTCCTTTAAAGGTATATGGGCATACGTGTTGCTGCACATATCAGAACAGCCTTGCACTTCTATGCAGCACCACAGTTGCAATAAACACAGGAGAAAAGTCACTGAGCCATGCAAAAATATGTCAAGCTTTGGATATGAAAATATTAGAAAATGAGCACTAAAGCTTGACTATTGGAGGTCATTCGATTAAACCTTCAGAATAACAACCAACCAGAGAAGGTAATCCATGACTGAAGGGCCTGAGGAGCTCAGAGACTGCCCAATTTATTTGCCCATACATGAGAATACAAGAAAATTTAGGAGCTATGAGTGGTACCCTCAGTTCCCGGACGATAACCTTGTGGTGCCAACACATCAACATTGCTAGTTTCCTGTTGCTGACCTCATTACAGGTTCCTGCATTGATTCTGACTCAATTCAATATCTAGGCCAGTGCTTTTTCAATAATTTTCAGTTCCAATGCCTATCAAAGGTAAATACAACAGAAAATGTCCATATAGCGCTTTATTCACTGGATGTTACAAAATACCACTCATTACCTGGAGATGTGCATTTGTACCGTTCTGTTTACATACCTTGGCATTTAAAATGTAAATTAGTTTATTTTGTTGATGTCGCCAGAACCTAATGAAGTTAAGGAATGAATCTATGCACATATGAAAACTGAAAGAAATATTTTTAATCAGATAACAAATAAGTCAAGAACTGCAAGTATGAATGCCTTGTGATGCCAGTGCATTGATGCCGTTGAATATCTTGTGATACATTAAATAACGTATGAATTTGACCTTGCCTATACTTCTGAAATCTATTAAATGTGAACACACACATCACTGTGTTGATAAAATGCCCATCTATCAAGAGCAATTTTCTGAGAAAACACTTCAGAGACTCCTGGAGTGTTATGTGCCCAGAAACACCAATTTTTTTATTCTTTCACAAGATGAGGGTATCATTGGCTAGGCCAGCATTAATTGCCCCATCCTTAATTGTCCAGAGGGCAGTTAAGAGTCAATTATATTTCTGTGGATCTGGAGTCATATTTAGGTCAGACCCGTTAAGAATGGCAGTTTCCTTCCCTAAAGGACATTAGTAAACCAGATGGGTTTTTCTGACAATTGACAATGGATTCATGGTCATCATTAGACTCTTAATTCCATATATTTATTGAATTCAAATTCCACCATCTACCATGGCAGGATTTGAACCTTGGTCCCCAAAAAAATTGCCTGGGTCTCTGGATTAATAGACCAGCAATAATACCACCACGTAATTGCAGTCCTCAGTAATCTGCTACACCCAGCTCTTAGCTGTTGGAAGTGGGAGTCCATGAGGTTCTAACTGGCTTCTAGCACCTGATGTTGTTGAGCTCCTCCCTAATGTTCTTGTCCTCCTCCTAACAGGACTGTTCCTGCTCCCCCAATTTCTCAGCACCAAACTGATCACCTTGATTGCCTGCTCCACTGGGCAGAGTATCATTCAGCAGGATGACACAGCATGCTCTGTCCAGACTGTACAGGAGGGGTCCTCCAGACTGATCCATGCAGTGGACCTACATTGACAGTGGTTCAATCATCTGCTCCACCAGCACCCTGGGTCAAAGCGTAGGCGGAATTAAACCCGCAGTCCCCATCCATCAGGAGTTGTACAATGCTGTCATGATCCAAGGTTGCAGATGGATACCTCTTGTTGCCCAGTAACCAGCCTTGTAAGGCCCCGGACCCTCAAACATAGTGGGTACATGAGAGTGCTCCAGGATGTAGGAGTCATGGCACCTCACAGACTAGTGAGCACACACCTCCAGCAAGTGGTGACAATGCTCAGAGATCACCAGAACATTGATCAAATGGAATCCCTTCCTGTTGATGAATTCTGCAGCATGGTGATATGACCCTCTGAGCACCACATGTGAGAGGCTCAATGGCACCCTGCGCTTCTATGTTCCTGAATCCTACTGCCCAGGCTGCAGCACTGATCTTGCCCTGGGGAAGTGAAATAGACCTGTGTGACCTTGTACAGATGCCATCAGGCACTATCCTGATGGGCTTGTGGGAGCACAACTGAGCGATCCCACACGGGTCACCCATCACTCCCTGGAAGGAGCCAATAGCATAGAAGTTCAGCAGGGCCTTTACAGATACTGGGAGAGTATGTCCTGTTCCAGCACCCAGCATGTGTCACAGAGTCCCAGCACATACAAAGGAAGCACCAGTACAACCCCTTATTCATGCCAAAGGAATGGAGTCGGGGCCAGAAAACGCAGGAACTAAATTGGAACAAAAGGAGGAAAAGATTTTCTTAAATCAGAGAACAGTTTTCATTTGCAGTTAAGGGCTAAGTACACTCCCCCAAACAGTGAGACGTACTGCACCCTGATAATGAGGAACATATCTCCATCATCCAGCCACATTCAGGCTCAGAATATACAGCAATTTGGTGAAGGTGCCATGCTAGCTGAGAGACCACCCAACGCTATTGGGAGGGGTGTGTCTACAGTTCTCCAAAACGCCCTCTACCCCAGATCCATAATCAAAAACTTAACACCTCACTGCATTCAGTACAGAACATCATTGCACTGACAAGCCAGATGAGGAATTGTTGTTGTGTGGCTCACACAGAAGCCTTGGAAGATGAATGAAGAATAATTTCTCCTTCAGGGGCATTGACCTTTTGTATGTCATTGCTGTGAACTTCCACGTCGTTAAATACCATTGTTCAATTTGCAAGCCCCAATGGCATGTAGTACACAGGCTTTGACCAGCTTCTGACTCCTAAGCACCTTCTCTCTGTATTGTTCTGCAAATGGTTGATAAAATAATTAGATTAAATGTAGCAGTGTTTTGCAACCTGTTGCTTCATATATTTGTTGCTACATTGTCATAGCATCCAGCAAATACAGACATTGTGCTTTCACCCAACAAACTGACGCTTACTCCAACCAACCAGGATGTTGTTCCAGCCATTTCCTGGTGGTATCTTCCATCTGGAGAATGAGAAATGATGAATACAAATATAGCTCATTATGGAGACCATCAGCACCAAGCCCCATCTGAACACCCTCTAAAGCCTCCATGTCCCTGTTACCTCTGTAAAGACTTTTTACCTATTTGCATTTTCAACTGTGGACTTAAATGGGCAAAGGGCTTGTTTATGAGCTAGGGATTGTTGCACTTTTTAAAAGCAAGTTACCTGACACTCATTTTAAGTGCTGTTTACACTGTTGTGTAAACAGTGGGTGGGGGTAAGGTTTGCAGAGAAACTGGAGGCAAGGGGTGGGTATAAGTGGAGCTTTGGCTGGCAAAAAGTCGCTGATTTGTCTGTGGACTAGTGATTAGTTACTGATGACTTAGCCATTCTGCCTGCCAACAGCTATGTGATTGGGCCCCAGACAGCTGAACAGCTTGGGGTGTTGAATATCTGGAAGAAGCAATCTGAGCTCCTGAACAGAGGGCATGTTGCTACTCTGCAGTTAAAATTCTGTCAAGCCTCAAGGTTTATTTCCCTTCATCAATTGCTGTAAGCTGTGACTTTTTAGTTAATGAGCCAGTACCTTTTATGAGTGTGAGCCAGTCACCCTGTGCCTTCTGCAATCACGTGAAAGCATCATGAGAAGGAAGATCAAGAAGCAGATCAACAAGAGTCATCTCAGCAAAGCTTGTGAAAAGGGACCACTGAGCTATCTTTCCAGTTTTTCTTTTCAACTATAACCCCCATGTTTTCTTGTCTCTATCCATAAGGGTGCACGGAGGGAGAGTTTTAGAAATGGATTAGCTTTTTAACTGCTTGACATATTTCTTGATGTTAATAATTGTTTGCCTGTAGTCAGGATCTATTTATTTGCAATGAATAGTCATTCTTATTCAATATGAAACCTGGACAATGTTTCTGCAAACCTGAGTTGAAAAGATAAACAAATTGGAGAATTTTACACACTTTTTTGAAATCTTTAACTTTTAAGACAACTCCAAAACCTTTGAGAGTGGGACTTGATTTCCAGCATGCCACCCTAGTGAGGTGTGACATTTCTCACTATCCTGACATCCCAAGTCAATCTATCCCTCCTATGTGGAGACCCATCACATTGAACCTTGTCCACATCTACCTTCCCTGCCCTCAGAATGACACCTTAATGATGCCCATTCTGTTCCTCCATGCTGTCTTGTGGCAGGCTCAGTGGTAGTCAGCTCCACTCTTCCACCCTCTTGTAGCCTGTCATACCCTCTGAGGCTGTTTCCACATATTCCTCTAACCGTTGTGTTCCCCATCACCACCCTTATCCCCTTGTCGACAGATGTCTCTGCTTTCCAGCCTGCAGCATTCAGTTTTCCACCTCTTCAGGCAGAGATTCCCCACTACTCCTCCAAGCCCACCATTACACCCTCTTCAACCATCAATGCACAAACACCTGAACTGTTTCCAACCCAGACTTCAGAATAACTTTAACCAACAGGTCAAGTCCTGACTGACCAGATGCCTGATTGTTGTCTTTGCAGCTCTCTCACTGACGGTATGTGATTCCCCTGACTGCTGTTATGGCATTGACCGCTGCCCACTCCCTGCACTGTACTGGAGTAGATCCTCTGATCCTGAGGCTTCCCAATTGGACCACAGACTGTGCCATGACTGACAGCAATGGAACTCTTTGATTGACAGCAGCCTCGCCTTGACTGGACTGAGAACTAGCCCCTGTCAGTCTCTGAAAAGGCCATTGGGCTGAATGAATGTGCAGTGTGTTTGCCGTGTAGGCAGCTGGAAAGTGCTGTAGGTGTTAGACTGGCATTTCGCTGTGCCATGCAGCATGGTGACACATGGACAGATCCCTACAAATAACTACAGCAGAGATAAAAGGTACTGCAGATGCTGGAGAATCCGAGATAACGGATGTGGAGCTGGATGAACACAGCAGGCCAAGCAGCATCATAGGAGCAGGAAAACTTGACGTTTCGGGCCTTCATCAGAAATGGGGGAGGGGAAGACGGTTCTGAAATAAATAGGGAGAGAGGGGGAGGCGGATAGAGGATGGATAGAGGAGAGGATAGGTGGAGAGGAGGCAGACAAGTCGAAGAGGCGGGGATGGAGCCAGTAAAGGTGAGTGTAGGTGGGGGGGTAGGGAGGAGATAGGTCAATCCAGGGAAGACGGACAGGTCAAGGGGGCGGGATGATGTTAGTAGATAGGAGATGGGGGTGTGGCTTGAGGTGGGAGGAGGGGATAGGTGAGAGGAAAAACAGGTTAGGGAGGTGGAGAAGAGCTGGGTTGGTTTTGGGATGCGGTTGGGAGAGGGGAGATTTTGAAGCTTGTGAAATCCACATTGATACCATTGGGCTGCAGGGTTCCCAGGCTGAATATGATTTGCTGTTCCTGCAGCCTTCGGGTGGCATCACTGTGGCATTGTAGGAGGCCCAGGATGGACATGCCGTCTGAGGAATGGGAGGGGGAGTTGAAATGGTTCGCGACTGGGAGGTGCAGTTGTTTGTTGCGAACTGAGCGCAGGTGTTCTGCAAAGCGGTCCCCAAGCCTCAGCTTGGTTTCCCCGATGTAGAGGAAGCCACAACGGGTACAGCGGATGCAGTATACAACATTGGCAGATGTGCAGGTGAACATCTGCCTGATGTGGAAAGTCTT
>JAHRHZ010000056.1:18297086-18329563 GCA_024137785.1 Ginglymostoma cirratum | reverse complement strand
TCTGGGGAATGGGAGGGGGAGTTGAAATGGTTCGCGACTGGGAGGTGCAGTTGTTTGTTGCGAACTGAGCGCAGGTGTTCTGCAAAGCGGTCCCCAAGCCTCAGCTTGGTTTCCCCGATGTAGAGGAAGCCACAACGGGTACAGCGGATGCAGTATACAACATTGGCAGATGTGCAGGTGAACATCTGCCTGATGTGGAAAGTCTTCTTGGGGCCTGGGATTGGGGTGAGGGAGGAGGTGTGGGGGCAGGTGTAGCACTTCCTGCGGTTGCAGGGAAAAGTGCCGGGTGTGGTGGGGCTGGAGGGGAGTGTGGAGCGGACAAGGGAGTCACGGAGGGAGTGGTCCCTCCGGAAGGCAGATAAGGATGGGGAGGGATAATTGTATTTGGTAGTGGGGTCTGATTGCAGATGGCGGAAGTGTTGGAGGATGATGCGTTGGATCCGGAGGTTGGTGGGGTGGTACGTGAGGTCGAGGGGGATTCTTTTTTGGTTATTATTGCGGGGACGGGGCGTGAGGGATGTGTTACGGGAAATGCGGGAGACACGGTCGAGGGCGTTCTCAACCACTGTGGGGGGGAAGTTGCGGTCCTTGAAGAATGAGGGCGTCTGAGATTTTCGGGAGTGGAATGTCTCATCCTGGGAGCAGATGCAGCGGAGGCGAAGGAATTGGGAATAGGGGATGGCATTTTTGCAGGAGGGTGGGTGGGAGGAGGTGTATTCCAGGTAGCTGTGGGAGTCAGTGGGCTTGAAGTGGACATCGGTTTCTCGGTAGTTACCCGAGATGGAGACAGAGAGGTCCAGGAAGGAGAGAGAAGTGTTGGAGATGGTCCAGATGAACTTCAGGTTGGGGTGGAAGGTGTTGGTGAAGTGGATGAACTGTTCGAGCTCATTGTGGGAGCACGAGGAGGCGCCAATGCAGTCATCAATGTAACGGAGGAAGAGGTGGGGTTTAGGGCCAGCGTAGGTACGGAGGAGGGATTGTTCCACGTAACCTACAAAGAGGCAGGCATAGCTTGGGCCCATGCGGGTACCCATGGCCACCCCCTTTGTCTGAACTTCCCCAACCGCATCCCAAAACCAACCCAGCTCATCTCCACCTCCCTAACCTGTTTTTCCTCTCACCTATCCCCTCCTCCCACCTCAAGCCCCACCCCCATCTCCTATCTACTAATCTCATCCCGCCCCCTTGACCTGTCCGTCCTCCCTGGACTGACCTATCTCCTCCCTGCCCCCCTACCTACAATCACCTTTACTGGCTCCATCCCTGCCTCTTCGAGTTGTCTGCCTCCTCTCCACCTATCCTCTCCTCTATCCATCTTCTATCCGCCTCCCCCTCTCTCCCTATTTATTTCAGAACCCTCTTCCCCTCCCCCATTTCTGATGAAGGGTCTAGGCCCGAAACGTCAAGTTTTCCTGCTCCTTTGATGCTGCTTGGCCTGCTGTGTTCATCCAGCCCCACGCCTTGTTATCTCAGCTTTTCTCAGTGTCTGTGCTAAAAAAAAAACCTCAAAAAGAACAAAACTGAGCGTCTTTGATTCTGGCTGATGTTAACAGGAATGTAATGGATGGGCAATACAAGGTTTGAATGGCACAAACATGCAAGTAGGCACTAATTACGTGAGCACTAATGAGCAATTGAACAGCCCTAAGATACGGCCTGGTCCAGTCCTTGAGCTGGGAACCTGCCCAGGTATACATGTGTCTTTGCAGCAGCTTTTCAATGTTGGTTGATGAGGCACCTTCCAAATCTGAGAATCTTGAGTGGCCTGACGATGCATCAGAGAAATGCCATCATGATCATGATTGGTGGGCAAAGGCATCGATGTCCATGAACACAGAGGTGCATGTGCTGGAGCCCGTGGACCTGCTGTGTGATGCAGTTTCATCATACACTCATTCGGAATAGTTGGCGATCTGAATCCACCAGGTATCCACATTGGTTTCTCGATGTCTAACTTGCTTGGCATGTTTGTTCAGATAGGAAACTGAATATTAATGATGTGCATTGTGCCATCAACAAGGTGTTTAACAAACAGTAATCCTCTTTAAGGGACAACGTGCAGCTGCCTGGTGAGAAACATACCATGTTGCTTGTGAAAACCCGGACAGATGGAACATGATGCTCACACTTTTGAGTCAGACCTCTCTGGACTTCTCATTCAATTCTCCACAAATCTCACTTAAAATTCACATCATTCAAAACCCCCTAAAAATTCCCCCGTTCATTTCTTCTCACTTCTCTTACTCTATACATCATTCTACTTATTAACTAGATCAATGTCTGCCTTCTCCCAAAAGCCAAATTCTTGACCATTCCTCCAGCTACCCTGGTTTCCAGACAACAACAACTACTTAAATTGTTGGTGAGAAATATTATATTCATCCACCACAGCAGCTGCCTCTTTGACTTTAGATTTCTGACACTCATCAAATTGGATTTAATTGTTACTGGACAGCTATTTATGAAATCTTCCGTGGTTGTGATTTCCCTGACATTTTCGGAAGTCTGATTTAATTTCAGTGAATGAAACCAACAAAAACATTTCTTCTTCCTGAGTGAATTTAACAATTGTCTGGCTGGATTTTGCTTTCACTGTCCCGAACTTCAATTAGTAGGCTTGAGGAACAAGCTCATACATGTTAAGTACCACATTTTTAATGGTCTCATAACCTGACCATTGTGCCTCTGAATACTAGAATGAACATTTATTACTTTACCAGTGAGAGGACTATGCAACAGAAGAATCCACAAGTCCTTTGAACACATCAATACTTTAACATTCTCACCTGTGAGAAAATAGCATTCTACCCCTCCTCTGTTAAATCTAACTTCTGAATCAGGCTTTCCCTTTCATCGGAATTACAAGACTGACCAAAATCTAAGCTTAACAAGGTGGAGAGCTGGATGAACACAGCAGGCCAAGCAGCATCAGAGGAGCAGAAAGGCTGAAATTTCAGGCCTAGACCTTTCTAAGCCTGAAACGTCAGCCTTTCTGCTCCTCTGATGCTGCTTGGCCTGCTGTGTTCATCCAGCTCTACACCTTGTTACCTCAGATTCTCCAGCATCTGCAGTTCCTACTATCTCCAAAATCTAAGCTTTTCTTTTTCCAGTTCATGCTTCGTGATTACTTTCTCACTTTAAAATTTGAGTTCAAAGATTTACTTCTCTGTTGCTATATCAAAATGCTTTATCTGCAACTGAATTCTAGCCGACTTGAGCTATTTTCCACCTGGGGTAGTCTTTTCTTATAGAGTCATACAGCACGGAAACAGACCCTTCAGTCCAACCAGTCCATGCTAAACATTATCCCAAACTAAACTAGTCCCACCTGCCTGCTCCTGGCCCATATCTTTCCAAACCTTTCCTATTCATGTACTTATTCAAGAGTCTTTTAAATGTTGTAATATCCACCACTTCCTCTTTTCTTCCTCCAAACCCAGGTACTGTGTGATCACTTCAACTACATTTACTTTCTTAGTCCCAACTTTTAATTCTAATTTCAACATTTCTGCAATTGCTAATAGCCAGTCTTGCTGAAAGTGTAGATTAAACTTACAAATCCAGAAAATACGTAGTAGTTGATAAAGTAATTTTGCTTTTCAAAATGTAAAATAAAATTTACTGCAATAATCTTAACCAGCATTAACCTCAGCAAGTCCCAGTACTCATATTTGTCTATGGATTACAATTTCAACAAATGCCCTAAAAATTATGTTATGGTCACAGATCACGCTGCCAAATTTATAATTATGATCCCAAATGAGATCATCATATTGTATTATGATCCTGGAGGGGACCATCAAAGTATGCTATGGTCTGACTACAGAACAGTAATCTTTGATTTTTATAGACAAAAGTTGAGATCCAGGGGACATGCTAAGAGAATAAAGCCACAATATTCCACAGTTTTGAACAACCAACAATACTTTACTCAATAAGTCAGAACAATAATTTAATCTACTGTAAATCTATAACATACTTTTAACACTCATAATTAAAATGTGGTAAACATGAGTAATATATTGTCATAGTCATGGAACGTAATCCTAGATCATCCATTGACAGAATGAATTTTTGATTACAATGCTCTTTTGTTAAAAAAAAGGACATATAGCAAAAAAGTGACTGAGACTGTGGAAAAAATATAGTTTAAGTTTATTGTCACATGTACTCAAGTTACAAAAGAACAGGAGTATGACACATGGCAGCATCTTGGGTACAAAAAGTACCTTGGTTCAAATCTTAGATACAAAAAATAGAGAAAAATAAAGAAAAAAGTTACACTACATCACAGATATACATAGTATGGGTATAAGTTAGGAACATAAGAAATAAAAAGATAGACATGGCAGGCTTTCTATTAGGACACCACATGGTATTACCAGGCACCACCATTTCCCAGCCAGTAGCCACCTTCACTCCTGGTCACTGGCCAATCCTGCTCTGCTCTGGGCTGCTGGCCGTCCCTGCTTCACTCCGGGCTACTGGTCACCCTTGGTCCAGGCCACTGGCTTCCTTCCCCACTCTAGGCCTGCTGCCTATCCCCACTTCGCTCCGGGACCACTGGCAGAAATGGAAAAGACAGAAAAGAAGAAAAAAGCATGGGAGAAAAGAAGAGAGGAAAAAAAGTAAAGGAATGGACAGAGCAAGTGAGATCTGGTTGGAGCATTCTACTCCACTGCCATCTTTCTGTATTCTGAGCAATATATTTCAGTGATAGCCTGAAAGGCCAGCTTGGATTATCCCCAGCCTCCAGGGAGAGCCTAGATTATCACACCTGACAGGAGCCAAGGGACCTTCAAAGAGGAGACCTTCAAAGAGGAGAACTTCAAAGGGAGAAATTCATTGCAAACCGAAATCTGATTTCCTACGAATTATCTTAGACGACAAAACGACGGTAGCAAGGAGGGCACAGTGGGAAAGAGAGGTTAATAAAGGCAAAATAACGTACGTGCCAGAAATCAGAAATAAAAACAGAAAGTGCTGGAGAAACTCAAGGGATCTGACAGGGTATGTTGAGTCGGAAATAGAGTTAGTGTTTTGAATCGAATGATTCTTCCTTGTCGAATGACTCCTCATAAAATGTTGTAGAACCCCTACAGTGTGGAAGCGGGCCATTCAGCCACACCAACCCCATGAAGAGCATCCCACCCAGACCCATTCCCCTATCCTCTCCCTGTAACCCTGCATTTCCCATGGCCAATCCACACATCTTTCGACTGTGGGAGGAAACCAGTGAACCTGGAGGAAACCCACACAGACACGGGGAGAACACTCAAACTCCGCACAGACAGTCGCCCAAGGGTCAGTTGAACCTGGGTCCCTGGCACTCTGAGGCAGCAGTGCTAACCACTGAGCCACTGTGCCATTCCTACTGCTGTTCCTATGTTCCTATGTTCCTTTGTTCCTATGTTCCTATGTTCCTTTGTTCCTTTGTTCCTATGTTCCTATGTTCCTTTGTTCCTTGCGTGTGTTGTATTATTATTATTATTTCTTGCATTTAGCAACTAATAAATTCTCTCTTTTATTAACAAAAATGCCTGGTTAAATTAGCTCCTTTTAAAGCACAAATTCATTTGGTCTAGGAGCAAAGCAAGCAACAGTTTCTTTTCAAATTAACCTTGTTGTACCCATCTAAGAGTGTGGATGAATAAAGGAGGCGAGATAGTTAATTCTTCCTCATCTAGAAGATTGATAATTTGGGGTATTCCACCTGGTAATATAATAAATTCGGAAAAACTGCCCAGGAATTGGTTGGAACAAATTGGGGGCCTCACCCAAGATTTAAAGATACAGACCAAGCAAACAATTTAGAACGGGTAAGTAGTTTCTTTGAAGCAATATTTATTTTAAAAACCGAGAAAGTCTTTCGTGAGTTTACACGGCTCCAGTGCAGAAACATCCATACTTGATACTCACACTGTTCTAGCAGAATTATGGAAAATTACTTTCAAGGATTTAAAAGTTCGGACTCCCATAGTTAAAAGATTTAGAGAGGATTGGAATTTCATGTGAAAGCCAGAAACCTCAAACTTTTTTAAAGAGGAGGTCAGCATTTTACATTGTACAACATTGAAGATGATGGGACAGATAGATTAGTGATAGCGAGGTAAAAAAATGGAGCATCAGAAATGAATATTTCATGACAAAGGAAAGTTAAGAAAAAAAGAGGAAGGACACAGAAAGGAACAGAAAAACAAGAAAGAGATAGAGAGATAAGGCTTAAGCAGTTTATTTTTAATCAGTAGTTATGAGCTCTACAGACAGAAACCACTTGAGAAAACCTCTGTGAAATAATTCTCCTCCCAGAGTTTATAGAACCCATCCCATTCCCAATCCCAATGATCTTAAACCAAGAGGAACTGAAAGTGACTGAGGCTAAGCATAAATCATACTGGCTGGTGATTATGAACTGATCCACAAAGCCCTGTTCCAGAAGAAACCCTTCCCTAGTCACCTGCTAACCAGCTGGGAAAGAGAGAGTCAGAGAACGTGATCAGAACCTGAGGAGACAAGGGAGAGAGGGAGATGCTGGGGGCCCGTCTCGGTACAGCTAAGGTGGTACAAAGAAACATGTGTATGTTAACTGCTGAGAGACAGAGTATGTTCAGGCCAACTACTGGAGACTACAGCTATGCCTTTCGTGTTTATCAGGAGACCTTTTAGCTCCATCTACCTATTAGTGGCACGCGAAGTCTTCTGAGTCTGTTTAATTTCCAGAACATTCCCAAACCCAGATTATCAAGCTGCAATCAATGCTATAGGGCATCGCTGAGTCAAGATTGCTAACCTGTGTCACTCTGTAGCCTTCAGCAGCGCAGCTAACAGCTTCATTGCCTAACATGGAGTGTCTGTCCTTTTCTCCAGTAGTTAAGCTGCTGCTAACTACTCCCTCTACTTGCCTGAGCTGAGACCACTCTCTGTGGTTACGTGAACTGAACTGCGTCCTTCAAACCCCTCTTCAGTGACTCCCAAATTGTCCTGAGAAACCTACTGAACACCTTGCAATAAGCCCCTCATCTATAGCTGGGTAGAATTGAATGGTGCCACCTAGCAATTTTTAGAATGGCCTGCTCTCTGAATATTATTAAACATAGAATGCTGGCTTGTTTAGCATAAAATAAAAACGCGGCTAGATTATAAATGCCAGGGTAATTGCCTGTTCTAATTATCATTTGATATACCTTTATATTGCTCTTAATCAAAATTATTGGGTAATCAAATGTTCAATAAGTCTATAAATACTTTAGGGCTCTGCTCTGCCATCATACAGTCAGAGAGTCATAGAGATGCACAGCACAGAAACAGACCCTTGGTCCATGCAAATCAGATATTCTAAATTAATCTAGCCCCACTTGCCAGCATTTAGCCCCTATCCCTCTAAACCCCTACTATTTATGTACCCATCCGGATGCTTTTTACGTGTTGTAATTGTACCAGCCTCCACCAACTCCTCTGGCAGCTCATTCCATACTCTGCACCACCCTCTGTGCGAAAAAGTTGCCACTTAAGCCCCTTTTAAATCTTTCCCTTTTCACCTTAAATCTATGCCCTCTAGTTTTGGACTCTCTTACCCTGGGAAAAAGAAAAATAAGGTATTCACCTTATCCATGCCCCTCATGATTTTATAAACCTCTATAAGATCACCCCTCAGCCTCTGACGCTCCAGGAAAAATAGCCCCAGCCTATTCAGCCTGTTCTTGTAGCGCAAACTCTCCAACCTCAGCAACGTCCTTGTAAATTTTTTTTTTTGAGATCTTTCAAGTTTCACAACATATTTCCTATAGCAGGAAGACCAGAATTGAATGCAATATTCCAATGACAAGGCAAATATTTCACTCAGCCATCGAATATGTTATATTCTCGTGTATTACTTGAAGTCCTATGAGTTCAAAACAGTAATTAGGATCTGATGGATCTGTGCAGTTTTCTGTATAGGCTTCTCATGAGTAAGTATTGAGCTGGAATTAACATTTTAATAGATGAGCGAGGGGATTTCATTTATTTCCATTTCATTGAGCCCATTTGAGAATGAGGGACCTAATGCTCAGAATAGTGGAATGAACAAACTAACAGTACAATTAGCATTTCATTAGAACTCCCTGTCTGTTTGCACATGCGTTTTTCCCTTAGAAAGATTAAGGCGAGAGGAAAATGTAGCCTTACTTATCAATAGTAAGCCCTCTGAAATATACTGTTTAACAATCAAAAATTGTCACATTAAAAGCTTCACATTTTCTATTTTTGATCTATCACTAATGTAAGGTGATGAAGACTGGCAAGTTGACCATGTCGAAAACTGCACCAAGGAAAGTGCACAAATATGTCTCAGGAAAATGACTTCGGATTACATTAAGACAAATAACTGTAATTGTTACAGCTAGAAACAGAAAACGCTGGAAATACATAGCAGATTAGCCAGAATCGGTCAGGGGAGAAACAGAGTTAACATTTCTGGTCAATGACCTTTCATCAGAATTGATTTACCTATTGAGAGGGCTCAATGCTCAACCCATAGAGAAATCTGTTTATTTTAACACAGCCACTCTCTTTGATGCTGGCGTCGAGAATAATTCATTGATGCTTTATGCAGCCATACCAATCAGTCTCAGCTTCTGTATTTTCCTTGAATCCCACAATATTGGATGATAAAAATCTATTGAATACCATAAGGAAAATGAGCAAAAACCCAGAAAGTTATGATTGAAGTTTACATTCAAAATACTTTTGTAAAGAAACATGTTTAAGAAACAGACTGTCCGACTGCAAACAGATGGATGACAAATCTCATGATAATGGCATTGAAAGGAATAACCTCAAAACATTAGTATTTGAAAAGCTGATCTGGGGCAACCATGTGGAAAGGAAACTGTGTGAGACTTTCCACTCTATCTTCTTTTAGATCTCTAGAGAAATCCTGTACAATTGATGCTTTGTCTTATAGGAGGACTAATTCTGTTCCTTTTACTTTACTAAGAAGTATATAAATGGTAATTTGGCTGCGCTTATACTGAGGACTAATTCTGTTCCTTCTGCTTTCCTAAGAAGTATATACATGGTAATTCAGCTGAGTTTATAGTGAGGTCGAATTACCATGAAAGACATAAAATGACAAAATGTGGCCTATAAGTGGGTACAAAACGGAACAACTTTGAGTGAACAAAAACCAGATTTGTTTTTAAATCAGCAAAGTTCACAATAATAATGCAGACTCACATATTTGAATTCTTCAGGATGATTTAAAACTAAATTCAGGTAGAAGTCTCTGAAATGCATTGAAGTGACTGCAGTGAACAATGTGTAGAATGATTTTTGTTACAAAATGCCTCTTGACAAACAACCTATCTTGGCAAACAGAAAAAGGATACTGCCTCTTTGACCTAGCCACCACAACACAAAAGCACCTCTCACAGAGTGAAGAATGCCCAAAAATAGTTTTAATGACTTCTGCTGTGGCAGCTGAGACATTCTTTTAAACAAGGGTCAAAAAGGCTACAGACATCTCAGTGCAATTAGTGATGTCTGACTGGGAAGCAGGCAGTGTCTTCCTGAGCTCTCTGAATGTGGTTAAAAAAAAAGTGATAGCCAGTGACCATAACTACCAGACTGCATAGCGTTTGGCAAGCATGATTGTTAGCACATTTAAAAACGAATGCACTGAAATATTTGGGATTTTCAGCTGCTTTGTTAGATCTGTCATATATTTCTACACTTTTCACGCATAGATCAGACAAACTGTTGTAGCCTTAGTATCAATGGCATAATTAACGTTCTGTTTGTTTTGCTTGAATCCTGTTGTCATGGTGAAGAATCTTGTAAGGTACCTTTCCAAGCTTTATCACATATTGTCATAGATTTTTGACCATGTGCAACAGTGTAAAATGGGTGACTGCAGTCTGTTCTATACCTCTTCCTGTCCGTACTCCCCACTTGAAATCAATGCAATAAATGACAGAGCTAAAAAATGAGCTATCAATTCACTATTGTCTGCTACTGCTCAAAGTATATTGCACTCAGTGATGTCACTGTTTGTGTGACAATATTGTTACCTCACCTCCAAATTAAACACTAAACGCCAAATACAGCAAATTTGTTCCTAACAGTTAACAGCCAGGCTAAAATAATAAGGTTTGAATTTTCACTTCAGCATAAATGGTTTCCGAATGTGAGCATAAGAAAATACTGAAATGAGAAGGGGTCATTTTATCCAAATCTTTCCGCAAGCTGTGTACAATACATGGGCTTTACCCAACCCACTTACACTATGAGAAAAGAATTTGCAGAGTCTGCCAAAGCGATGTTTAGAACATCCACAATATTTATTTAACCTTACATCTCACATAGTATATCATTAACCAGATATCTACCCCAGCACCACATTTTCCATTATACTGCAGCTCAGAAATCATTTTATTCCACATGGAATTCAACTGCCTCCTGTCTGCACTTGCAACACAGAAAGACTTGCACCATATAGTCCAGATATATCGTTCACAACCATAGAGTCCTAACCAAACTAATGATCCATTTGAGGAAGGAAAAACAGTGGAGCTATAATCAACATTGATGGCATTAACATTTTGACCACTTTCTCTTCCCTGTAATCTTTGTTTGGGTAGTAAATCAATGACATGATTACTCATTGAAATCTGAAAACATTTTATAACAAAACCAAAAAGAAAGATATATTGTTGCTTTCTAATCTAGTTGGTTGGACAGTGTGGGTGGATGACAAATATCATTATCACACTTCATAAGGGGCATCAATGTAGAATTAGCCGTGCTGCAAACTCATCCTACAGTAACCACATGCCTAAGTGAAAAATAAAACAAACATTTCAAAAGAATTCCCTGGGCTTCTGAGGACCAAAGTAAGGCCTATGATGAGATAGTTAAATAATAAAAATTGACAAGATTGAATGAGAAGCAATAGAATTACAGACATGGCCATATTAATATTGATTAATAACACAGTAAACTTTTTACTATCCAGCACCAATGGGACCAGGAGTATGCAAGTTGATCAAATAATCTGGATATCCAAGAGATCCAGATAATCAATGTAAAAACACACACTAAGTAATAGAAAGGTAATGCAGCGGGGTGTACACCTTGCTGTTATACATTATTTACAGCATAATAATCCAACTTTGCCTTAACAAAACTTACCAGCAGAGAGTCCCCTCACTCACACCCTCAACTGACCGCTCAGACACTACGGTAGATTGCGGTATTTGAGGAGAAATTGACTCCAAATTGAATCAGCTGTTGATATTTCATTTGGCCATTCATTGAACAGCTAGTACATTTAGATTGACATAAATAAATTTAAAATCTATAATAATTGGACAGAATAATACAGTAAACTGTGCAGTATTTGAGGTATATAATTATTGCTGGTTTATTGAACGTGCCAGTTCATAAGTTGCCAATTAAAACAAAGTTTGCCGTACCTCAAAATGTAAAAAGTTGCTTTTAAAAGTATCATGAAGAAGGAGTGTGTCAGAAGCTGGCATTGGAGTGCTGTCCAACTGCTGTCTGACCACATCTTCCTGCCACAGAGAAATGTGTTCCTACACCTGGGCCAGGAGACGGGCTCAGCTCTGTTAATACATCCTCTATAACCACATCCTCTAAAGTAATCCTGAATACCTCTGACTTAATCTTCAAACTCCAATCTAGTTCACTTCTAAGCCTTCTACTTTCTAAACTGAAATATTGCCCACTTCTGTCAATTTCTCAATGCCACAGCTGTTAAAAACTTTGTGTCCTTTCCAGCTACATATTCAACTTTTCCAATTACCTCTTTGATGTCTTCCCAAATACCTCCTATGCAAACAATGACTCATATAGAATTCTACTGCCTACATCCTATCCATTGTTGTCTCAGTTACATTATACACTTGCGTTTACCAGCATCTATTGGCTCCCCTTCTTTGCTACATTGACTTGAAAATTGTTGACCCCTCTCTAAAACCCCTAATGTTTGAGGACATTCCAATTTCTTTCTACTGCTATAATGCCGTCAGCCCTTTTGTGCTTTCTCCCTCCTTTCCTCTCTACTCCTCCCCCTCGACTCGAAATTGAGAAGTACCTGACACAATTTTATGATGAACCTGTCACACAAATTTACACCAATCCCAAAGCTGTGTTTAGTAGAGAAATAATCATCATCTCAGTGCCGTAAATGAAGGTCTGTTTGTAAGATTCACATGCCAATTAGTACACTATACACAGAGCTAAATGATCTTACTTACAATAGGTCAGATCTAAGCTCTGCGGTCATGTCCAGACATGAATGATAGTGGACAATTAATTAATCCACTGAAGGAGGAGGGTCCATAAATACCCCATTGTCAAGGGTGAGAAAGCCTAATACAACAGTGTAAAATACAAGGAATTTGCATCTATCTTCATATAGAAGTGCCAAGTGGATTATTCATCTTGGCTCCTTTCTAAGGACCTCAGCAATATTGAAGCTAATCTTTAATAAATTCAATTCATTCCTTGTGTCATCCAGAAATGGTTGATGACACTCGATTCACCAAAGGCTATGGACCCAAACAACCTCCCAGTAATGGCACAAAAGACTTATGCTCCAGACCTACATGCGCCTCTAGTCAAGCTGTTCCAAAACAGCTACAACATTGGCATCCACCCAACAATGTGGAAAATTGTTAAGGCATGTCTCATCTACAAAAAAGGAAAGACACATCCAACCTAGCCAATTATTGCTCCATCAATCTACTCTAAAGCACCAGCAAAATGATGGAAGGGATGGACAGCAATTCTATCAAACAATACTTGCAAAGGAATGATTTGCTCATTGATGCATAGTTTGGATTCCACTGAGGCCACCTATCTCCTGACCCCATTACACATGCTTTCCAAAATAATCAAAAGCATTGAATTCCAGAGGTGAGGTGGGAGTGATTGCCCTTGACATCAAAGCAACATCTGACCATGTGTGGCAACAAGTAGCCCTGGCAAAACTGACATGATTGCGCATCAGAGGAGAACGCTTCATTGGTTGGAATGATACCTAACACAAAGGAAAATGATAATGGTTGTCAGATGTCAGCCATCTCAGCCCCCAATATATCTGCAGGAGTACCTCAGGGAAGTGTCATAAACTTAAATATCTTCAGCTGCCTCATCAATGATCTTCCCTCCACCATAAGTGCAAAGGTGGCAATTTTCGCTGATAGTATGACCTACAATGCCTTAAAAACTGAAGCAGTCTATTTCCATATTTGTCAGGCCTGGTCTGCCAATTGGAATGTCACATTCATGTCATTGAACAGAGATTGAACAATTTAGGCCTATACTCTCTGGAAGAGAGAAGAATGAGGGGAGATCGTGAATTGAGGTATTCGAGATGATAAAAGATGTAAAGTAGCCATGGAGCAGATGGTCCCTTTTGTGAGACATTCCAGGATGAGAAGTCATAGCCTTCGAAAAAGGGGTAGCAAATCTAAAACAGAGTTGAGGAGAAATTACTTCTCCCAAAGGGTTGTGAGTCTGTGGAATTTGCTACTCCAAAGTGCAGTGGATGCTGGGACTGTGAGTAAATTCAAGGAGGATTTTTAATTCATAATGAGTTGAATGGTTATGGGGAGAAGGCAGGAAAATAGAGTGAGGAGCATATCAGCCATGATCAAATGGCAGAGCAGACTCAATAATGACCTAATTCTGTCCCTATTTCATATGAACTTGGGTCACACAAGTTCCAGATGATGACTACCTACAACAAGAGTGAATCTATTCATCTCCCCTTTACATTCAATGTCATTAGCATTGAGGAATCCCTCATTATCAGCATTCTGGGGCTAACTATTGACCAGAAACTGAACTAGATTAGACAAATAAATAGCATGGTTACAAGCAAAAGCCATGGGCAAGTAACTCACCTCCTGACTCCTTGAAATATATTCACCATCTTCAAGGCTCAAGTCAGGAGTGTGATGGAATACTCCCCACTTGCCTGGCTGAGAGCAGCTCCAACGACAATCTCAAAGCTCTACACCAACCAGGACAAAATAACATGCCTCATTGACACCCTACATTGCACATTTAAACATGCATTCCCTCACCTACCAACACAGTATTCATAGTCTCTACCATCTACCAGATGCACTGCTGAAACTCACCAATGCTTTTTCAACAACACCTTCTCCCAACCCATGACCTCTATCACCTGGACGGGTAAGGACAGCATACACATAAGAATACCACAACATGCAGGTTCTCCCTCAAGGCAAAAATCATCCTGCCCTGGAACTATATCTCCGTGCCTTCACCGTGACTGGGTCGAAATCCCTGGTGTCCACTCCGAACTGCACATGGATACACCTGCACCAAGAACAAAGAACAAATAAAGAACAAAGAACAATACAGCAAAGGAACAGGCCCTTCAGCCCTCCAAGCCTACGCCAACATCTTTTGCCCTTCCATACAGAAACTGTCCTCACTTACAGGATCCATATCCCCTATTCCCCCAGTATCCCCCTGGGGGACGGCACGGTGGTTAGCACTGCTACCTCACACAGCCAGGAACCCGGGTTCGATTTCACCCTCGGGCCACTGTCTGTGTGGAGTTTGCACATTCTCCCCGTGTCTGCGTGAGTTTCCTCCGGGTGCTCTGGTTTCCTCGCACAGTCCAAAGATGTGCAGGCTAGGTGGATCGTCCATGCTAAATTGCCCGTAGTGTTCAGGGACCTGTAGATTAGGTGAGTTATAGGGTGAATGGGTCTGGGTGGGATGTGTTGAGGGTTGGTGTCGACTTGTTGGGCCAAAGGACTTGTTTCCACACAGTAGGGATTCTATGATCTATTCCCTTCCTATTTATGTATTCGTCCAGGCACCTCATGAATGCTGCTATTGCATCTGCTTCCACCACCTCCTCTGGCAACACATTTCAGGCACTCACCATCCTTTGTGTGAAAAACCTGCCTTGCACATTTCTTTCAAACAATTCCCCCCCAAATTCGCCCCCGAACCTTGAATCTTTGTTTCACCCCCCACCCCCAGTAATTCACCCCTCCTCTGGGGAAAAAGCTTCATACTTTCCACTCCATCCATGACATTCACAATCTTATAAACTTCTATCAGGTCATCCCTCAACCTCCTGCGTTCCAGTGAAAACAAACCCAGCCTACCCAAACTTTCTTCATAGCTAAAATCCCCCACACCAGGCAACATCCTGGTAAACCTTTTCTGTGCCATCTTCAAAGCATCCACATTCCTTTGAGTCATGTGGAGACCAGAACCGTATGCAATATGAAACTGTACCAGATTCAAGAAATGAATTCACCACTACTTTCTGAAGAGGAATTGGAAATGGGCAACAAATGTGGGCCTTGCCAGGGATTCTCCCATCCCAAAAACAAACTTTTAAAAAGTTAATTTCCTCCACAGCAGAGTATTTACTGTTGGATAAGGTAATGGTTCTAAAGGAGTTAATCTTCATGTTACATTGGCTCAACGTGTTCAGTTGATGTCACGCATCACTCTGTGCATGGAGACGAAGGAGTTCTACTTTAGCTTTCAGAAGGAGCAGATATATCTCTTTTTGCCTGACCAAATGTAGTGTACTTATCGCTATTTCACAAAAAATAATCTTGTCATCTAAGAACAATGCCCCTTCAGCACATGCTGCTTGGTGATGTACACTCTCCCAAGATAAAGGAAGATTGGTGACACCAAATTACTTCAAATAACCCTCACCTGATATCACATACCGGTAGGGAGGACAAATATCAACGGGTATTGGTTGTGGTCATCTGGGAAAATATCAGACTATTATTTTGTCTAATATGGCATTGGCATCGTTAAATCTTCATTAGCTGCTGTTACATTACACAACTTCATGTGTCATTCTTATCAATACCTATTAGTTTTAGCTATAATTCCTATATTAATACCTCTGTTCCATTCATTCTTTCATATCTATGGGTGCTGCACTGAACCATTGCACCAGCTCTACATACTAAAACACTGTGTGTGTCTTTTTCACAAAATTCATTGAAATTAATGAATGTAAAATGGTGTTTGGCACACCCGTGATTTTTACATGAATATAGATGACTCAGATTCAGAAAGGTGACATTATAATTTTTAACCTCAGGTACCACGCTTGAATCCGTTCATACTGTTGGAATATCAGCTTAGTGTACATTTCAGGTATAAGTTCACAGAAGATAATATTGTTCTTTACAGTGTTAGCTTGTCTTAGCTGCTGACATTCACTCCTGAGAGAGAAGTCCCTAGCTTCAAGTTCCAATTCAAAAATTGAGCTTAATGTGGGTTAAAACCCTGTTGCATTGACCCAGAAAAGCATGCATTGAAGGTTCTGACACTCAGGTGAAATCTTTAAATGGACATAAATGTCAAAACAGATTACCTGTTCATTTATCACATTACCTGCTTGTACATTTTAAAAACGTGTACCCTTGGAGTCTATCCAATCCCTTTCTGCTACTTATCAGGAAACTTTATATTTTTCAGGCTTTCAAATTGTTAATGAGTTTCATTTTAAGACTGAAACATACAAAAACAGAAATTTCTGGGAAGCTCAGCAGATCTGGCAGCATCTGTCAAGAGAAAGCAAGAGTTAACATTTCAACGCCAGTGACCTTTCTTCGGAACTGAAAATGCAGGAAAGTGGATGTGAGGAATATCAGATCAAACCATGATCCTATTGAATGGTGGAGCAGGCTCAAGGGGCTGAATGGCCTCCTCCTGTTCCTATTTCTTATGGTCTTATGGTTATGGTCTTAAGGACCTCTGGGGTAGAGAGTTCCAACCATTCACCACTCTGTGAGTGAAAAAAAATCCTCCTCACCTCATTCCTAAATGACCTGCCCCTACTCTGTGATTGTGTCCTCTGGTTTTATATACTCCAGCTAAGGGCAACATTCTTCCTGCATCCACCTTGTTGAACCCTGTAAGAATTTGGTATCTTTGTATCAGACCACCTCTCATTTTTCTAAATCCCAGATAATAAAGTCGATGTAATATTTCCTTATAGTTCAGTCCCTCCAATGCAGGAGTTATTTGGTGATCATAAGGTGGAATTCCTGTATGGCAAGTGTATTCTTCCAAGGTAAAGAGATCAAAACTGAACATAATCTTTGCCTGTGAACCATGTCATCAGTCCAGTAAGTGAGTGTCACTACGATTTCAGTTCAGTTCCTCCGTCATTATATACTTTAAAGTTTTTGAGAAGATTTGTAGCTCGGATTGTGGATGAGGTTGAGGATGAGGATGAGCAGATGGGTTTGATTACAGACATTTTGTCACCCTGCTAAGTAATATCTTCAGCATGCCTCTGGTGAAGCTTTGGTGTTCTGTCCCGTTTGTAATTTATAATGCCTCAGTTTGCTGGGGTGGTTGGTATAACTTCCGGTTCTGTACGTTGGGTCCAGTTCAATATGTTTGTTGATGGAGATCCGATTGGAATGCCAGGCCTCTAGGAATTCCTTGGCATGTCTCTGTTTGGCTTGTGTTATGGATGTGTTGTCCCAGTCAAATTTGTGTCCTTCTTTGTCCATGCGTATTGAAACCAGTGAGAATTGGTCATGTCTTTTGGTGGCCAGTTGGAGTTCGTGTATCCTTATTGTCAGTTTTCTTCTAGTTTAGCCTGTGTAGTCCTTGCATGGTATTTTGTATATTACATTAGTTTTACTGGTTGTGGGTAATTGTTGTTGGTTTGTGGGCTATCCTGATACCTAGGGGTCTGAGTAGTCTTGTGGTCATCTCTGATATGTCCCTGATGTACAGTATGATGTGACTGGTGTGTCTGGCCGTGTTGTTTCTGCTTGCTGTGGTCTGTCACAGAGGTAACAGCGGATTGTGCTTTTTGGGTATCCGTTCCATTTAAAAACACCATATAAGCGCTCCAGTTCTGTTTTGCGCAAATCCGAGTTGCTGCAGTATGTTGTGGTTGGTTTGAATAATGTCCTGATGCAGCTCCGCTTACGAGTGTTGGGGTGGTCGCTGGTGTAATTAAGTATCTGGTCCATACATGTTGTCTTTCTGTGTACGCCAGTCTGGTGTTCCCCATTGTGTTTACATTCCACAATTACATCCAATGGGTAATCAGTAGTTGTTCTCTTCTTTTGTGAATTTCATTCCGATGAAAATGTTGTTTATGTGTCTTCTAGTCTTGTGCATTTGATAATCACACCAATATATTGACTAGCCAAAGAACCACAACAGAAACTGAAATACTTTGTTGACAACACTGCCCACTGGCAATAAGGATAAATGAACACCAACTAGCTATCAAAAGACACGAACAATTCTCACTGGTCTCAATACACACAGACAAAGAAGGACACAAATTCGACTGAGACAACACATCCATAAGCACAAGCCAAACAGAGACATGCCAAGGAATTCCTAGAGGCCTGGCATTCCAACCAGAACTCCATCAACAAACGCACTGAACTGGACCCGATATGCAAACCACTGTAGAACAGAACCGGAAGTGATACCAATCACCCCAGCAAACCGAAGCATATCAATAACAAACAGGACAGAATATCAACGCTTCACCGGAGGCACACTGACGATGCTACCTAGCAAGGTGACGAAATGTCTGCAATCAAACACACCCGGCTCGGCGAGCAAATCTGCAACCTCATTATGCACTGTCCGGAATTATTTAGACTCTTGCAATAAAATGTCAACCCAGCATGAGATGATCTAGGCAGCCCTGTATGGGGAGTAATGCAGCAACAGCAGAAGAAGTGAAATTAACAAAAGGGGAATGGGGCGGGGTACAATTCAGGAGATCTTGTGAGATAATGGGCAGACTCCTGCTTCTGGGTGAGAAGCTCCAACTTTCAGACCCATTCCAGGAGTTAATGACCTCATAATGTGGCTAAACAAGTTGAGTACAAGCTCTAAGTCCTTCCAACATATGCCAATGGCAGGCAGCCGGTGCAGGAGAGATTCCTGGCCAGCCATGCAATGGAAAGAAATTAGAGCATCTACACCACTATGTGTAGTTTCAGGCTACAACAAGTATGTCAAAATGTACATTACCACAAAAACCCGGACTTCCTGAGTAAAGTGCAACACTACCGCCATGAAGACCAAATGCCTTTCGCTGCAAGTCATGTGTGAACTAAAGGATGCTGAAGCATCTGCTGGATTGTTTTCCTCCTATATTTCGCCATATAGGGCCTTTACCACTGTGACTCCAGCCCTCTAACTTCCTGGCAACTTTCACCGCTCTGTCCAAGGAAGTGGCCATAAGAAGGGTGGACAGTAAAGGAAACATCCAGGTAGCTTGACCTTACTCTCTTTCTCTCTCCGTTGGCTGAAGGGGAAACAACGTTGCCTGTGCTCTTTCGGGTATCTGTATGCCCTCCATCAGGGATAACTGGCTCATGATGAAAAGTACAAGCCTAAACTGATCCTCCATGTGTCTGGTATAGGGATACAGAGCCAACTGTTGTACTCCAGGTGTGGCCCAGTGGATATCTTTCATGTTTACTGACTATCATGGGGTGTCTCGGTGGCTCAGTGGCTAGAACTGATGCCTGACTGCACCACAAGTGCAGTTCAATTCCAGTTCTGGATAACAGTCTGTGTGGAGTTGCACATTCTCCTCGTGCCTGTATACTTTTCCTCCAAGTGCTCCAGTTTCCTCTTACAGCCCAAAATGTGCACTTTAGATGGCTTGGCCATGTTACATTACCCACAGTGTCCAGGGATGTGTAGGCTAGTCATGGGAAACACAGGGTTATATGGTGCGGGAGTGGGTGTGGGTGGGATGCTCTTCATAGTATTGGTCTGGATTCAATGGGCTGAATGGCCTGCTTCCACACTGTTGGTATTCTATGACAACAATAGTGTGATTGTTTGAAAGATCCAACACCTTGTTCGGTAGTTTGAGAAACCCACTGTGTCCTTTTAATCTATATATCTGTGCCGTGTGTATGATAATCCTATATTTTACTATTAAAACAACATGTTTCTATTGCTGCCATAAATTGTATAGTGTTGGTTCTGTAAACCATCAGAGCTGAAATCTATCTATTTATTCAACTTTGAATCAATCACCCCATTGTGGTTAGTGTTGACCTTAACCATATAATCATTCCCCAGTCGTACACTTTCCTCATAATGCTGCATATTTCCCCTACCTCTCAGCCCACTTTTGTTTATATATTTGTTTATAAACCTTAATGTAAAACTATGAAGAATGTTTTGGGGAGTAGAATCATTCCACTTTGCACATGTAATGTCAATATCAAAACCCTGTAGCCAACTAGACTGTGAATCCAGGCTTGTATGCAACTCCCTCTGCTCTACCCCATGTTTTTGATTCATTGTTGGCAGTTTCATCTTCAATTCAGACCTTGCTTTTTATCCCACCACCAGAAATCTGTGTTATTTGTATATTATCCCTCAGCTTGATAATGTAAGAATGAATTCATGCATGTTACACTCTCCTGAAATATATACCACAGATCTGTCTTGTTGCCTCTTATCAATTTTGGCGTACATGCATTTAATTGTTAGCCTTGAGAATTGCACCACATAATGGAAAAATAATCATTTGTGTGCATTGGCATCTGTAGCTAACACTACACCATTTATCTCTGCTAGAATAACACAAAAATGTCTGGCGTTCAATGTACCATTGGAGAAAAGCATCCTTGTGTTCAGGGGAATTAAAAGGGCAGGTTCTCAATCATGCTGAGGACTAGCTAATGAAAAGTTATACTTCACAACATATTATATGTGAGAATACAATTACATTTGCTGCAATGAAGAACAGCACATAAGCCTTTTACCATCTTTTCATATTTTGGAAAAAAAAACTAATGATACATTTAACCCCAAGAAACTGGAAACATTTTGTGGTAAAATGCAATATGCAAAGATAATGATGTTACTGTCACATCAGCAGAACAAATTGGAGAAAAGATCGACATAGAGTGATGAGAAAAACACACGTAAAAGGAGAGATCTTAGACATGACACTAGAGAACTGCACTTAGTAGACTGTAATGTACAGCATGTATGTGAAACGAGAGACCAAGAAGTGTGGTAACTTAGTAAAAACCAGCAATGTCTATATGTCTAGTTTCGACAATCCAGAAGTGCTAAGAAGTTGTTAAGAATACAAGCTAAAGGATTTATTTAAAACGTAGATTCAAGCACATTTGATAATGTTTAATTCTGAGAGGATATATGGATGATAGCAATGAAATAGTTATTCCAGTGTTCAGATGAAAAAAGGATTGTTTAATTTACAGAAAGTCAACGAATCCCTATAGGTCTCTCATGCGTAACTGGAAAGTGTCCTTTTGTTTGACAGCAGTGGCCTTAATATACACCAGTAGTAGCCAAGAATTTGAGGAGTTAAACAAGCCTAGGTCTCACATTGCACTAACAAAGAAACTTCACCCAACATCCTTCAGTCCTGCAACCCAATCCCGTTTGGAGAATTACAATTGTAGATAGCGTACGAGCTGATTTGCCTTAGTCATGTGAAATTTACCTCTGCGGTAAGAGTTTTTACTTAGGTTTGTGGCATCTATTATGCACACTACATGAAACATGATGCCACAGTGGCCAGCTAAAACTGTGAGGATTCTTAGAGCTATAGGAGAGCCAGCTATTGTGAGAAAACAGAACAGAAATATTAAAAGCCCATAATCTGCAACTTTGAAGTGCTGGGTGGCTCAGCATGACGGTGAAAGTTCAATTCCTTGCTGCTATGGAAATGAAAGGAAGTATGAGAGAGAATTGGGATAACAAGGTGTAGAGCTGGATGAACACTGCAGGCCAAGCAGCATCAGAGGAGCAGGAAAACTGACGTTTTGGGTCTGGATCCTTCTTGAAGGGTCTAGACCCGAAATGTCAGCTTTCCTGCTCCTCTGATGCTGCTTGGCCTGCTGTGTTCATACAGCTCTACACCTTCTTATCTCAGATTCTCCAGCATCGGCGGTTCCCACTATCTCTGAGAGAGAATTGGATGTTTCTGTGCTCTTAGCAGCAAAACTATGAAACAGAATTAAATGAAAAACTCAGCAAATAGAATTGCAAACTTGTTACTAATGCTGGGGAAAGAGTGGTGCAAACTTTATTGCATCCTAGATCTCAATGAGGAGCACAGCAGCCAGATAGAAGAGATTTTGAAGGCTTTGGAGACTCTCTCTGAACTCTATATTTATATTTCTTATGAATAATGTTCAACATCAGAGTTCAGAGGGAAGGGTAGATGATTGATCAGTACGTGATAACACCGCCAAAATCTAGATTACAGTTCAGCCAACTGAAAGATGCTCTAATCAGACATAGGATTGCTATAAGCAGAATAGATCCTCCCATAAGAGCTCACCTGTTGATAGAGGAGAGAAAGGTATAAACATGCGAAGAGCTCTGAGATTGTCAATCATCAGCCAGTGCATGTTAAGGGGGGACAGATGACACTTTGCATTAGGTTGAGAGGCATTCTAAGCCAAAGGAAAGCAACACATTGGAAAGAAAAGCATAACATTTGCAGAATCATCAGCATAAATTTCCAGGTTAGAGAGCAGGATGTAAGTCCTGTGGAGGACACCTCACAAATGAAAGTAAAACATGTTCAGCATGGAAAAAATAATGCTGCATCTGCAAAAAGCTGAATTTGATTTGATTTACTATTTGATTTGACTTATTGTATTCACATGTACCTAAGGACAGTGAAAAGGTCTGTATTGCAAGCAGTACAGGCAGATCATAGCAACCAAGGACATTCAGACCATGGGTGTTTAAACATTCAGGCATACAGGTTACAACTGCGCAGGAAGTGCACAAAGCAAGATTGATATTAACAGAATCAATATTATTTGAAGTTAGACAGTCTGTTCAGCAGTCTAAAAACAGCAGAGAAGAAGCTGTTCATGAACCTTTGCACAAAAGAATTTAGTTTAGAGAAAAGTGAAGGAAGTCTATAAATGTCTTTGCTGGAAATGTGTCAGTTGATGTCAGATCTAAAGTAATAAGTGGTTTAAAACTATTTGAGTGATGACTGCAAATGGAGAGCATCCAGCAACTGTGAAACCTGGTTCAGCCCAATGGCATCAATGTGGATTTCACAAGCTTCAAAATCTCCCCTCCCCCAACCGCATCCCAAAACCAACCCAGCTCATCTCCACCTCCCTAACCTGTTTTTCCTCTCACCTCAAGCCACACCCCCATCTCCTATCTACTAACATCATCCCACCCCCTTGACCTGTCCGTCCTCCCTGGACTGACCTATCTCCTCCCTACCCCACTACCTACACTCACCTTTACTGGCTCCATCCCCGCCTCTTCGACTTCTCTGCCTCCTCTCCACCTATCCTCTCCTCTATCCATCCTCTATCCGCCTCCCCCTCTCTCCCTATTTATTTCAGAACCCTCTTCCCCTCCCCCATTTCTGATGAACGGTTTAGGCCCGAAACGTCGAGTTTTCCTGCTCCTATGATGCTGCTTGACCTGCTGTGTTCATCCAGCCCCATGCTTGTTATCTCTGTTACCTACATCTGTTTCTTACCTCCACAGATGCTGCCAGATCTGCTGGGTTTCTCAAGCACATTTGTTTTTATTTTGATTTCCTGTATCAATAGTATTTTGCTTTTATTAGATTGACACTTATGCGTCGTACATTACGAGCTTCGCTTACCTTTGTGATGTGCCCACAATGTGCCAAAATAAAATGTTCTACAGCAAGGTTGAGGCTATTTAATATAACACCATGCATCCTGAGTGGACAAATGAAGTTGAGAGTCTAATGCAATGGGAAAAATGAAGATCTGGAGCTCCAGATATTGACATTTAGTGAAATATGCTCATCTCACCTAAAGCTTGGACTGTTTATCCTACACATGTGGAAGAGATTTGCCTTCTTCACAGGCTGCTAAGACATTAACTATAAAACAGAACATAGAAGATTAGAAAATGTTTTTACAGGTCTTAGATTACTTTCTGATAAATATCATCTTGAAATACATGAAAGTGTGAAATGAGCACAGCTCTCCTCAAAGTCCAGCCTAAACAATAAGATAGAAGCGCTGGTAAAGACAGGAGTAATAAAAATAGGAACAGCATTTCTAGATTGGATTGGCAGCTTGGAAATAGTGTAAAAGGATCCAAATGATCTCAACAAAGCTTTGAAGAGATCTTACTACCCCATGCCCATCATTGAAGAAATGTTGACACCACAAATTTTACTAAGGCAAAAATCTTTATTAACCTCGATGTGAAATATTAAATACTGTCAATCGAAACTGGATAAAGCAACAGTTTTCTCAGTATGTTCTGGATAACTCTCAGGAGATATGGATGGTTGCACATGCCATTTGGCTTTTCCATTTTTCCAGAAAGAGTAAACACAAACAGTATGGGATAGTCAGTGACATTCCCAGAGTGGAAGCTGTTGCAGATGATCTACTAGTCTATGGATTTGCAGTCACAATAGACCACGATCAGAATCTTTTGCAACTTTGAGACAGGGCTCACCAGATGAACATGAAAGTAAAGAAAAAGATGTAACTGAAGATGCCTGAAGTCAAGTGCATAGATCATGCTCTGACAACAAAAGACTTTACTCAGATCCTGATGAGATGAGAACTGTGATAGTGATGCAACAGCCACAGGATGCAAAAACAGTGTGATGATTTGTTGGACTTATTAATTAACTAGCAAACCTCTTGCTTAGCTTGTCAGCAGAGTGTTAACCTCTACACAATCTGTGGACATGTTGGGACACAAAAGAAGAAACAACTTCCATTAGAATCAAATAACTATAATAATGTCATAATAACACCAGAACCGAGGTACAATATGTCAATGATAAAGTCACATTTCAGTCTGATTCCAACAGGGCAGGATTCGGAACAACTCTTATGCAGCAAGGACAACAATTTGCATTTACATTGAAGGTGTTAATGCAAATTGAACAAAGTTACAGTCAGATTAAGAAAGCGTACTCGGCTATTGTCTTTGCCCGTGAGCACTTTAAGCGCTACTTTATCTTTGGAAGAGACAGAGTATCCGTGGAGTCCAACTAATTGCTACTTCAAATTATCTTCCTCAAACCACTTCTATCTGCTGCACAAGTTTTGCAATGAATGATATATTGTTTGAGAGCTATTATCTGAACATGATATACATGCAAGAGAAACAGATGTATTTTGTCAATATATTGTCAAGAGCAGAACTCCCTTTGAAGAAAGTTTAGAATGCTGAGACAGAGTATGAATTCATCCAGATTCAACAAAAAAACAACAGCCAAGCATGCTTTGAAAGTCATCAACCAGCAGAGACATTGAATCTGAAAGACAAGCGCCTTCCTCAAATCAAGAAGACGATGTGAAAAGATACAAGCCCACAAGTGATGAAGGGAGAGTTTAAAAGCATCAAGAATGTATCTGTTGCCATCGTAGTGTATAGGACACAAAAATATGAATAATATTCCAACATAGCATCTTGAACAAAGGAAACAGAATCATTGTTCCAAAGAAGATGAGAATAGAGATGTTGAAGCATATCCAAGCAAGCCTTCGAGGAGTTCCGTCCAATCTGAGGGATGCAAAAGAAGAGCTCTACTGACCAGGTATAAGCAATGCAATTATGGACAACATCAGCCAGTAAGTGCTTGCAATAGGTATCCAGCTAAGCAAGTTAAGGTGTTTCTTATAATGTATGACATCGAGATATGAAAGAAGCTGGGAGGAGACTGCTTCATTTTCTCAGTAACTGATTAGCTTGTCACCATTAACTACTATTCTGACTATTGGGATCAAACCAGCAGAAAACAGTTTTTGGAATGCCATCAGCCATTATTATGACATTGTGATGAGAGACAATGGGATTTAATTCACGTGTGGAGAATTCAAGTGCTTCAAATAAATGACTGTGAAATCGAATACTGTGCATCACCTCTACATTATCCTAATTCACATGGAAGTGCTGAGGCAACAGTGAACATCGCCAAAGGAATCATAAAGAAATTGAGTAAATCCAGCACAAACCCAAACAAGATGACCCTTGAATAGAAAAAAATACACTCTTTGCAGGCATGGAATGTAGTCTAATCCATTGACCAGTGTTACGTCACACCTAAATTGCTTTGACAAAAGTAAAAATCCAACTAATGCAGAAATAGCAAACAGAAGTGAATAACAAAATCAAGGTAAAATGACTAAAAAGCTTATTTTTACTTTGCCAAAACATTGCCAGAACTGAGCATCGGAGAGCTACTCAAAGTGAAAACATTCAACAATCTTAACAAGAGTCATACCATGTGATAACATGGAACCCATGAAAAGTAGTTGTTACCTTGACCAGATACAGGGAATGTGAACAGTCAGGTATATCATCACAAATGCAAACATCCGAATGTAATTAGGTAAACCATTCTTTCACTACGTACAGCCGATCAGAAAAATGTGAACCCACCAGAGTATGGATTAGTCATCAGTTCTGGAGATCCACTGTTTCCCAGCAAAGGAAATGGATCAGCAGCAACGTTTACCATGGCAACTGCACTTGCTACAAGAGTGACACACTCTGGAGAAAGAACTTCACCCTGGGAATGAGCCAATATCAGACAAACGCCCAAAGAGAATGCACATGTATATCATCCAAAGATCTGCACGATTTAAAGATTATGTATAGAATGCATGTACAGAGACTGACAAAAGTGGGATTGGCAGCGCTTTGTTCATAAATGAGAACTTTCTTTGTTGACCATTGGTATTGAGTAACTTGTGGCTGCAAATGGTAATGCATGCAATTTTTAAAAAATAATAATGTAATGAGGAGAAATGCAATTGTACATGTTATACTAGTTGGTTTGTCTGAGTCATGCGACCTGCTATTTTATGACAAATGTTTTCATTTTAGTTGCTGGCAAATATTAAACACATTATTTGAAACAGCCCTTGGGAAATGTAGGGGCTGATATTTCCTTATAGAGAAATGTGAGGAACACTCTGTTGGGAGTTCCTTTGGTTTCAGGATAAAGTCCTGTGAAAATGGGAACAAAGATCATCATCATTCAATTCCTGTCATTCTGTTGTATCTTTACTATTGCCTGAAATATTGGTTTTAAAAAAAGAGCCCTTGACATTTTCTTGTAGTTATCTAAAATCTGAAGCTGGAAAATTTTTCCAAGTCAGTCTGGAATGAAATAAAATTTCAGGATTCTCTAAACCGAAACTTGTAACTTGTACAAGTATCCTTAATTTCTGCACCATGACATCAAACAGATCAATTTCATGCTGATACTAATGTTGCATTTAATTGTTTTTCAGGATTAATTTCTGTGTAATTTGAAACACAGCAATCTTGAAGAAAAGAATGTTTTGAAGTGAGTTGAATACAAAAGGTTAGAAATTGGATTCTCTTCTGGGCTTTACATAGTTGCAATGAGTCCAAAGTTTAGGAAAGAATATCCTGAGCACCAAATAGAAAAATGATTTGCCCTGCTAATGAGTAAGTGCATTTTTCAGGCATCTTGTCTGTCTAATCCTCAATGCGCTAGGAGGCCTAATTCTGCTCCTATATGTTATGGTCTTATGGTCTAAAATTGTCTTATGTATGTAATTGAGGGGCCTACTTCCTGTTTACTGGTTTTCAGTGAAATAGCAGAGATGGATTTGGCATGTTTTCTGCCTTAAGATTCTCCAGTGGCCTTTGCAACTGTGAAAAACAACACATTTTCTTTCTAAAGTCAGCTTTTATAATCACTCCCTTGAGAAGCCAATAAGAATATAAGATTACTTCCCGAGACTACAAAAAAATTGTAATCACCCACCCATACTAACCTTCATCCAAGGAATTCAACCTTGAAAGCAGTCAGGGTGATCGACTAACCCATATTTTAAGGGATTGTGACTTATTTTGACATTGCCCCATGTCCCTTAAGGGATGATTTTTGTCACATTTTTCCAGGATGGTTGTTGCAAGACTCCAGAGGGAGCTTGGCTGATTCGAGCCAAATTACAAGTGAGTGAGTGATCCAGCCTGCAGAGGGAAGACAATATTGTGATTCAATAAGATACATTGTGAATTTCAGTTAATAATCATTCCACCTTACAAATTTCCACCTTATAGTTTCAGGGTGACTCTTCCCATACCTTTCAATTTTCAATACCCTCTTCTGCTCTCATGCTTACTGAACTCCTCCTCCGCCAACAACTCTCACAATTACCAGCAGTCCACTCTCCACCCCCACGATGCTATCCCATTTTAATTTCAGAAGAGTCGGTAACTTTGCAGGCTATTTCAAGGAGGCTTGTAATGCTCAAAAGCGTGATCTTCCTGTGGAGGTGTTACAGGCACCATCAATTTGGCCACAAACGCAAAGGAGACACAATTTTGGGCTGAACCAAGGTCTCTCATTTTGAAAATGCCTTGTCCATGCAACAATAAGTTCTCCCTGAACCCCTGAAGCCTATATGCTCCTCATGCCTAAGCACCAAACAATGAATTACCATGAGAGACACAAATTCCATTAGGTCTCCAGTAACTCAGGTTGTAAAGTCATTGTCTAGTGTTGAACTGAGGCCCATGAGCAAAGGAAGATTTTTGACTTGTACCTGCTTCTCTGCTGCACCAACTGAACTGAGCTGGGAAGCACAAGATTACCTACACAACTGAAAGTAAAAACAAAAACTCACTGAGTAGAAGAGTCAGAAATCGTACAACACCAGGTTATATTCCAACAGGTTTATTTGAAATCACAAGCTCTCCGAGCACTGCTCCTTTGTCAGGTGACAAAGGGGCAGTGCTTGGAAAGCTTGTGATTTCAAATAAATCTGTTGGGCTATAACCTGATGTCATGTGACTTCTGACTTTGTCCACTCCAGTCCAACACAAGCACCTCCACATCATGAGCAGAAGAGTGAAGAGCTTCAAAAGTGAATGCATCATTGCTGGTCAGCCAAGCAGTTAAAGATGTTCAGAATGCACTGTGATTTATTTTCAGTATGCAAAATTCAAAAGTAGTGAAGCTATGTTTAACTGGTAAAGGACATGATCAGAAACAAAATCAGAAATTGCTGGGAAGACTCAGCAGGTCTACAGGATCTGTGGAGAGAAAGCAGGGTAAAAGTTTCTTCTGAGAGGACCTGCTCAGGTTGTATGTGAAATACTGAGCACAGTTTTGGTCTCCATAATGTTATTTTCTTGTTTTTAGGTCAAGACGTGCCAATCACACACATTGGTGAAAGAATAAAATGGGTTCTTTATTTGAAGTGAAGGATATGCACAAATCATGTTCGCTAGGAGCAAAGTGGATACATCTAAATTCTATCATTGCTGTTTTAGACTAATTATTCATATGTCTAACATGCATATCATGTTGAGGTTGGTAATGATTGACAATAGTTTAATATATATGCCTTATGTGCATATCATATCACAGCATATAATACAAAAAAAACAGAAGTACTGGAGAAAGAAAACTTGCAACTTATCTTGAAAAAAGTGCAAAAAGACTTACAGGGACAGCAGCAGAGCTGCTAGACTGTAGCTACAGAGGAAGATCAAACTGCCTGAGCTTTTCATCTTCAGAAACCTGATACGTGTCTTTAAAATTATAGATGAGTTGGACAAGGAAAGATGTATAAAAAATGATGTCCTTAAAACCAAGAAAGTTACTGAAAAATCCAGAAGGGAATACAGAGAACATTCTCCTTACAGAAAGCAGATAGAATGTGGAACTCAGTATCAGGTTGAGATAATTAGCTTAGAAATTTTCGAAAGAAAATTTGATGAGTACACGAGACCAAAAGGATGAGACATAAGCGCCGAAAGGCTCAGATGAGTTAAATATTGCGAGAGGAGATTGGACTCTCAACAGCAGCACACACGCATTCATGGAATGTGGGCATTGCTAGTAAGATCAGCATTTGTTACCCATCCCTACTTGCCTTTGAGAAGGTGGTGTTGAATTGCCTTCTTGAACCTCTGTAGCCTATTTGGTGTGGGTATGTCCACAATGCTATTAGGACGGAGTTCCAGGATTTTGACCATGCAGCCCTGAGGGAACAACCATATATTTCCAAGTGGGAATGGTGGGTGGCTTTGAGAGGAACTTGCAAGTGATAGTATTCTGATGCATCTGCTGCTCTTATTCTTCTCGATGGTAGTAGTTGCAAGGTGAATGTATGCCAGACAGATAAGGACAGCAATTTCCTTTCCTAATGGACATTAGTGAGCCAGATGGATCTTACCAGAATTAACGATAGACATTTTTAGTTGAGCTGCTCAGAAAGGTTTTGTCTCTGGAGCAGGTGGAACTTGAACCCAGACTTCCTGGCTCAGAGGTAGGGACACAACCACTGTGCCACAAGAATCCCAACAATCAATGATAATAAGTTCATTGTCATCATTACTGAGATTAGCTTTATATTCCAGATTTATTAATTAAATGGGACTTCAACCAGCTGCCGTGGAGGGATTTGAACCCATGTGCACAGACGCTGGGTCTTTCAATCAGTAGTCTAGTAAGATTACCACTAGGTCACCTCCTCCCCTTCTGTGCTGTAGAGTCAGTCTACTTCAAAATGCCTTTTGTCATCCATTTGAGTACAGCTCCACTCAAGTCGAAAAGTGGGAGACAAAGTGGACCAGGATCTCAGCAGCAGCTACTCACGGGTAGTTCATGTAGTGTGTGGTCCACATGGAGTTTCTGTTTGACACCACTGTGCTGGCCACTTCCGGAGACTGCATCATTTGTCTACAACTTTACCACAAAACAAACCATTTCTCTGAGAGAGAAAAACAGAAAGTCTGAAAAAAAAACTTAAAGTTAAATGAATCTGAAAATTTAAGAGCTTGAAGTGTGATGGATTTTTCCCATTGTAACAGAAACCTGTAATTGCCAAGTTACGAGCAGAATATAGCCATCAAATAAAAAGCCTGGAACCATCAGCTGTTGACATTCCCCACCCACCCAAATGATGCAGACATTCTGCTCAATTATTCAGTTTCCAGGAATCCTCTGGAGAAATCTAATGATTTCTGAGCCAACACTGGTTGATTTTGAAGCAACAGTTCCTGCATTGGCTCCCCTGGAATGCATAAAGATTCCCAAATGTCATATTCTGGCAGAGGGCTAGTGAGCACAGATTTCTCTTTGAAGTGTTAGAAAAGGGCAAATCATGCCAGACACCATTCCATACAAAACATTCATTCTGGTAAGTACCAGAACACTGATGCACATCATATGTCCAAACGGAAGGACAGAGGAAATGCCATGTTAACACTTTCAATACGAGCACTGACTATCTTCGCAGCAAGCTGCATCAAAGGAGTGGCTAGCATTTTTCATTCTTCAGTAACTTAGAGGCAATCTTCCCCCTGTGTGAGAAAACTGTGTTACACTGGTATATATTTTCATCACCACAGGGTTTCCATCTCTCTGTATGTGTTTTGATCTCCCTTTAATGTTAGCCTGCAGGAAGCAAATGTGTTTTCTTTTGTGTCGTGAGCAGACAATTGTATTATATTTAAGGACATGTGAAGCAAGCCTTCACCAACCATGCATCAGATGCTCACACCATTTCTATATATATAATATATATGTATTGTATTTTAAATTCAATCTTGGATTACAATGAATCTGAAAACGTGATGGTGAGAATAATTTTCATTTTCATTCACATTGGTCCAATGTGCACTGCAATAATACTCAACTACCATTGAAATGCAGTATTTACAGCAGTCACTTTGTACCCAGCAAGATCCCACAAACAGAAGATGAGATTAATGACCAGTTCATCTGTTTTAGTCATCGTGCCGAACAGAGGAATATTGTGCCACAGGACTCTTTATGCCCACTGAATTATCATCCTCAGAAGTCTGTGAGGTGAAAAGCATATGGGGGAAATGGGATGTAGCATATTTCTGCCCTATTGGCACCTAAACAGTGCTTGTCCCATCATGAAAACATGCTATCAGAGGACTAGGCAGGCTGAGATGTGCCTTCCATCTTTTAATGGTAGGAGGTTCTGCCCTCTAGAGCTGTAAGCCATTCTGATAAACAACAACCTGGGAGTTACCATTGACCAGAAACTGAATTGGACTCACCACATAAACATAGTAGTTCCAACAGCAGGTCAGAGGCTAGAAATGCTTTTTTTTTATTCATTCATGGGAAGAGAGCGTCACTGGCTAGGCCAGCATTTATTATCTATCCTTAGTTAAAGAATAATTAAGAGTCAACTATTTGTAGACCAGGCCAGGTCAGAATGGCAGTTTCCTTCCCTAAAGTACATTAGTGACCGAGATGGGTTTTTCTGACAATTGACAATGGATCCATGGTCATCATTAGACTCTTAATTCCAGATTGTCATTGAATTCAAACTCCATTACCTGCTGGGGTTAAAATTGTATCAGAGATAATAGGTACTGCAGATGCTGGAGAATCCAAGATAACAAGGTGTGGAGCTGGATGAACACAGCAGGCCAAGCAGCAT
>JAHRHZ010000056.1:18255164-18296686 GCA_024137785.1 Ginglymostoma cirratum | reverse complement strand
ATGCTGCTTGGCCTGCTGTGTTCATCCAGCTCCACACCTTGTTATCTCCATTACCTGCTGTGACAGGATTCAAGCCAAGTTCTCAGAACATTACCTGGGCCTCTGGATGAACAGACCAAGAACAGACCACTAGGCCATCACCTCCACACTGTGGCAAGTCACCTCCTGACTCCCCAGAGCCTGTCAACTATCTACATGGCACAAGTCAGGAGTGTGATGGAATACTCCCTACTTGCCTGGATGGGTGCAGCTGCAACAGCACACATGAATCTTGACACCATCCAGGGCAAAGCAACCCACTGGATTAGCACCACATCCACAAGCTTCCACTCCCTAAACCACCGACGGTCAGTAGCAACAGTGCGTACTATCTACAAGATGGACTGCAGAAACTCACCAAAGATCCTCAGACAGCACGTTCCAAACCCACAACCAGTTCCATATAGAAGGACACGGACAGCAGATACAGGGGAACACCACCACCTGCACATTCCCCTTCAAGCTACTCACCATCCTGACTTGGAAATATATCACCATTCTTTCACTGTTGTTAGGTCAAAATCCTAGAACTCCCTCCCTAAGGGCATTGTGGGGCTACCTACAGCACATGGATTACAGCAGTTCAAGAAGGCAGCTCACCACCACCATCTCAAGGGCTGGTAATGAACAATAAACACTGGTCCAGCTAGCAGCGCCCATATTCCATGAATGAAAAAGTCTCTCAAAACGGAGTTGACGGCACTGGTGAGTAGGCCCAGAAAGAACTTTGCCAGATATGCCCAGGGTCTTAGGGTGGGGAGGGATTGTGAAGCCTTGGGAATGAGATTGAGGAAGATGGGGAACGAGGCCAGGAAAGGAGGAACAAAATGGGAGAATAAAATCGAGGAGGAGCCCATAACACCAAAGCCGAGCATTGAATATTGTGCACCCCCATTGCCTTCCATGTTTCTAAAGCTTTTATTTCAAAACTGGTGTCCCTGCTGCTGCTTGCCTCCCTCTGCCAAACATTTTATGGCATGGCCAAAATGAAACATAGGTCTTTTGGTTTGGTAACAATCTCCATTGACTGTTTTGTAAAATTGGTGAGCAGGATGTCTATTTCAACAGCCACCCACCACCCACTGGGCCAAGGCCATGTGAGAATGCAGTGACTTGTCACCCCTTTTGGTTTACATGCCCACTCTCCCAAAAACCTCCCAACTGGAACCCATAAAAATCAGACCCGTGCCTTCAAAGCAGCATTCTCTGGATAACTCTGCTAAATTGATGATCTAAATTATTCAATCAATGGGGAGAGATCAGAGATTCCTAATGCATCACATCAAGTCATAGAATGATTACAGCAAAGGAGGACGCTATTTTTTCTGTCTGCAAGAATGCAGCTAATCCAACTTTTTGGCCTTTCTGCTACGGTGCTGCAAATATTTCCTCTTAAAGGGGTTTATCCAATTCCTTTTGGAAAGCCGTGACTGAATCTGCCTCCTTTAATATCTGAAGCAATACATTTTGGATCCTAACCAGGCTTGTTGGATAAAAAAATGCTTTTCTACATGTTACCTTTGGTTTTTTTGGCAATCGCCTTAAAACAACATCCTCCCAATCTGTCTACTGATGGCCACAGTTCCTTCTACTGTGATATTGAACACCTCCATTCAATCTCCTCTTAAACCTTTCTCGTCTAAGGAGATTGACACTAGTTTCTGCAATCTATCCAGGTCAGGAAAATGGGGCCATTCTCATAAATCATTTCTGCACCCTCTCAGAATCTCAAATTCTTCCTAAAGTGCCGGATCCAGAATTGGGCACAAAACCCTAGTTGTGGCCAAATGACTGTTTTATAAAATGGTGATCACAACTTTTGTATTCGTCCTCTATGCTTCTCTTTATAAAGTACATGATCTTTAGAATGCCAAATAGGGTTCAAAAGGCTGAATGGCTGACTTCAACACTGAGGTCCTGTGTTCCTATGGTAGTCTCAACGTCATTTCAGACAAAATATTACCTTTAACCTTCCGATAGTAAATATCACAAATTTCTCTTCTTTTGTTAGGTTCAATTTGAGACATTACATCAAAATAATGTTACAAAAGTACTTAAATTAGGACATGTAAACACTTCCAGTGCATAGCGCACAAAAGGGTTCACTGTCCACTTGATCCAACATGAAGTTGTCATTGTTAGGATAGTTTTATCCTTCAGAAAAGACAAAATTACTTGATAGGACCCTTTATGGCTATGAAGAAGTTGGATTGAGGAGACATGGACAAGATGGGAAATTCCAAACCAGGGTCCAGAAATGTAGTTGAGTCACTAATAAATTCAATAAAGAATGCAATAGGAATTTACTTTCCCATGAGTGTTTAGAGTGGTGTCTCCCATTTCTTCTCGCACAGCCTCATTAGTTTTCAGAATTCTCTTCCACAGAAAGCAGTGAAGGATGGGTCATTGAATATATTCAAGGCTTAGTTAGACAGATTTTAAGTGACAAGACAGTCGAGAGTTACGGGGTAAAGGCAAGAACGTGGAGTTAAGACCACAATCAGATCAACGATGATCTTATTGAATGATCCTCTGCTCCCTTTTCTTATGTTCGCATATTTCAATGTGGAACTTATTACTTGAAGGAGTAATTGGGTTCAATAGCATAGGTGTATTTAATGGGGAGCTAGATGAGAAAGAAATTACCTCATAAAGTGAGATTAAGCACAATCAGAGAATGTTTCTTTGGAGCAATAACACCGGTATTTGAACTGAAAATCCTGTTGATCTGCTTTAATTCTATGCAATTCATGTGGAGCATTTCCCATCATGAAAGGAACATCCAGCCTGTGCTTGGTTTCTCTGGCTGTCAACTCTGTTGTAATGATGTGCTGAGAAATTTGAGGACCAACCGATTTCCTATCATCAGTATGCAGCACTGCAACACTTTAGATTGAACCTTGCTCCCAGACTCACTCATAAAGAGGTTTCTGTCACCACAAAGCACTGGCCTCAGGCAGAGTTTATTATAATTATGCCAACAGATTTCAATAGCCAGATTACACTGAGATTAAAATAAAACAGGAACAAATTAGTAGGGGAATTGCAGAAGCCACCGAACTTGTCATTGAGCTGTTGCAATATTAACTGAATTGGAGACCATTAAAACGTCCCCTCAGGAATCTTTTGTAGGCATCTGGTTGTGGAACAAGTTCAGTTGTGTTTGCTAGATGAAATGAAGTGGCTTGTGAAAATGAGTCGAAACGTGGTATTATTATGCTGCCTGCACTGTCTCTTCCTCTCGATTTTTCTTCAGCATCGTAGCAGTGCATGCACACTTCACAATTGTAAGTAATAAAACAGAAAAGGCTGGAGAAATTTGCTTGGTCAAGTAGTATCTTTGGAGAGAGAAAAACATCGTTACTCCTCTGAGTCCAATTTGACTCGTCTTCTTTACTCATGTTTCTAAGATTGAAATTACATTCTCACGTTTTAACGAAACTTTGAACTGAGGCTTGTATTTTCATCATCAAGCATATTACAATATACTCCCTGTTTTTGGGATATTTTATATCATAATAAGAAAACAGTATGAACTGAACAATGATATGTGTAAATATAAATCCAAAGATTCTTAAAATAGGCTATTATACCGTTACAGTAGCACAGATGACTGGGAAACAGGATAGAAGCATTTAAATTCATGAAGTAATTCAACCAAACAGGGAGATACAGGCTGCAGAGTTGAGGGGTCAAGAGCAAGTGTCTACAGATACCTTATTAAATGTAAGAGGTTTAGGACAGAGGAATGGAGAAACCTGCTCGAACAATGAATTGTGGAATTCAATTTGTGGGTTAGGAGTTGAAGTAGAAAATATGTCAACATTCAAGATTAGATAGGACAGGTAGATGCCAGAAAAGGAATTGAAGGGATTTGGGCAGACGATAGTTAGTACAATTGAAACCATCTGCATGGAGGATAAATGGATTGCTTGAGCACAAAGTGACTGTTTGTGCATTTGAACTTGCGTGTATTTCTGTGGTGATGGCAAACTCATTTCGATGCATCTTGTATATGTTTCTCAAGGGGCATAGTCGGATTCTTGTCAGGCAACAGTGTGTTCTAATTAATTATCGTTATTGCTTGTTAAACAGAGAGTCATAGAGTCAAAGAGTTATACAGCACGTTTCCCGAACTCTTCAGTCCAACTCATCTGCATTGAACAGACACGCCAAAAATATCTCTCCTAGTCCCATTTGCCAGCATTTGGCCCATATCCCTCTAAACCCTTCCTATTCATACACCCATCCAGATGCCTTTTAAATGTTGTAATTGTACCAACCTCCACTACTTCCTCTGGCAGCTCATTCCATACACACACCGTCCTTTGTGTGAAAAAGTTGCCCCTTGGGTCCCTTTTAAATGATTCTCCTCTTACCTTAAAACTATGCCCTCTAGTTTTGGACTCCACTACCCTGGGGTAAAGACCTTGGCTATTCACCCTACATGATTTTATAAACCTCTATAAGGTCACCCTTCGGCCTCCGACACTCCAAGGAAGGAGACCCCAGCTTATTCAGCCTCTTCCTATAGCTCATACCCTCCAATTCTGGCAATATACTTGAAAGTCTTCACTATACATCTTTTTAACAAGATCAGCTTGCCATGGGTGGTGACCTTATCGAAACTTCCATTCAAACCAGCCATTGGGAAATGTGACATGGAAACCAGAGTGTGTTCTTGTCCAGCTTAACTTACCACATGCTCCAAAAGGCTTTCATGTTGGACAGAGTCAAGTTGAGGGAGATAACGTTTGCTCAGAAGATCAGGCACAGTAAGTCAAGGGCAGCCTCTAATACCTGTCCAGGTCCCGCTCGGGACAATCGGAGTCAGGATCCTCTCCTCATTATGGGTGAGGAGCTGGATGATAGGCAGCACATCCACCATCTTGACTTTAGGGTTAGGGTTAGGGTTAGGGTTAGGGTTAGAGTTAGAGTTAGGGTTAGGGTTAGATTTAGAGTTAGGGTTAGGATTAGAGTTAGGGTTAGGGTTAGGGTTAGGGTTAGGGTTAGGGTTAGGGTTAGGGTTAGAGTTAGGGTTAGGGTTAGGATTAGAGTTAGAGTTAGGGTTAGGGTTAGGGCTAGGGTTAGGGTTAGGATTAGGGTTAGGGTTAGGATTAGGGTTAGGGTTAGGATTAGAGTTAGGGTTAGGGTTAGAGTTAGGGATAGGTATAGGGTTCGGGTTACCACCAAGTCAGGACTTCAACCACAGTTCAGTGACAAAAGCAAAAATGAAAAGAACAGCACCAGGCGTAACTAAAAACGAGGTGTCACACCATGTGAAGTCCCTGGTCACAGCCACCTGCATGTCCAACAGTGGAAGCAGTATTCTGTTACTACTCGTCACTGGGAAAGGTTTCCCGTTTTGTTAAAGTTCCAGACAGGCCACCTTAAACTGTTCGCTTCCGAGGGAAGAGGGAGAAATTGGCTTTCTTTGGCTAGTCACATGCTGCCTTTGTTGCTTGCTACAAGGTTAATTTTCAAAGCATCGCTCCCCTTGTAGATACTTTTCTCCCATACTCAAATGACCTTTAGTTTTCAAAAAAGCCAATGTCACCCTGAACTCTTGAATTAACAAGAGGAGCGAGTTTAATAGTTATTAAATCCTAGAAGAGCATGTAGCCCAACACACGGACCCACAGAATAGAAATAAAAAGTGATTCCAAAAAGATAAAAGTTAAAAGAAAGGAAATGTTCATCAGTCTTTGAATTGTTCATGAGGGGGATGCAGTTGAATATTGCGATCGTTGCAGTGAATGTCACTGGAGGTGTTGATGTCAGGAGATGAACAGTTGATTTTAAAGTTCTCGCTTTTGTAAGTTGATGAAAACTGTGGCTGAATGTTGTACTCAGAGGGATTGTCTTTTCCCTTATCCTTACCTGCAGTGTACAGTGCTTAAATGGCTGTGCTCGGTGCTTTGACTGTCACAGACTATAAATCACATACTCGGACATCAGACCACCAACACACACAGTCCAGCGTTAAAGTTTGCTGTTAAGTCCTCTCCCTGTGTTTTCTTGGAAAGGGATCAATACAAATTTTTCTCTTGTCCAGATGGCTGTACTCCTTTACCATCATATACACAGAAGAAACAGTAACATGACACGCATATTAAAACAATGTCAAGAGTCAAAAAATATGAACGTTCAAAAGAAGATGTATAGATCGGTCTCTGAATTATTCTCAAAGCCTGTCCATTATCTAAAGGTGATGGAATACTCTCCTGGATGAATGCAGCTCCAGCAACACTCAAGGAGCGCAACTCCATCCAGTACAAAGCAGCCCATTTGATTGACACTTCATTTAATGATTAGTTCTAATGGCCCTGAAAATCCACTGTGCTTTTGATGATAATTGAGCTTTCTAATATATGACTTATACATTCATATTTCTTCATCACATTTCTAATACTCCTTCTCATGCGTGAGATTGTTACGGAAATCTGACAAACTGACAATCCAGGCGTCATTTATTGTCTATTTATTGACCAAGTGAATGTGAATCCCTGAAGTGAAATCGAAGCCTCCACGTTTATTGAGTTTACTCTACCTCAGTTTGTGGAAGGGACACTCAATGCTAATGAGCAGCATTGTCAGTGACTTTCCAAAAGTGCTGAAAGGGTCTGTACAGAGGCTCAAGTGGTAGATGCTGGTTGTGCAGGGTCTTGCTTTGTCCTGTTTAGCAAGGATGTCTGTCACTGTGGTAGCTCAAATCCTGCTCTTCAACAGTTTCAGTTTGTCGCAAGAAACTTGTAAGTGGCTTCTCTTGTTTCCCATTCTTTATAGCAAAGGGCAGCCGATAGGTCTTGCTCAGGAAGATTTCTCTACCTGAGGCAACATTACATAAGCCAAGGTTCCATAATATGAATTCAAAGTATTCTAAATATATCACTCAAAATGTCAACTGAGTGCTGCTTCAATATCAGACAAAGGGTAACCTAGAAATGCTTTGAAAAATACTTGATATTTCCACCAGTCCACTCATTGTGCTGTTTTAGGAGGTTATGTGTATGACTTGCCCCTTTGAATCATCAGCACTTCTGAATCTTGGAATGTGTGTGTCACTTGTTAAATACATGTAATTGGCTGGTACAACTTCAAAGCTCCCGTATGGACGCAGCTCATCCAGTCATCATGCCTGTCTATTCACCAAATCACCAGAAAATTCAGCTAAATAATAAAAGAAAATCAGTAGGCCAAACAAGATGATCTTGACCCAGTATTGTTCAAATTGTGCAACTAAATTTTGTTTCCCTATGCCAGTGGATAAATGAGGAAGATTACAGTACACAGAATTTTTACAATACGCAGTTGTTTCATTTGGGATTTTACTGGATAAAATCACATTCCCAAGTCTCAATGATATATCCTCTAAAGGTCTATCACAAGTTCTTCAAAATGGATTAGACTGTGCCATTCACTGTAGGGGAGCAATGGGGGGACTGGAGGTGTGACAGTGATGTCACTGGATGAATAAATCCTAGGTTCTGGCTGATATTCTGGAGACCCAGGTTCAAGCCTCACCACCACACAGTGAAATCAGGAACTGAAAGCTAGTTGCAGCCATAGTGACTGTGAATGATTATCAATTATATAATTCACCAGATTCACTGATGCCGTTTATGGAAGGAAATCTGATTTTCCTTACCAGGTCCATTGAGATTGACTGTTAACTGAGCTCTGAAATAGCTAGCAAACAATTCACTACAAGTCACATTTGGTACTGGAAACAAATGCTGGCTTTGCCAGGGACACCCACATCCTGTGAAAGAATAAATCAGCAAATCTTAGTCCACAATTTCCATGGAAACCAGTCAAAAATTTTGAAGAGACTACAAGCCAATCCAATTTACACAAACCATGTGTACTTTGTCCTATCACCTATTTCAGGGTAGAAAAAAGAACTTGAAGTGATATTGTGCTTTTTACATTGAGTGTTTTCACAGCTATGCAATCAACTCCTTTGCAAGTGGACATGTTGCTCTAATTAGGAAGTCAGTCAGATATTTTGAATATAGCAAGGCCCCATGAATAAAACAAGTGTTGTCTGAAATAAATGTTCAGATAATGTGATCCTGGTGAATGGGTTGGAGATGCATGATTTCCAGAACATCGTGGGAAAATCCCTGCTCCTCCTTAATCAATGCATTCTGTTCCAAGTACTTGAGATTTTAGACAGGATCTCAGTTTAATGTCTCACCTGAAACATTTTTCCAAATGTGGACTGCAATCTAATGCTGCTTGGCTGTCAGCTTCCTGGAGGCAGGCTGGGGTGTGGGAAGGCAGCGGCTCATCCTGCAAAGCAGTTCACCATGGGACAGTTGGACCAGGGCGGTCAGAGCTTCAACCACCAGTCATTGTGTGGAAGGTGCCCCCCAACCACCCCAATAACCTCCTCAATAATGGCTGGGCAGCACCATGCCTTGGCTTGTTCCGTCAAATATCAATATTTGACAGGATGCCTCCGTGTTATATGGTATCCTCACTGATCTGATCTGCCTCAGCAATACTTATCTCTCCCAATGGAACTGCTAGACCACCAGCGACACAAACTCTAATTGGACAGGGAACATTGAGAGTCAGCTTGCTGTTCTTTTATAAGATGCCAAGGCTGGAGGGTGCCAATTTGGATACCTCGTCCAGGATGATTTCGCCAGTGGATGCATTTCCAGCAAATCTGAAACATTTTGGATTTTGGAGCCACCCCCTATTTAGTTAGAATCCCGAAGACCAACACCTGAAGAATTAGAACTATGATTTCCCATACACGGTCTTACAACAATAGCTAGAATTTGTATCATACCTTTAACCTAAATGGATGTCCAAATTTAATGCCATAGGTGGAAGGCAAAATGAGCAGCAGAGGGTTTAGGATAGATATAGAGTAAGTGATAGAAGATGTAAGAGGCAAATAGGCAGCATGTGAAAAATTCCATGATGCTGTTACTGTATACTGGTAAACAGAGACAAACATAATTTTTGCACAAGTTTAAAACTGTTTGAATTTCAAATAATGGCCAATAGTCTACAGCATGTCAGTTTAATAGAAAAGAGTTTTATCTTCAGTTTCCAAGCCCTCTTAAGCTGTTTACGATGCCAGTGAGAATATGTTTGGGCATCATTCAAACTGGAGATGAGAGAGTTGCAGGAAGTATTAAGGCATTAGTATAGATTTTGCTTATGCCTTCTTAGAATTCAGCCTGCCTACTGGAAACATTTCTGTTTCTGAATAAAAAACACAAGGTGAAAGTTACAGACAGTATCATGCACACAAAGGAACCAGGAGCATCTTGTGTGAGGTGGAATCGAAAGTGAGAGCTGGAACATGAAACAGGTTGTTAACAAAGAAATTGGTGTTCTATATAATGCTGCCAAGAGTTTTAAATAATTAGGCCATATACTGTTATCATTGTACATAAGTTTGTCCTATTCATTTCCTATCTGTTTCATATCTGTAATTGAATCAACTTTGGTAATTCTGCATCTGAGGTGAGTTTAAGTAAATAATAGTAATTCCTATCTCTTGGGGCAGATTCGAGAAACCAAAGTCAAGTGGTGCCAGAAATCCAGGGGTTTCTGAAATCTAAACGAAATAAGATTAAAGCCAGAGTAGAAAGCACTGGGCTGCAGATTCTGATTCATTGGAACATAGGGTTTGCTGACAGGAGGACAATCAAAGAAGGAATGGCTCAGTAAAGTACACAAAGACAGCATTCTGGTGAAAATGTGAAAGGCCTGCACTGTCTGCAATGGTCTGATTGGCAGTGGATTTGGAAGAAACTAACAAAACACTTACATTTATGTAAAAGTATTCAATATCTCAGGATGACTCAAAGAGATTTCCAGCTCATTTCAGTCGTTGTGAGAATTAATACATAATAACATCACACAAATACCCACTATTGTTGAGGGATAAAATTTGACCAGAACATCTAGTTTTCTTCAAAATAGCACAATGAAATCTTTTATGTCCACATGAACAGATAGCCACAGCTGCAGATTAACTGCTCAACCAACAGAGACCACTGACAGTGTAACATTTGGTGAATACCACCTGAATTTTGTACTTGAGTCTCCAGAGTGGGTTTCAAACTCACAATCTTCAAAATCAAAAGTGAGTTGGCTATCAACGGGGAGAAGGAGAAGCCAACCAGCCTGTCCCACTACCAAAATCCTTCTAAAATAACTAATCTCAACCTAACTACAAATAAAACTAACCTCAACCTATCTACAAATGTAATTAATCTCAACCTAACTACAGGCATTCTTTTCATTGACTTTGAATCACTTATTCTGCAAGAATAAGTTACTCCTTCATTCTGTTCAGACTGAAAGCATCAATAGTCTTCCCTCGTAATCCATTCTTTAAAGACTATTACTTGTGTAAACAAAAAGGTTCCAGCTGGTTTACTTCTGCTATTAATATCCTTTTAATTTCTAACTTGTGTCCACATATATTTGAACCTGTGTCTATAATTACCAATTAACCCGAATAGTGTATTTCCTTCATAAACCTGGAAAGTGTGAAAAGTTCACCTCCATGTCTCCTCTTTGTGAATGTCCCTAAATTGATGGGTTCTTACAAATTATGTTGTTCCAGTTCCATACTCACTGTCTTCTGTAGCAATGTTTCACCTCACGGCAGAACTCTTAACTGCCCTCGTTTCAGTTCTTTTTCTTGTGCATTGTAATTTTTCTATAATATACACTCATAAAACAATGAATTTTCAGTGTTACTACTTCTGGTTGGATGTTTCAGTCAATGCGAGTAGGAGGCAGTAAGATATTGAACATTTAGGGCTGGAGGTCAGATGGCAACTTACACAATGTTAATGACCAGCAAAAGTAGTAGGGCTGAAAATCAGGCTGATAGACTCATAATCTTCTCTCCCTTTCAGCAGGAGTGCTAATTCAACATTTACCCCAGCAAGAAAGCTCATCAATCTTAAATCATCTTGTGCTGATGCATATCTTTCTGTGTCACTTGGAATCATGTGGCTCTTGAGCTGTGTGGTTGTAAATCAGGCTTCCAAAAGTACACAACTAGATACAATCATCGAAATAGGCACAAACAGATGGGCATATACCTGGATTCAGTGATACTACATGTACAAGCAACACATAGACATGAACATTGCACACAGACACAAACATCTTTATTATATTTTTCTTAATAATTATTGTTATTTAGTATTAGGACGTAGGCGCCACTGGCTGGCCAGCATTTACTGCCTGTCCCTTGCTGCTGATTCTTGAACTATTGAAGTCCATGGGCTGCAGGCAGACCATCTTAGGAAGGGAGTTGTAGAAATATGACCCAGAGACACTGAAGGAATGGCGATATATTTCCAAGTTAGGATGGTGAGCCACTTGGAGGAAACTTGCAGGGGGTGGTGTTCCCGGGTATCTGCTGCCGTTGTCTTTCTAGATGGAAGTGGTTGTGGGTTTGAAAGGTGCTGTCTGAGGATCTTTGGTGAATTTCTGCAGTATATCGTGTAGGTACACACTGCTGCTACTGAGCGTCGGTGGTGGAGGGAGTGGATGTTTGTGGATGTGGTACCAATCAAGTGGACTGTTTTGTCCTGGATGCTGTCAAGCTTCTTGAGTGTTGTTGGGGCTGCACTTATCCAGGCAAATGGGGGGCATCCCATCACACTCCTGACTTGTGCCTTGTAGCTAGTGGACAGGCTTTGGTGGCATCAGGAGTGAGTTACTCACCACAGCATTTCTAGCCTCTGACCTGCTCCTGTAGCCACTGTATTTACGTGGTGAGGTCAGTTAGTTTATAGTCAATGATGACCCCCAAGATGTTGATAGTAGGATATTGAGTAACGGTAACACAATTGAATGTCACAGAGTGGTGGTTAGATTGTCCCTTATTAGAGAAGGATATTACCTGGCATTTATACGATGTGAATTTAAATCGCTACTTGTCAATCTAAGCTTGAATATTGTCCGGATCTTATTGCATTTAACATGGACTGCTTCAGTATCTGTAGAATCACGAATGCTGCTGCACATTGCGAAATCATTGGCAAACATTCTCATTTGTGACCTTTTAATGGAGTGGAGGGCATTGATGGAGCAGCTGAAGATGCACGGCCTAGGATACTACCCTGAGGAACTCCTGCAGAGATGGAACTGAGATAATTGATGCCCAACAACCACGACCACCTTCCAATGTGCCAGCTATGATTCTAACCAGCGGAGAGTTTGCCCCAGTACCTATTGATTCCAATTTTGCTAGGGCTCCTTGATGCTACACTCGGTCGAATTCAGTCTTGATTGCAAGGGCTAAGATAACAAGGTGTGGAGCTGGATGAACACAGCAGGCCAAGCAGCATCAGAGGAGCAGGAAAGCTGATGTTTCGGGCCTCGACCCTTCATCAGAAATGGGGGAGGGGAAGGAGGTTCTGAAATAAATAAGGAGAGAGGGGGAGGCGGATAGAAGATGGATAAAGGAGAAGATAGGTGGAGAGGAGACAGACCGGTCAAAGAGGCAGGGATGGAGCCAGTAAAGGTGAGTGTAGGCGGGCAGGTAGGAAGGAGCTAGGTCAGTCCAGGGAGGACGGACATGTCAAGGGAGCGGGATGAGATTAGTAGATAGGAGATAGCGGTGGGGCTTGAGGTGGGAGGAGGGGATAGGTGGAAGGACAGGTTAGGGAGGCGGGGACGAGCTGGGCTGGTTTTGGGAGAGGGGTTGGTTGGTTTTGGTTGGGGGAGGGGAGATTTTGAAGCTTGTGAAGTCCACATTGATACCATTAGGCTGCAGGGTTCCAAAGTGGAATATGATTTGCTGTTCCTGCAACCTTCGGGTGGCATCACTGTGGCACTGCAAGAGGCCCAGGATGGAGATGTCATCTGCGGAATGGGAGGGGGAGTCGAAATGGTTCGCAACTGGGAAGTGCAGTTGTTTAGTGTGAACCGAGCATAAGTGTTCTGCAAAGTGGTCCCCAAGCCTCCGCTTGGTTTCCCCAATGTAGAGGAAACCACAACGGGAACAGCGGATGCAGTATACCACATTAGCAGATGTGCAGGTGAACATTTGCTTGATGTGGAAAGTCTTCTTGGGGCCTGGGATTGGGGTGAGGGAGGAGGTGTAGGGGCAGGTGTAGCATTTCCTGCGGTTGCAGGGAAAAGTGTTGGGTGTGGTGGAGCTGGAGGGGAGTGTGGAGTGGACAAGGAAGTCACGGAGAGAGTGGTCCTTCCGGAAGGCAGATAAGGGTGGGGAGGGAAAAATGTCTTTGGTGGTGGGGTTGGATTGCAGATGGTGGAAGTGGGTTGGATCCGGAGGTTGGTGGGGTGGTACTTGAGGACAAGGGAGATTCTGTTTTGGTTTTTTTAATTACGAGGAGGGGGTGTGAGGGATGAGTTGTGGGAAATGCGGCAGACACGGTCGCGGGCGTTCTCGACCAGTGAGTGGGGGAAGTTGCTGTCCTTGAAAAACAAGGACATCTGAGATGTATGGGAGTGGAATACCTCATCCTGGGAGCAGATGCAGCAGAGGAGAAGGAATTGGGAATAGGGGATGGCATTTTTGCAGGAAGGTGGGTAGGAGGAGGTGTATTCTAGGTACCTGTGGGAGTCAGTGGGCTTGAAATGGATATCGGTTTCTAGGTGGTTGCCGCAGATGGAGACAGAGAGGTCCAGGAAGGACAGAGAGGTATGAGAGATGGTCCAGGTGAACTTAAGGTTGGGGTGGATGATGTTGGTAAAGTGGATGAAGTGTTCGAGCTCCTCATGGGAGCACGAGGCGGCGCCGATACAGTCATCAATGTAACAGAGGAAGAGGTGGGGTTTAGGGCCAGTGTAGGTACGGAAGAGGGATTGTTCCACGTAACCTACAAAGAGGCTGGCATAGCTTGGGCTCAAGCGGTCTCACCTCACCTCTGGAATTCAGCTCTTTTGCCCATGTTTGAACCAAGTCTGTAATGAGCTCAGGAGCTGAGTGGCCCTGGTGGAACCCAAACTAGGCATCACTGAGCAGGTTGTTGCTGAGCAGGTGCTGCTTGATAGCACTGCTGATGACATCTTCCATCACTTTACTGATGATCGAGAGTTGACTGGTAGGGTGGTAACTGGCCGGGTTGGATTTGTCCTGCTTTTTATGTACAGGTCATATCTGGACAATTTTCAACACTTTCAGGTAGATACTAGTGTTGAAGCTGAACTTGGAAGAGCTTGGCTAGGAGAGCGGCAAGTTCTGGAGCACAAGTCTTCAGTATTATTGCCAAATGTTGTCAGGGTCCATAACATTTGCAGTATCCAGTGTGCCCAATCGTTTCTTGATATCATGTGGAGTGAATCAAATTGGCTGAAGACTGGTATCTGTAATGCTGAGGACCACATTAGGAGGCACTTCTGGCTGAAGATTGTTGTGAAAGCTTCAGTCTTATCTTTTGCACTGATGTGCTGGGCTCTTCCATCATTGAGGACAGGGTTATTTCTGGCGCTTCCTCCTCCAGTGAGTTGTTCAATTGTTCACCACTTTTCATCACTTTCATGGCTGAATTGTAGAGCTTAGATCTGATCCGTTGGTTGTGGGATCACTTAGCCCTGTCTATCACAGCTTATGCTGATAGCGTGCATGTAGGCCTGTTTGGTAGCTTCGCCATGTTGACTCCTTATTTGTAGGTACGCCTAGTGCTGCTCCTGGCATGTTCTCTTGCTCTCTCCATTGAACCAGGGTTGATCTCCTGGCTTGAAGGTAATGATTGAGCGGGGGATATGTTGGCCCATGAGGTTGCACCTTGTGTCTGAATACAAAACTACTGCTACTGATGGTCCGCAGCACCTCGTGGATGCCCAGTCTTGAGCTGCCAGATCAATTCAAAATCTGTCCTATTAACATAGTGCTAGTGCTAACAGCATTACAGAAGGCAGGATTTTGTCTCCACAAGGACTGTACAGTAATCACACACAAAGAAAGCACAAGAATGCACATACACATAAGCACAAAGAAATGCATCACATATAAGCACATTATTAGATGAGCACAAAATAATTCCTGTGCATTGATTACAGTTTAGGGTTGTTTTTATTCATTTGTGGGATGTGGGTGTCGCTGGCTGGCCAGAATTTATTGCCTGTCTCTGTTTGCCTTTGAGAAGGTGGATATATTTTAATGAAATGCTCCTTGGCAACAGCAGCTATTATTTTCGAGCAAATTGGTGATTTTTCAGTATGAATTTGGAAAATTAGAGGAAATGATAGACATTTAGCTCCTCATTAAACAAAGCAGATGATCTTCTATCATTTTCTAATTCTGTGAGGAGCATTCCTTCAGCTTAGAATGGCTTCAGTATGACACTGCTGCCTGCCATGTGACATAGGGTAATGTCCGTTGTGGTAATGTTACATGCGGGAATAGAGAAATCAGTGAATTGTTGCATGTTTCCAATACTTCTCCCTTTGTTGCAAAACCACGCGCCACACTTTCTTTGAGAGCTTTCTGAATATAATTTTTGAGATCGAAATTTCTGTCTCAATGAATATATTTAAACTGCAAACAGCTACAAAACAACAGTGTTACATCATACCCGTCACCCTGTGGGTATGAGTTCTGTTCTGTGCCTCGCTTGCTGTAAGCTGATTGACAGTACGAGTACTGAAGCGTGAATAATGAACACTTGTTTAGAGCAGTTGGCAGATCAGGCCAAAAGTAGATTGATGGACTGCAACACCCATATGCTAATTTTAGGAAATTGAAATACATACAGGCACGACATTATAAATAATTGAGTACTCTGCCCCTTAAATATATTCCATATCCTCAGAACAATTCATAATAATAATTATAATCAGATCAGTGTTACGTGTCTTCTCTATTCAGCTCCAATTCCCACAGGCCAGCTCACCTTCTTGTCACTGTATAATTTTTGTTCATGTTGTCAGACAATTACATATCTTTAATGTGTGCTCTGAAAAGTGTGATGATGACCTTTTCAATTGATTGTTTGGTGACTGCAATCATTTCCTTGCACTGGAATATTTTGTTTTGGTTCTAATCAAGGAATTTGTATTTTTTTTAAAAATCCGCTTGTTGCTCCACGTGAACTAGGGGGCATAGCCTCAAAATAAGGGGCAGCAGATTTAGGACTGAGTTAAGAAGGAACTTCTTCACCCAAAGGGTTGTGAATCTGTGGAATTCTCCATCCAGTGAAGCATCTGAGGCTACCTCATTGAATGTTTTAAAGCAAAGATAGATAGATTTTTGAACAGTAAAGGGATTAAGGGTTATGGTGAGTGGGCAGGTAGGTGGAGCTGAGTCTCAAAAAGGTCAGTCACGATCTTACTGAATGGTGGAACAGGCTTGATGGGTCAGATGGCCTACTCCTGCTCCTATTTCTTATGTTCTTATGTTCTTATGTTTTCTGCACCTTTTTTTAAAGCATTAAACATTCAGTGAAGATGTTTTGGGGATAGTTCCTTATTAAAAACATGCTATGGAATATAGGACAGGAATAGGCCATTCAGGCCCTTGGATCTATGCTTTCATTCACTTACATCATTGCAGATCTATACCTCAAATCGACTCACACGACTTAGCTCCACACCTCCTGTACACCACTTAAAGCATCATCTCACCTGTACCAAATGGAACTGGACTGTGTCATCATGATGTATTAGTATCAACAAAGATCTAATCTGCAACTTCATGAATGGGCAAAATCATAACTAAAGTTATCCAATTCTATGACAAATTATGGATGCCTATAGGGGACAAGTCATTTCCCGTTTCTAAACTTCTGAAAGAGACGAGAAAGTTGATATTGTCAGATACATGTCCCTTGGACAGGTAATTGTTACGGTGGCTTAGTCAGTTAAAGCATCTGTTTAATAAATTGGGCATTTTCGGTTCAGATTTTAGCAACACCTGTACCCTGCGTACATAGACAGGTGTGCAATTCATCCTGGGTCAGTTTGGATCAACTTACCCCATTCTTCACATACAAAGCACCGAAACTATGGATATGAAACCTGCAGGCACCCATCTAACATTTGATGTTATTTGCATTGAAACTCTACATGATGTAGGATTTACTCTGAGGGTTTCACTTTAATTCTGTGGAGTGTTTTGCTGTTTTTGAGTGAGTTTGACCAATGCTTGAAGAGCTTCTTCTGTCAGGATTCTTTTTTTAATATCGAAAAAAATCTCAACAAAACTGCCCATGACGAGAGTTCTGTAATTGGGGAAGGAACTGAGCAAATGTAGAATGTAGAATGTTCATGGAATGGAAGCAAGGGACAATGCCTGCCCTCTGGTGGTCCATCCTGCTATGTATTTGAATTTACAGTGGTGCTGTCGCAGTCAAAAGTCTTCAATGAATCATATGATGTGTCATAGAAGGGAGCCATTTGGCCCAGTCTGCCTGTGTCAGCTGTTTGAAAAGAGGGATTTACCAAATCCCTCTCCCCCTCCTCTTTTCCACTAAATCTTCAATCTTTATTTTGGTAATAGCTTTGTCTTAATTACTCTATGATTGTGAACACCATATTTCAGCTCTTTTTAACATTAAGGAAACCAATTTTCCCAATCAAAATAGAACTAGCTTAACCCCTTCCATTTAAAAATCACTTTTCTCCAAAAGGGATAAGATTTTTTTTTTAGAAAAATATTTGTACACTGTTCAATGTCAACTGAATATATATCAAAATGTTCCTCTGCTTGGTCAGAAGACAATATTATCTTGTTATTTTGTAAGTTGTTGATTGTTACTCAATTTCTCTGTCTCATTTACTGGTTTGTACTAAATTTGTTTTTTCAGTTGTGTTGAACAGCTGTTTCATGTACCTTAGGCACCTCCAAACCACAGTCCCTGGGTTATTTCTGGTTCACATATTTGAGCAATCTATCTCAGCCAACTCAGTCCTAGTGGTCAATGATGAGTTTCTTACTCATTGACTTTATCATGTTTGAATTTCTTATACCTAAAGTTGTGATGAGAGTTATTGCCACTCTAGTTGATTCTTTGATAGATGAATTCTAACGTTGCAAGACTTTAAATCAAGGAAGAACTAAACTTCCAACAATAGAGCCATTTTCACAACCATCAGATGCCTCAAAGTATTTCTCGGCCAATGAAGTACTTTTGAAGTATAGTCAATGTTGTCATTTAGAAAACATGGCAGCCAGTTTGTGTCATGCAAGCTCCAATTGTATGACCATAACCAGATAATGTTTTATTTTTCAGCGATGTTGATTGAGGGATAAACATTGATCACTACACAGAGGAGAACATTCCCATTCTTCTTCAAAATAGTGCCTTGGGATTTATTACATTAATCTGAGAGGTCTTGTTCTAAGGTCTCTCAACCACTTCCAATATTACTGCATTAGTGTGGAGGTGCTGGTATCGGACTGGGGTGGACAAAGTCAGAAGTACATGACACCAGTTTATAGTCCGACAGGTTTATTTGAAATCACTAGCTTTTGGAGCGCTGCTCCTTTGTCAGGTGAAGTGGAGGGAAGCACACAGGCACAGATTTATATGCGGAGAGATATGGCAAGATGATTCCAGGTAATTAAGAGTGTCAAAAGATAAGTACGACTAATGTGAGTGGAGCATTGACAGATTGAATAACATTACTCCATTAAAGCATCAGCCTTGCTTATAGTGTTGTATTCCTGGACTAGACCTTGTATTTTGCAACTGAGGGACAAGTGCCTAGCTAACTGAGCCACAGCTGACATAATTTGTGGTGCATCCAGAAATTGGTGGCGTAGAATTTGCGTTTGAAAATATAGCCCGTAGGCATTCAATACATATCAAAATGGCTCACTTAGGAATCTTAGCACACTTGTGAAACACTTGCTTTGTGAATGCCCATTTCTCCTGGATACATTCCATGAAAAGTACTCATTAATTCATACTGTCAAAAGAAAAGGCCAATGAAGATAATGAATTCTATGGGTACAGTGGTATGCAAGTTTGAATTTGTCTTAAAATACTTATGATGGGACTACATATTTTGCCTGGAAAAGATCAGTGTTCATCTGGCCAATCTCATTGTCTGGGAGGTAGCATGCCACCGTTGCTCACAACCTTCCTTTTTATTGCCAAGTATTTACCTTATTCTTTCTAAAATATACTGATATTCTTAATCTCTAACTTCTTCAGTTGACAGTCCATTTCATCTCTTCACTGCCTTCTATGTAAAAGCTAAATCCAAACAGTCTTCCTCCCCTCCATCATCCAACAGGTGAGGCAACGATTATGTTTAATATCTTGACATCCATTTGTTTCCACCCTTACTTATGTTCAAACCTTTAATTGGATCACAACCTGAACAGTTGCTTCTCCAATATAAACGCTCCCAACTTCTGCATCTTCTTGCATTAATCCAATCATAAGTTTAGATTTCTCTGTTGCTCCTTACCTAGAGCCTGAATATCTTCTCAAACCACAATCACCAAGGTTGCACAAAGTCAGAAATCCTACGACACCAGGTTACAGTCCAGCAGGTTTATTTAAAATCACAATCACATTCTCAAATCTCTTCACCTGACGCAGGAGCAATGCTCTGAAATCTTATGATTTTAAATAAACCTGTTGGACTATAACCTGGTGTAGAGAAACTTCTGACTTTGTCCACTGCAGTCCAATATCGGCACCTCCACATCACGGCTCCAAGGTTGTACAAAGTGTTTCACCTCGGACACTTTAAACACTCCTTGTCGACTCAAATCCCCATTCGATCAATCTTACCTATTTCCTGTTGGTTTTTTTTAGTTGGTAAGACTTACAAACTTGGAGAGTCCGACCTCAATGCTAGTCTCCACACAATGGTTGGGGAAGGACTGAAGAAAGGTTGAGATGTTAAAGAGATTCACATAGGAAGAAATTCCCTTGCCTGCAGTACATGTACCAGTTGTCTTTGGTTGTTTTTGCAGATATCAGGGTATGCTAATGTACCAGAAAAAGGCCGAAGGTCTGATTTATCCATGCTGACCAGGCATCCTAATCTGACCTAGTCCCATCTGCCAGTATTTGTCCTATATCCATCTAAAACTGTCCTATTCATATACCCCTCCAGATGCCTTTACATTGTTGTTATTGTGCCTCCTCCACCACTTCCTCTGGAAGTTTGTTCCATACATGCATCACCCTCTGCGTGAAAAAGTTACCCATCAGGTCTTTTTTACGCCTTTCCCCTTTCACCTTAAACCTATGCCTTCTAGTTTTGGGCTCCCCCACCCTAGGAAAAAGACCTTGGCTATTCAGCCTATACATGCCCCTCATTTGACATTGCACCAAAATAAAATTAGTTTTTCTGGGTCAGTGGAACCTCTAATTACTTTGTTAGTGGCATGGGCCTCTGAGGAAACAAATGCCAATACTCCAGCACATCAATCTGAATGTACTAAACCTCGGAGCAGCTTCATTGCCATGGGATTTAGTTTATGAAGTAGTCTGTCTGGTCCTTATCCTCTTCCCACTTCCAAGGGTTAGGTCATGGACTTCCATTGGATTGGTCACGGGATGGACAAAGAACTGTAGTGGTTTGCCATTCCCTTCTGCACAATGTATGAGCAGGGACCTCTACTGCTATTGCCATCTATCCTTTTGCGAGGATTTACAGGTTGATAATCAATTTGTTTGGCCACAGAACTAAGACACCTTCAATGATCTGAGCTTCTAGCCCAGACGTAAGGATGCTACCAGTGCACCAGAAGACCTCCAAGTTCATTTAATAGGTCATATTAAAAGCTCAGATGCATCTCATTCACAGGATGTAACATTTTCACAACTTTTATGATGAGATTAACAGAATGAGATTGGAAATTCTCATCTCTTGAATTGATCTTGATTGATTGTAATCTGGATGTCCCTCAACAGCACACTCTCGAGAAGAGGATAGTGTTACTGACGGCAGCTTCCAGATTTCCACTTTGTTTTGCTAATGCCAGAAGCATTGTTAGCTTCAGCAGAACAATGATAGCAGGTACTGACAATCCTGCCATATCTTTGCTAAATCTCTATTCTCAATTTTGAATTTCTTGCTATTTGTTTGTTTCCGTAATGATATTTCGCACCATTAATTATTAACAGTACACTTAGTTACTGCACTTAGTGTTAGATTTCTTGGAAGAAAATAAAATAACACTTCTCTGAACATACAATTCACATAAGGCTGACAAACATTGATCTAGAATGAAAGTTGTTCATCTCAGGAAGGTGATCATTCAGGTTCTCTCTTTTCTAGAACCTACTGCATTCTCAGCTTGCTTGCCAAATGCTAGATACTGTGTCGATTCACCATCTTGTCCAGCATTGAATCCTGCATTCATTGTGCTAATGTTGAGAATACAATGGCGCTTCCCACTAATCAATCATAGAATTTCTGAGATGTGAAGACAATAGACTCTGTTGTGTATTTTATAAGGATCAATGCCAAACGTGATAGTCAGCTTACTGGTTTAACAGTGAACACCTTGTTGAGACAATAAGGTTAGATTGTTGGAGAAAGACAATCTGCTAATTCACTTCATCACAATATCCAGCCCCCAGTGAATGTACAACATATGGCAAAGCCTATTGTTGAAATTGTTCAGTAAAGGGCACCAACTTTTCTCCCAGCCATAAGCATTTAATTCTTCCCCCAACTCATTGCAATTTTTTCTCCTGTGTAACTCCTTTTAAAGTACAATTCTGAAGGGAATAATGACAAACAAGTAGCTCAATCAAGTACTCGTTCTGTATCTCTGAAAGCAGTCCAGGGCTTTAAGACTATGTTTCAACCATGAACAGTCGCAACAGAACCCACACAACTACAATAGAAATGTGTTTTAATAGAGGAAAATGCCAAATAATACTTCACAGATATGTAAAGAAAATGTGAGCTTGGGGGCTAATATTAATAGATTGACCAAAACTTTGTTTTAAAATAGAATCTCTACAGTATGAAAGCAGGCCATTCAGCCCACACCAACCCTCCAAAGAGCATCCCACCTAGACCCACCCTAACCCATTTCCCATGGCTAATCCACCTAGCCTGCACAAAATGGGCAATTAGCACGGCCAATCCACCTAATATGCTCATCTTTGAACTGTGGGAGGAAACCCGTACAGGAATAGGGCAAATGTGCAAACTTCACACAGACAGTCGGCCAAGGCTGAGTTCAAACCAGGTTCCCTGGTGCTGCGGGGCAGCAGTGCTAACTACTGAGCCACCATGTGCTTTAAGAATGTCTTAAGAAAGGAAAAAGAAGTGAGGAGCCAGAGGAGACTGGGATTGAATTTCAGAACATGGGACCTGGGTGATAGAAAGAACTGATGCCAATGAGGAGATTGAGGTCAAAGTAACGAAGAGTTCAGGAGGAGGGTTGGAGCACTGGATGAAGTTAAAATGATAGGAAAATGGACATCACAGAATGTTTTGTAACACAAGTATGGATATTTCAACTATGGTGCATTGAAAGTCAAAATAAGTAAGGGAGGAGTGAACATAGAAACATTGAAAATATGAGCAAAAGTAGGCTATTCGGCCCTTCAAGCCCACTATTCAATCATTCTCTTCCCATTTGCTTTAGTCCTTTCAGCCCTAAGAACTATATATAATTCCTTCTTGAAAGAAATGTAACATTTTGTCTCCTATTGCTTTTGCGGCAGAGAATTCTACAGGCTCATCACTCTCTGGATGAAGAAGTTTCTTCTCACCTCTATCATAAATGGCCTATCCCATATCCTTAAGTTATGATCCTTGGTTCTGGACTCCCTTGATCATTGGGAACATTCTTCCTGCATTTTCCCTGTTTAGTAGAGACCTTGAAACTAATTCTAATTTCTTCAGGAGATGATTGAAGTCAGGCCTCTGTCGACATTGAAACAGTGTAAAGGAACATACCTGGGGGAGTGGGATTGGTACATTTCAAGATAAAAACAGGTCATGTAGAAACTGAGACAGTAGAATGGGGTTCATCAACATATATGTGGAAACTAACCTCACTGTTGTTGTGTTGTGTCTCACAACAGATGTGTGATATATCTTTAAGGGATATTCTCATGATTTCATCACTATGTTATGGTATGTGACTTAACAGTATAAAGCTCTCAGCCTCCATCTTCCTGATCTCTGTCCTCTTGCAACATGGAGGAAGTGTGCTACAGGAAAGCAAGTGCCTGTGAGTGTAATGCAATATGTAAATAGCGCAAGTTGTAATAAAAAGTGCATTAAATCCTTCAGTCCCAAGTTATCCACATCGCTCACTTTATATTATGAAAGCTTAATGTGACAGTGCAGATCATCAATATATCTTGCCATTGCGCATCAATTTGACATTGTCACAGGTTAGCAGGGAGGGGGTGAAGTAGGGGAACAACAGAGCACACAAACTCTGTGAAGATTTAACCTACAGCTTGTGTCTTTAATCAATGTCTTTTAGGCAGTCACCCTAAGAGATAAACTTGACTTCCATTCAGGTAGGGTACACTCTGGAAAAGGCCACAGGATCAGTTGAGTCTAATCTTTAGCACTGTAAAGATGATAGGGGTATAGATGGAGGATCTGAGGTGGGGGAAATTGATCCCCAACTCTGAGAGGACGAATCCCTGTTCCTTAGAGGCCCAATTCCTTACCTCTTGGAACGCCAACCCATAATCCTGTGATTGAAAGGGTGTACATACTTAAGAAGGGTCAGGGATGAGCTCAAGCAAGGTCAGGTCCCGGGATCCAGGAGAAAAAAAATGCCTGATCTCTCCACAGTTTGATCTCAGGCGGTGAGATGTAGTTTTGATTGAGGGCTAGAATGCTAATGGCAGATAAACTGGAAGGAACCACCCATGCTCCTCTTGGTCCATATGGAATGCTGCAAAATTACTTTCCTTTCCCCCAAAACAGTCTTCACTCAACTGCATCTACTGGCTTTCTGGAGTCACAAATCTGAGACTTACAGCCTCATTGGCAATCCCAATACACCTCTTATTCCGCCTGAATGAAATCTGGAATCTATGGGCTGAAGTCAGCTTCCAGACATCCTTTTATTCAAGCAGTTAGCTAATTCCCATGTCATAGTGTCAGTGTGAGCCACTCCAATGATTTAGGGCAGAACAGAGCAAAGAAATCCGGATCTAGATGAATGGTAGCAAATTATGGGTTGTGCAATACAGGCTAAAAAGACTGAATTTACAGTGTAATTGATTCATCTGTGGTTTCATATTATAGCTATAGGCATGCCAGTTATATTCTATGATTTTACATAAAGGATACATTAAGTCAAATTGACCAGTGTTGCTTTTTCTGGCTTGTCCTTTATAATATTTTACTCTTCTGGTTAAGTTAAACAGAGTTGTGGACGAAATGACGGTTTTACTGCAGGTGAAAGATATAAGGCCTTGGTGAAAGAGACTCATAGTTTTCTCTGGGAAAGGCTGGCGACTGTATGGAAGATTCACCTTTGTGCATGTTAATCAGACAACAAGATGTGTAAACTTTTGAGCTCAAAGTTTGAAGAAATACAGGAGCCGGATGAAAGAGAACTGTAGTTATGCAGTTTAAAAGATAAAACACAAATTGAATTGAAAGGATTTAGTTTTTGTGAGGTATTTATAAATTAAAACGCAATCATTTCAATCAATCATTTTGCATGTTTTGTTTCTCATTGGTGGATCCTACATGCTGTTATTCACCTGTTCATCAACTATCAGTGCGCATTTCATATCCTTTTGATATTGTAAAATTGTTCAATAATGTTAGTTGTGAAATTTTATGAACCTACACTTTTGCCTGTATTCAAAGTGTGCAGGATAAGTGACTCGACTTGTAAGAGTGGGGCCTCAGCAACTACTTAGGGCTTTTAAAGGGAATGAATGTAGGTTGCAGGGCCATGCAATGTACAGCCCAAAGATATACAGACTGCGTCCTCACTGGCCATCCAACTGCATTGATCCTCTCTGTATATTGTACCTCCATGGCACAGCCACTGCTGCACCACTCCTTGACGATGGTACCTTTGCACACGCAGCAAGCCAAACATTAGGGATGTTGAACAAGGAGGGAAAAAGGGTTCAGCATGATGCAATGCCACATATGTATTCTTCCACTTCCTTTCAGACGATGCAGTAGAGTCTCAGAGAGAAAGCCATCTATAAAGCCTCATCTGTAGTCATGAAGTGCTGAAAGGTGATGCCAAAATGTGTTTCGGATCTACACAGGCTGAGGCTTACAAATGCATGAAAGTTAAAAGCAGGAACATTTATGTATATTCTGCCAGGGATTTACAAACCTATCTCAACTGTGCCACAGAAGTACCCTCGACAAATTTTCTTTCTTCTCTCCCTTACATTATGTCTTAGTGCACTCCCTGGTTCCAAAGCTGAGGTGGAGAGGAGCTGCTTAGCAGTGAAGCCTATGAAGATTTGTTGGGGTGACCCTGGGGGAGCTTGTGTCTAGACAGTCCAGACTTTTTACTTATTCATTCACAGGATGTCTAGGCCAGCATTTATTGGCCGCCCCTAATTGCCCAGAGGACAGTTAAAAGTCAGCCACATTGCTGTGGGTCTGGACCCTCATGTAGGCAAAACCAGGTAAGGATGGCAGTTTCCTTCCCTAAAGGGCATTTGTGAACCAGATGGGGCTTTTTTTTCTGACAATCGACAATGGTTTTCTGGCTGTCATTAGACTCTCATTTCCAGATCATTTTCTATTGAATTCAAATTCCACCATCTGCCATGACAGGATTCTAACCTGGGTCTCCAGACGTTATCTGGGTCTCTGGATTAACAGTCCAGTGATAATACCATAAGTCAATTGCCTTCCCTAGAGGCGAGTTGACCCTCCTCCATTTGCACTTCCAATGGTCTAAGGATGGGGCGAGGGCTTGACCTCCTCTGTAGTGCTCTGAGTCAAAAGTGCAGAGGGGACTGTAACTGATGCCACCTCTGGCTGGGTACCTCCTGGCACTGCCCTGTCTCCATGTGAGAAGGCAGCATCTGAACTGATGTCAAGGTTGCCCAGCCTCCTGTCACCCTGCCTTCTATCCTGAAGACCAATGGTAGCAGTGCTGGTGTGCAGGTGTGTGCGTGCATCTCCACTAAACCCTGAGTGTACTGGACCTGGATCTCCAATGGCAGCCTGCCAACCTGTCCATAGAGGCAGCCAGACGAATGCAGGGTGTGCTGCACTGATGTAGTTTCTGGATAATGAGGACTATAGTGAACCGTATACCTGTTTCTCCATGTGCATTTGATTGCCAAAACCTTAGGGTCCTGCCTGGAGCTGAGCAGTGCCTATTCTCCTGTCATCCTCAGAGTGCCAACTGCCTGAGATCTTCCTTCCTCAGCCAGCTACAGAGCATTACTGTGAGATACCCATCAGCTTGTGTGCCCACAATCTCTATGCTGCCCCATCAGGGAATGAATAAGTCTCAAGACAGACTGGACAATTCAGTTAGCTGCTCAAAACTCCTACTCCCCGTTAGTGGTATGTGTTAAAATTCGAAAACATCTTGCATTAAAATAAAATATATATTCTTCAACTGATAATGAGAGGAGGCATTTGCTTGCTTGCATTTCAGAGGATCAGATTGTTCTACTGCAGTTCTGGAAGAACAAGGCTGCCTTACTAATTTGTACTGACCATGTCATAATGAGTGAATTTTATGAAGTATTGTTTGAGCAGTCAATGTCCAACCCATTAGAGGTTTGAGAACAACAATCTAAGTTGAGAGTCCAATGCGCTGCTGAGGAAGTATTGCAATGCCTGAGGTGTTATGAATACAGTACTGTATTAATCTGACACCAGGTCTCTCATGGAGAAGTTTAAATTTCCAAGCATTGAATATTGCCAGCCCTGAATAACGTGGGCAATAGGGAGAAAGTTGGATGTATATGTTAAGAATAGAAAAATGAGATTTTTAATGTTAAGAAGAGAAGTCCAGTTTTCCACATAACGTTTTTTATTGGCTAGGTCAGAATCCTGATAGAGAGAGGCAATGGGCTTAGTTGCATGTCTTTTTTCTTTATTCGTTAACGGAATGAGGCCATCGCTGGCTAGGCAGCATTTATTACCCGTCCCTAATTGCCCAGATGAATGTTCAGAGTCAACCACATTACTATGGGTCTGGAGTCACATGTAGGCCGGACCAGGTAAGGATGACAGTTTCCTTCCCTAAAGGGCATTGGTGAACCAGATGGATTTTTCCTGACAATCAACAATGGATTCATAGTAATCATTAGATTCTTAATTCCAGATTTTTTTATTGAATTCAAACTTCACCACCTGCCATGGTGGGATTTGAACCTTTTTCTGGGACATTGTCTGGATCTCTGGATTAACAGTCCAGCGATAATACCACCAGGCCATCTCCTAGCATCTCATTATTACCTAATCTTGTTTAACTTATATACAGATTATTATTTTTCCAAGCAGTGGAGAGAAGCTCCATGGTGTCAGTTCTCAACACAAAGGCCTGAGCGAGTACCTGATGGCTTCAACTCAAGGCGTCTCCTCTGAATCTCTGATATAACATAGCATGGAGCTGGAGGAACACAGCAGGGCAGGCAGCATCAGAGGAGCAGGAAAACTAACGTTTCAGGTCGGGACCCTTCTTCAGAAATGGGGGAGGGGAAGGGGCTCTGAAGTAAATAGAGAGGGGGCGTTGGTGATAGCCGGTAGATAGTGGAGCGGACAGGTGGGAGAGAATACAGACAGGTCAATGAGGTGGGGATGAAGCTGGTAAAGGTGAGTGTAGCTAGGTGGTGGTGGGGATTGGTCAGTGAGGTGGGAGGAACGGATAGGTGGGAGACAAGACGGACAGGTCAATGAGGTGGGGATGAGAGGGGGGATTGGTCATGGAATGAGGTGGGGGGGGGATGGGGAGATTTTGAAACTGGTAAAGTCCACATTGAGACCTTTGGGTTGTAGGGTTCCAAGTCGGAAAATGAGGTGCTGTTCCTCCAGTTTCCAGGTGGCATTGTTGTGACACTGTAGGAGGCCCAGGATGGACATGTCGTCGAGGGAGTGGGAGGGGGAGTTGAAGTAGTTCACGACTGGGAGGTGTTGTCGTTTGTCATGAACTGAGCATAGGCACTCCACAAAGCGGTCTCTGAGCCTCCGCTTGGACTCATCGATGTAGAGGAGGCCACATCAGAACCAGCGAACACAATAGACCACATTAGCAGATGTGCAGGTGAACATCTGTTTGATGTGGAAGGTGTTTTTGGAGCCTGGGATGGAAGTGAGGCGGGAGGTGTAGGGGCAGGTATAGCACCTCCTGCGGTTGCAGGAAAAGGTGCCAGGGGTGGTGGGACTAGTGGGGAGTGCAGAGCGGACGAAGGAGTCACTGAGAGCGCGGTCCCTCCAGAAGGCAGATAAGGGTGGAGAGGGAAATATAGCCTTCGTAGTGGGGTCAGATTGTACGTGACAGAAGTTTCGGAGGATGATGCATTGAATCCGGAGGTTGATGGGGTGATATGTGAGGACAAGGGGAGTTCTGTCTTTGTTTTTATTGTGGAGAGGGGGTGTGAGGGCTGAGGTGCGGGAAACTCAAGAGATACAGTCGAGGGCGTTTTCGACCACAGAGTGGGGGATGTTGCAGCCCTTGAAATACGAGGACATCTGGGACGTTTGGGAGAGGAATGCCTCATCTTGGGAGCAGATGCGGCAGAGGTGGAGGAATTTTGAGTAGGGGATCACATTCGTTCTGGAAGTTGGGTGAGAGGAGGTGTAGTCCAGGTAGCTGTGGTGTTCAGTGGGTTTGAAACAGATATCAGTTTTGAGGTGATCACCAGAGATGGAGTCAGAGAGGTCCAAGAAAGAGAAAGGGGTATCACAGATGGTCCAAGTGAACTTGAGGTTGGGGTGGAAGGTGTTAGTAAAGTTAATGAACTGTTCAAGCTCCTCGTGGGAGCACGAGGTGGCGCTGATACAGTAACTGATGTAGAGGAGGAAGAGGTGGGGGATAGTGTCAGTGTAGCTGCGGAAGAGGGATTGTTCCACGTATCCTACAAAGAGGCAGGCACAGCTTGGGCCCATATTCCGCCTTGGAAGCCTACAATCCAATGGTCTCAATGTGGACTTTACTAGCTTCAAAATCTCCCACTCCCGACCTCATCCCAAGACCAGCACCCCCCTCATCCCCGCCTCATTGACCTGTCTGTCTTCTCTCCCACCTATTTGCTCCTCCCACCTCACTGACCAATCCCCACCACTGCCTATCTACACTCACCTTCACGAGCTTCACCCCGCCTCCTTGACTTGTCTGTCTTCTCTCCCACCTATCCGCTCCCCTATATACCGGCTATCACCACTCCCCCCTCTCTACTTATTTCAGACCCCCCTTCCCCTCTGCCATTTCTGAAGAAGGGTCCTGACCTAAAACATCAACTTTCCTGCTCCTCTGATGCTGCCTGCCCTGCTGTGTTCCTCCAGCTCCACACTGTGTTATCTCAGACTCCAGCATCAGCAGTTCTTACCACCTTCTCTGAGTCTCTACCTTGTCCAACCATCCATAACATCTCGAGGTATGCACAATGGCAGCAGCTGCCTGCAACCTCCATCTTGGAGGTTAGCATCACCAAAGCATCATCACATTACATCTGAGTCTCAATTATAAAATAATTCAACAATATTGCAGTTTGGAGTTCATCAATTCAGAGGTCAACAACACAAAATGTGGCCCCTTGTCCCATCAAGTCTATCAGTCAAAAACAACCACCTAATTATTCTAATCCTTCTTTCCAGCATTTGCCCAACAGCCTTGTAGCCATTTCCTCATATCCTCTCTAAATCTGCTGTCCTTTCCCTTAACTCAATGTCCCTGGTCATTGGTCCTTCCATCAACAGGAAAAGTTCTCCCTGTCAATGTCCCTCATAATTTTAAGACATCTCAATCATGATCCCTCCTCAGACTCCTATGCTCCAAGGAAAATAAACGCACTATATAAAATTGTTACAGAGATAGCAGGAACTGCAGATGCTGGAGAATCTGAGATAACAAGCTGTAGAGCTGGATGAACACAGCAGGCCAAGCAGCATCGGAGGAGCAGGAAGGCTGATGTTTCGGGCCTAGACCCTTCTTCAGAAACGGTGGAGGGGAAGGGGATTCTGAAATAAATAGGGAGAGGGGGGAGGCGGATAGAAGATGGATAGAGGAGAAGATAGGTGGAAAGGAGGCAGTCAGGTCAAGGAGACAGGCTATTTTCGTATAAATACTCTAGCTGTGGCCTAACCGACATTTTATACAATTCCAATATAACTTCCCTGTTCTTAAATTCTATGGATTAGCAAATCAAGGCAATGAGCCCATATTCCTTCATAACTACATTATCTATGTAATGAATGTAAGGTACCAGTGAACATATACACAAAGATGGCCTGATCCTTGTGCTTCCAAGTGTCCTACTGTTTATCTCAAACACCTTAAAGTGCAATTTTGCTAGGCCACTCCGCATGCACTTTGGGGTAGACGATGGCCTAGTGGTTTTATCCCTCGACTATTAATCCAGAAACCCAGCTGTGGGGACTTGGGTTCAAATCCCACCGTGGCAGATGGCGGAATTTGAATTCAATGATTTTTAAAAAGGCTGGAATTAAGAATCTACTGATCACTATGAAATCACTGCTGTTTGTCGGAAAAACCCATCTGGCTCACTCATGTCCTTCAGGGAAGAAAATCTGCCACCCTCACCTGGTCTGGCCCACATGTGATTCCAGACCCACAGCAATATGGTTGGGTCTCAACTGCCCTCTGAAATGGCCTAGCAAGCCACTCCAGTTGTGCCAATCGCTACAATGTCTCAAAGAAATGAAACTGGACGGATCACCTGGCATCGACCTAGGCACCAGAAAAAACAACGGCAGAAACAGCCCTGTTGACCCTGCAAAGCATTCCTCACTAACATATGGGGGTTAGTGCCAAAATTGGGAGAGCTGTCTCACAGTCTAGTTGAGCAACAGCCTGACATAGTCATACTCACAGAATCATACCTTACAGACAATGTCCCAGACACCACCATCACCATCCCTGGATATGTCCCATCCCACCAGCAGGACAGACCCAGCAGAGGTGGCGGGACAGTGGTATATAGTCGGGAGAGTGTTGCTCTAGGAGTACTCAAAGTTGACTCTGGACCCCATGAGGGCTCATTGCTTCAGGTTAAACATGGGCAAGGAAACCTCCCGCTGATTACCACATACTATCCTCCCTCAGCTGATGAATCAGTGCTCCTCCATGTTGAACAACACTTAGAGGAAGCACTGAGGATGACAAGGGCACAAAGCATACTCTGGGTGGAGGATTTCAATGTCCTTCACTAAGAGTGGCTTGGCAGCAGTGCTACTGATCGAGCTGGTTGGGTCCTAAAGGATATAGTTGCTAGACTGGGTCTGCAGCAGGTGGTGAGGGAACCAACAAGAGGGAAAAACATACTTGACCTCATTCTTACCAATATGCCAGCTGCAGTTGCATCTGTCCATTAACGTATCGGTAAGAGTGACCATTGCGGAGATGAAGTCCCGCCTTTACATTGAGAACAGCCTCCATCATGTTGTTTGGCAGTATCACCATGCTAAATGGGACAGACTTCGCACAGGTGTAGTAACTCAAGACTGCACATCCATGAGGCAATGTGGGCCATCAACAGCAGCAGAATTGTACTCCATCACAATCTGTAACCTCATTGCTTGGCATATCCCCCACTCAGCCATTACCATCAAGCCAGGGGATCAACCCTGTTTCAATGGATAGTGCAGGAGGGCATGCCAGGAGCAGCATCAGGCATACCTGATGATGAGGTATCAAGCTGGTGAAGACACCAAACAGGACTACATGCACGCCAAGCAGTGAAAGCCACATGTGATAGTCAGAACTAAGCAATCCCACAACCAATAGATCAGATCTAAACTCTGCAGTCCTTCCACATCCAGTCATGAATGATGGTGGACAATTAAACAGCTCACTTGCACAGCAAACAGCGAAAGTGGCAAGTGATAGACAGAGCTAAGAGATCCCACACCAATGGATCAGATCTAAGCTCTGCAGTCCTGCCACATCTACCAATGGTGGTGAATAATTAGACAACTCACTGGAGGAGGACGCTCCACAAATATCCCCATCCTCAATGATGGAAGAGCCCAGCACATCAGCGCAAAAGATAAGGCTGAAGCATTTGCAGCAATCTTCAGCCAGAAGTTCCGAGTGGATGATCAATCTTGGCCAACTCCAGTGGTCCCCAGCATTACAGATACCAGTCTTCAGCCAATTCGATTCACTTCACATGTTGGAGACACTGGATACTGCATAGGCGACAGGCCCTGACAACATTCCAGCAATAGTACTGAAGACTTGTGCTCCAGAACTTGCCACTCCCTTAGCCTAGCTGGTCCAGTCCAGTTACAACACTGGTATCTACCCGACAATGTGGTAAATTGTCCAAGTATGTCCTGCGCACAAAAAGCAGAACAATTCCAACCCAACCAATTACGGCCCCATCAGTCTACCCTCAATCATCAGTAAAGTGATGGAAGGTGTCAGTAACAGGGCTATCAAGCAGCCCCTGCTCAGCAATAACCTGCTCAGTGACGCCCAGTTTGGGTTCCACCAGGGCCACTCAGCTCCTGACCTCATTACAGAGATAACAAGGTGGAGAGCTGGATGAACACAACAGGACAAGCAGCATCAGAGGAGCAGGAAAGCTGATGTTTCGGCTCTAGACCTTCCTTCAGAAAAATGATTTTTCTGAAGAAGGGTCTAGACCTGAAACCTCAGCTTTCCTGCTCCTCTGATGCTGCTTGGCTTGCTGTGTTCATCCAGCTCTCCACCTTGTTATCTCTGATTCTCCAGCATTGGCAGTTCTTACTATCTCTGACCTCATTATAGCCTTGGTTCAAACATGGACAAAAGACCTAAATTCCAGACGTGAGGTGATAATAACAGCCCTTGATATCTAGGCTGCATTTGACCCAATGTGGCATCAAGGAGCCCTAGCAAAACTGGAATTAATAGGTATCTGGGGGCTAACTCTCCAGTAGTTGGAGTCATACCTGACACATAGGAAGATGGTCGTGGTTGTTGGCAGTCAATCATCTCGGCTCAAGGACATCTTTGCAGGAGTTCCTCAAGGTAATATCTTAGGCCCAACCATCTTCAGCTGCTTCATAAATGGCCTTCCCTCTGTCATAAAGTCAGTAGTGGAAATGTTCGCCGATGATTGCATAACGTTCAGCACCATTTGTGACTCCTCAGATACTGAAGCAGTCCATGTTCACATGCAACAAGATCTGGACAATATCCATGCTTGGGCTGACAAGTGGCAAGTTACATTCACGCCACATAAATACCAGGCTATGACCATCACCAATAAGAGACAATCTAACCACCGACTCTTGACATTCAATGGTGTTACCATCATTGAATCCCCCACTATCAACATCCTGGGGGTTACCATTGACCAGAAAGTCAACTGGACTCATCATATGAACACTGTGGCTACAAGAGCAGGCCAGTAGCTAGGAATACTACGGCCAGTAACTCACCTCCTGACTCCTTAAAACCTGTCCACCGTCTACGAGGCACAAGTCAGGAGTGTGATGGAATACTCCCCACTTGCCTGGATGAGTGCAGCCCCAACAACACTCAAGAAGTTTGACACCATCCAGGACAAAGCAGCCCATTTAATTGGCAATACAACCACAAGCATCCACTCCCTCCACCACCGACGCTCAGTCACAACAGTGTGTAATATCTACGAGATGCATTGCAGAAATTCACCAAAGATCCTTAGACAGCACCTTCCAAACCCACAAACTCCACGCACCCCCCAACCCTGCCCCCACTTCCATCTAGAAGGACAAGGGCATCAGACATATGGGAAAACCACCACCTCCAAGTTCCCCTCCAAGTCACTCATCATCCTGACTTAGAAATATATTGTCGGTTCTTCACTGTCGCTGGGTCAAAATACCGGAATTCCCATTCTAATAGCATTGTGGGTCAATTCACAGCAGGAGGACTGCAACGGTTCAAGAAGGCAGCTCACTGTCACCTTCTCAAGAGCAACTAAGGATGGGCAAGAAATGCTGGCCAACCAGTGATGCCCACATCCCGCAAATGAGTAGAGAATCAATGCAGGGGCAGGAACCCATCTCATGCATCAGAAAGTCAGCAATGATCAGTCAAGGGAGTGAGCATGTTACTGAATAGCACCATGCTCCATCAATGTGCCACCTTCCCATGTCTCAAAGAATAAGGGAAGTAGTCCTTTGATAAGTCAAAGGGGACTGGTGCCAGTTCGGGAGTCTCACCACAATACATCTGGGCACTGTCTGATCTCAATCTAGGACACAGACAGTCAAACTCTTCGGGCATTCAGGGTCGGGTTTTTCATATCATTATAGTCTAAGGCGTGTGCCGCTAGCAGTCCTGCAGGTCAATTCCCACCAGTCTGAAGATGAGTGGTAAGTCAGTCAGAAATATTTGTCTGGGATCTGGTCAATCATCAATCAGGGCTATTCTTCCGACTTGGTCAGGGAATGGACTACTGTCAGTTTTTGGTGTCTGTTCACTGAAGTCGAAGGTGAGGAGTCACTGCTGTTTTGGGAAAGTCAGTTGTGAGGATTGGAGAACAGCGTGCTGGCACACTGAGGAGATAATCATTATGAAGGCGTGGGGCAAATCAACAGATAAGAGACAATAGAGTCCATGAGGACGCAGCATGCTTGTTTTTGGAGGTGGGGGGTGCGGGTGGTAATTAGTTAACTTGTAATATGAATGAACAAAAGCATATCTGAATTTGTCCGACATGAAAACACATAGATCTCTTTGTTGTTGCATTTGAATCAGATGGTTCTTGAGAAGTGTGAAGAAGTTAGAAGTCATATCAAAGTCATTGCTACAGCTAATAAGTTAAAGTCTGATACCCTTGCAAAGTTCACATTTGTAATGAAAACCGAGCTGAACTATATGAAAGAAATGATATACAAGGGCTTAGAAATGGGCTATGACATAAACTCCTCAACCCATATCACTGTGACATTTCCTGTCTTTCGATTCAATAATGTTCATATTATATCTTTCTACTATAGATCTCTCTGTCTCGTAAGATATGAATTAAAGCTATTCGCATTTATTTCATTTCTGATCCTTCATCACCATTAGACCAGTAAAAAGCCTCATTTCCCAACTGATCTGGATTAAATCCCTAGAGATAGAACTGAAAGAACAGCCTTTATAGTCTAGATTACTAATTCATTGCACCACCCAATCTCCATAGCTTTATGTAACATTTTAATGTTCCTGCTTCCTAGGCCTGTGAAATGCTCTTTCTTACACAGGCTAAGTGAACCCAAAAGATGACTGATCGTCACAACCCCACTCTGTTTTCCTTGGCTTCTTTGTTTGTTTTCTTAATTCTCAAAGACCTTAGGCAGAACTGTATGGGAAGTCTCAGAGACATAAAACAGGAAGCAGTGAACTTCTAATTTGTAATGAATATGAAAAACAGTCTATCAGGCTCAGTAAAAGGGTACAGGCAATGAGCATGTTATCAGAGTTTCACAGGCTCAATTGAAAAATAAAATTACTTTGCAACTAATGGATAGTGCATTACTTAGCACAACCTCAGTCATTCTAAAGTATTCTGTAATTGATGAAACAAATGACAATAGAATTGGTAAGGCTTTTCAACTTGAAACTAAAGTTGGGAAGTCTGTCTATGGTAAGATTATAAAGGTCAGTGAGGTTATATCCCGGAATCAAACAATTGAGTTTTAAGTTTGCATTTGGAATATTGTGAACAGTTTTGGGCTCTGTATCTAAAGTAGGATGCACTGGCCTTGGAGGAAGTCTGGAGGAGATTCATAAGAATGATCTCAGCAATGAAGGACGTTGATGAGTGGTTGAGAACTCTAGGTCTGTATTTGATGGGGTCAAGAAGGATGAGGAGTATGGGGTGGGTGTCATAGAATACGGAGAGGCCTAGACAGAGTGAATGTGGAGAAGATGCTTCCACAAGAAATAAAGACAAGGCCAGAGCCTCAGAATGAAGGGACAACATTTTAGAACTGAGACGAGGAGGAATTGCTTCAGCCAGACGGTGGTGCAAGTATGGAACTCATTACCACAGAAGACTGTGGAGGCCAAGTCATTGTGTGTATTTAAAACAGAGATAAATATGTTCTTGATCAGTAAGGAGATGAAAGATTACAGGCAGAAAGCAGGAGAATGGGGTTGAGGAACATATCAGCTAAGATCGAACGGCAGAGCAAACTTAATGGGCCAAATTGTCTAATTCTGCTCCAGTATCTTATGGTCTTGTGGTCTAAGATAAAAAGAGGAAGGTGGGAACTTTATCTGTGGAAAGAAAGAACTGAGAGGAAACTGATTAAGTGGTGAAGTTATTAAATGACATGATTAAGATTCAGCTGCAGCAATATTTCAAGTTAGATCAGTACAGGACCAGGAAGAGAAAAGCTCGAATTGGTGAAATATCAATTTACAGATGTCAATCAGATCCTCTTCAGATGTGGACATTTGAAGAGATTTTAGCAAATAATAAATCCTCAATTATTGAACAGAAGTTGTTTTGGGGCGTGGAATAACTACACAAAGTCCAGCATCCTGTCACCAACTTACCCCTTATTTACACAAGCATAGTGCACAACACTGACCCAGTTAGCACAGAGCCAACTCCAAGAGTGAATAGAACTCCTGAGACTCCTGTTTATATCTGTCAGCCAGGACTCCCTGGTTGGCCCAGGTTAACAGCCCCAGTTAGGGAACGATGTTCAATAATATTCAGCTGTCTGATCTCGTTCCAATCACTACAGGACATGTTATTTATTTTAGGTATAAATGGACTAAGATGTGCTGAATGACTCTCATCCACTCCCCATCTGCATCTATCTTTTAATTTGGACAAAGGGAATAGTTAATATAGGATTCAGCGATATAGACAGCAGCCAGAGCATGAGAGGCAATAACGGTCACAATCAGAGCAAATATTACCGCTCCTGAACTTTGCTGTCCCACTCTAGAAGTGAAATCAAAATACACTGAACCTCAATAAATTCTATTCATTCTGGGACAAAGTTATTCACAACAATGGTTGACCGACGCAGAATTTGAAATTTGAGTAATATTGTCAACATTATCCTGGGCTATACTGGTGTTACTCAGTTGCACATGATCGACTTGGATATTTTGCAGAAGGTATTCAACTTAACATGTGCTCTGTTAAGAGAAAATTGATGTGTTTCGCTGAAGAGCAGTGATCAAGTATTTTAAAAAGAGCAGTATAAAACGATACTGATAAGAGCATCGCAGCCTGGGAACGCTTAGAACATTGCACTCTGGGCTTTTGTTTGTTTGTAATGTGTGAGAAATTTTTGTAAATAAAAAGATCCTTTGAAATTTATTGTATGGCCAAGCACACATGGTTACTTAAAAGAGCTACATTGTGCATGGCTCACACAGAAATTTTTGGCTTAATCTACGACCACCTTCAGTGGGAACACTGGTTTGGAGAATTCAAGTAATAGACTTCCTAAATAAAAGAACAGTAAAGAGTTTAAGATTCACAAGCATAACTGTGGGAATGGATATTGCAATCACATTTAATTACAATTAGTTCGGTTATAATGCTTGGAATAGAAATATTTTGCAAAATGAAAATAATTTGTCATTTTTAAACCTATGTGCATCATAAGTTAACATGTAAGTTGAGTAGCTTCTTTATTTAAACATAAAGCTTTGGTTGCACTGCTAATGGTCTATACCGGACATGGAACATTGTGTCTTTTGGTAGATATTAACTGTTATTGGATCAGTCCATGAGACTAATCTCCCATAGATTTTCCCCAAGTGTAGAATATAAGCAGGATTCCTCAATCTATCAACACAGCTCATGTCGCCCCTGTGGGAACGGGCATGAAGCAAGCAAAGTGGAGAGGAAGCAAGAAAAAACTAAATTAATTAAATGAATTGCAAGTGAAAGCCGATCTCTACTGGTGGAAATCTACCCTCTGGGTTTTGTGGTGTTTTCTTTAGTTAATGGGAAAAGAGCCTTTTCATTCTTTTATTCAAATGAACGTCACAGTCCACTTGTTGTGGCCTTTGGCAGCATAACTTCAAACAACTGGAAGTCAGGCAGTCCTGGTCCATGAGCTAGACCCATTATCTGTAATGCATTTTGTGACTCGCTTACTTCCATTTATATCCTAACATGACAAATGGAACCACAACAATTCATCTTTGTAATCAAAGAAGAATGCTTAAGGAATAAACGAAGTTAGGCTTAAGATTTGCAATAAATTATTATAAATTAAAAATTAGCAGAAAAATTTGAGTTAATAGTTCAGAAATATAGATATGATGGAAAAAGATAAGTGTCAGCGTCATTCCTCTTTTAGATATTCACAGTGTTTGGCTAGTAGTTTTTACTAATTTATTTGCTAAAACGTGACAGAAAAGAAAGTAATTTAATTTATATAGCTCCTCTTCGGATGTCCCAAGCATTTTATAACTCATGAAGTACATTTGAAGTCTTATCGCTGTTACCATTTAGAAAAGGAGACATCCAAATCGCACATCAAAAAATCCCACAAATGTCTATGTCACTGAACAAATAATCTGCCTTATAGTTGTTGGTTGAGAATAAATCTAAGGTAAAACACTAGGCAGAAATCTCCTCCATTCTTAACATAGTACCAGAAGTCTTTTACTCACCCTTAGAAAGCACCAGTCCTCAGATTTAGGCCTGGATGTTTGTCTTCAAGTCAGGAAGCAAAAGTTGTGAAATTTCCTGCTTGGACAGTCTTCCTCTGACAAAAATGTCAGCAAGAAAGGATTTTCATTTAGGGAGTGGATGTGTCCTGGATTCAGGCCAGCTGACTCTGGATAAAGTTCAAAAGCAGCCACATGAGTAGTAAAGTAGCAATGTGAGCAGATTGAAAGATCTGCCTTGGTGCTGTGGGGTTTTATGAGTTAAACATGCAATATTTTTAAATTAAAAATTCATCTCATGACTTCCCATCCACTCTTCAAAGCCCTTAATAACTTCAGTAACAAGGCATGGTACCTCCATGCTAATATCCACAATACAATGCTGCTGAATCTTATAGTGGCAATATGATAAATTTTTTAAATGAGTCATTCATTCATAATTTTCCGCCTTCTTAAAAATAAGCTCCTTCCACTACAGGTCAATAACAATGTTAATTATCCAGATAATTTAAAGTATTAATAGCAGAAACCACAAGCACTTGAAACAAAAAGAGAAGTTGCTGGAAAAGCTCAGCAGGTCTGGCAGCATCTGTGAAGAAAAACCCCGAGTTAATGTTTCAGGTCTGGTGACCCTTCCTCAGAACTTGAAACCTCTTTATTTTGTGTAAAATAATATTGTACAAGTGACAAAAGGGTACAGAGAACCAGAGCTGTGAATCAGGCTTATTAACTTTGCAGCTCAGCTGTTTCAGCGCTCTATTGGATGTCTTAGTTCTCAGCCAAGGAGTACATAATTATGCTGACCTGAAATGGTAAAGGAAACCTGGGTACGGGAAAGAAGGAGAATTGTCAATGTATGGTGCTGACGAACTCAGAGGGATCTGTGAGATACATGGAGGCTGTGCTGTTAATGGCATGTAAGTGAAGGAAATCAGCTGTGAGTTGTGAAAAAAGTCTTGTTTCCCATTACAGCTGACAGAAAATTGCCCAATTGAGTAGCAACTAAAATGATTTTCACTTTGCTAAGGTAAAAATCACAACCACATTCCAAAGGTCTAAGCTTGAGAACATTACAAAATCTATTACAACATTTATTACAACATCGACAAAATGTATTGACAAAAATCTTGAATGTTGAATTAACATTAAATAGAAATGGGAGCTGGTGATTGTGGGGGCAAAATTAATCTGAAAAGCTTATTTTAACAAAACCCCATTCATGAACTGATATCATTAACCAAGAAAAGCATAATAATCACCCCTTCCCAAGCACAGTGAACTGGACCATGAAAGAATGTATTGTTAGTAAAAATACTAAGATATTTCTGAATTGATCCTGCATTTAACGTAATACTGAATTAAAACTTCACAAGAAAATCTGGTGCTGTCCTCAATAATTCCAGATACTAAAAGCTTGTCTAATGCCATGCAGAAACAGATCAACCACACCTGAAACGTTCTTTTTTTCTTAAGTACATTCCAAAATTTGAATTGATTTACATCCCTAGTCAATGGCCAGAGGATCAATCTTGTATTTGGTCCTTGTGTGTAGCATATGCCCAGTCATAAATCCTTACTGAGGTCAACAGCCTGTCATATCATGCTCTTTGGAACCTAGAACAGAGAACCTGTGAGTTACATTACTTGGTATAAGCGCTATAACTCCAATTTCAGGATGGGAAGTTTTGAACGAAAGGAGAATGAAAAATGCCAACAGGCTTTTGAAAAGTTGTCACATGAATGATTATTGGAGAAAATAAAAGCTCATGGTGTAGGGGTAACATATTGGCATGCATTAAAGATTGTTTAGTTAACAGGAAATAGAGACTAGCCGTAACTGACTAGTTTTATGGTTGGCAATTTTAACAAGTGTTTTGCCACAGGATAGAGTGCAGAATCTTTTACAATTCATAAAAATGACTTGGATGAAGGATTTGACAGTACAGTTGTTAAATTTTTTGATGAGAAAAGTAGATTGGAAAGTATGTTATGAAGAGGAAGTAAGAAGGCTACAAAAAGATATGGAAAAGTGTGAAATTGTTTATTTTTGCAGGAGGAATAAAAAAAAAAGCTTATTATCTGAATGGTGACAGATTGCAACACTCTGAACAGCAGAGGGATCTGGATGTCCAAGTGTATGATTCACAAAATGCTAGAATGCAGGTAAAGTAAGTAATTAGAAGATGGTTGATGAGGGTAGGGCAATAGATGTTGCCTACATAGGCTTTACTAAAGCATTTGACTATACGATTATGTCATATGGGATCCACGGTGAGTTGGTAAGTTGGATACAGAATTGGCTTAGTCAGAGAAGACAGGGGATAATTATGGAGAAGTGTTTTTCTGACTGGAGGTCTGTGACCAGTGGTGTCCGTAAGGATCAATGCTGGGACCTCTACTGGTGAAATTTATATAAATGATTTGAATGAAAATGTAAGTTGTCTGATTAGTAAATTTGCAGATGAAATGAAAATTGATGGAGTTGTGGATAGTGAGGAAAGTTATCAAAAGATACAGCAAGATATAAAACAGTTGGAAAGTTTGGTGGAGAAATGGCAGTTGGAATTTAATTCAGACAAGTGTGGGATGATGCATTTTGGGAGGTCAAATTCAAGAGGAAAGTATACAGTGAATGTTAGGACACTTAGGAGCACTGATATACTGAGGGAACTTGGGGTACAAGTCCATAGCTATCTGAAAGTGGCAACACAACTGGATAAGGTTTTAAAGAGATAAGAGGTACTGCAGATGCTGGAGAATCTGAGATAACAAGGTGTGGAGCTGGATGAACACAGCAGGCCAAGCAGCATCATAGGAGCAGGAA
>JAHRHZ010000056.1:18216634-18254764 GCA_024137785.1 Ginglymostoma cirratum | reverse complement strand
GACCCTTCATCAGAAATGATTTCTGATGAAGGGTCTAGGCCCGAAATGTCAAGCCTTCCTGCTCCTATGATGCTGCTTGGCCTGCTGTGTTCATCCAGCTCCACACCTTGTTATCTTGGATAAGGTTTTAAAGAAGGCATATGGCATGCTTGCCTTCATTAGTTGAGTATAAAAGTTGGCAAGTCACCTTGCAGCTGTATATAACTTTAGTAAGGCCACATTTTGAGTACTGTGTGCAATTCTCATAATCACACTTTGGAAAGGATGTGGAGACTTTGGAGAGGGTGAAAATGAGGTTTACCAGGATGTTACCCACATTGGAGTATATTAGATATAAGAAGAGGTTGGATAGACTTGGACTGTTTTCGCTGGGGTATCGGAGGATATGGGGGCAAACTGATAGAGTCATAGAGTTGTACAGCGTGGAAACAGACTCTTCAGTCCAACTCGTCCATGCTGACCAGCTATCTAAATTAATCTAGTCCCATTTGTCAGCATTTGGCCCATATCCCTCTAAACACTTCCTATCCATATACCCATCCAGATACCTTTTAAATGTAGTAATTGCACCAGCCTTCACCATTTCCTCTGGCAGCTCATTCCATACACGCACCACCCTCTGCTTGAAGATGTCGCCCCTTTGGTCCTTTTAAAGCTTTCCCCTCTCACCATAAACCTATGCCCTCTAGTTTTGGACTCCCCCGGGGAAAAGACTTTGGCTATTCACCCTATCCATGCTTCTCATGATTATATAAATTTCTATAAGGTCACCCATCAGCTTCTGACACTCCAGAGAAAATAACCCCAGCCTATTCAACCTCTCCCTATAGCTCAAACCCTCCAACCCATAAACATCCTTGTAAATCTTTTCTGAACCCTTTCAAGTTTCACAAAATGCTTCCTATAGCAGGAACATGAGAATTGAATGCAGTTATCCAAAAGTGGCCTAACCAATGTCCTGTACAGCAGCAACATGACCTTCCAACTCCTACTCTCAATGCATTGACCAATAAAGGCAAGAATGCCAAATGCCTTCTTCACTACTCTGTCTGCTGTGGCTCCATTTTCAAGGAATTATGAACTTGCACTCCAAGGTCTCTTTGATTGGCAACAGTCTCCAGGACCTTACCATTAAATATATGAGTCCTGCCCTGATTTGCATTTCCAAAATGCAGCACCTCCAATTTATCTAAATTAAACTCCAGCTGCCACTCCTTGGCCGATTGGCCCATCTGATCAAGGTCCCATTGTACTCTGAGGTAACCTTCTTCACTGTCCACTACACCATCAATTTTGGCATCAGCTGCAAACTTACTAACCATATCTCCTATGTTCACGTCCAAGTCATTTATATAAATCAGTGGACCCAGCACCAATTCTTGCGCCACACCACTGGTCACAGGCCTCCAGTCTGAGTGGCAATCCTTTACCTCGACCCTCTGTCTTCTACCTTTGAGCCAGGTCTGAAGAAGTATATAAAACGATGAGCAGCATGGATAGGATGGATAATTAGAGTCTTTTCCGAGAATGAAAATGTCAAATAATAATGAGCGTAGATTTAAAATGAGAGGGAGAAAGTTTAAAGGAGATGTGCAAGGCAAGTATTTTACACAGATGGTGATAGGTGCCTGGAGCGCACTGCCAGGCAGATAATAAAGGGATATGGACCCTATGTGTGCAGATTAACATAGAACATAGAACATAGAACATAGAATATAGAACATAGAACATTACAGCGCAGTGCAGGCCCTTCGGCCTCGATATTGCGCCGACCTATGAAACCAATCTGAAGCCCATCTAACCTACACTATTCCCTTATCATCCATATGTTTATCCAATAGCCATTTAAATACCATTAAAGCTGATGAGTCTACTACTGTTGCAGGCAGGGCATTCCATGCCTTTACTACTCTTTGTGTAAAGAACCTACCTCTGACATCTGTCCTATATCTATCACCCCTCAATTTAAAGCTATGTCCCCTCGTGCTAGCCGTCACCATCCGAGGAAAAAGGCTCTCACTGTCCACCCTGTCTAATCCTCTGATCATCTTGTATGTCTCTATTAAGTCACCTCTTAACCTTCTCTCTAACGAAAACTGCCTCAAGTCCCTCAGCCTTTCCTCATAAGACCTTCCCTCCATACCAGGCAACATCCTGGTAAATCTCCTCTGCACCCTTTCCAATGCTTCCACATCCTTCCTATAATGCGGCAACCAGAACTGCACGCAATACTCCAACTGCGGCTGCACCAGAGTTTTGTACAGCTGCAACATGACCTCACGGCTCCGAAACTCAATCCCTCTGCCAATAACACCTAACACACTGTATGCCTTCCTAACAACCCTATCAACCTGGGTGGCAACTTTCAGGGATCTATGCACATGGACACCGAAATCTCTCTGCTCATCCACACTACCAAGAATCTTACCATTAGCCCTGTACTCTGTATTCCTGTTACTCCTTCCAAAGTGAATCACTTCACACTTTTCCGCATTAAACTTCATCTGCCACCTCTCAGCCCAGCTCTGCAGCTTATCTATGTCCCTCTGTAACCTGCAACATCCTTCCGCACTATCCACAACTCCACCGACTTTAGTGTCATCCGCAAATTTACTAACCCATCCTTCTACACCCTCATCCAGGTCATTAATAAAAATGACAAACAGCACAGGCCCCAAGACAGATCCTTGCGGTATACCACTAGTAACTGAACTCCAGGATGAACATTTCCCATCAACCACCACCCTCTGTCTTCTTACAGCTAGCCAATTTCTGATCCAAACCGCTAAATCACCCTCAATCCCATGCGTCCATATTTTCTGCAATAGCCTACCGTGGGGAAGCTTATCAAACGCTTTACTGAAATCCATATACACCACATCAACCGCTTTACCCTCATCCACCTGTTTAGCCACCTTCTCAAAGAACTCAATAAGGTTTGTGAGGCACGACCTACCCTTCACAAAACCGTGTTGACTGTCCCTAATCAAATTATTCCTTTCTAGGTGATTATAAATCCTATCTCTTATAATCCTTTCCAACACTTTACCCACAACTGAAGTAAGGCTCACCGGTCTATAATTACCAGGGTTGTCTCTACTCCCCTTCTTGAACAAGGGGACAACATTTGCTATCCTCCAGTCTTCTGGCACTATTCCTGCAGAGAATGACGACATGAAGATCAAAGCCAAAGGCTCTGCAATCTCCTCCCTAGCGTCCCAGAGAATCCTAGGATAAATCCCATCCGGCCCAGGGGACTTATCTATTTTCAAACTTTCCAGAATTGCTAACACCTCCTCCTTATGAACCTCAATCCTGTCTAGTCTAATAGCCTGTATCTGAGCATTCTCCTCAACAACATCGTCTTTTTCATGTGTGAATACTGAAAAAAAAATTAATTTAGCTCCTCTCCTATCTCTTCGGACTTCATGCACAACTTCCCACTACAGTCCTTGACTGGCCCTAATCTTACTCTAGCCATTCTTTTGCTCGTGACATACCTATAGAAAGCTTTAGGGTTTTCCTTGACCCTACCTGCCAAGGACTTCTCATGTCCCCTCCTGGCTATTCTTAGCTCTCTCTTTAGGTCCTTCCTGGCTAACTTGTAACTCTCAAGCACCCTAACTGAGCCTTCATGCCTCGTCTTTACATAAGCCTCCTTCTTCCTCTTGACAACAGATTCAACTTCTTTAGTAAACCACGGTTCCCTCGCTCGACCACTTCCTCCCTGCCTGACAGGTACATATTTATCAAGGACATGCAGTAGCTGTTCCTTGAACAAGCTCCACATTTCAATTGTGCCCAGTCCTTGCAGTTTCCTTCCCCATCCTATGCATTTAGTTTAGAATGGCAATCTATACAGTACAGACATGGTGGGCTAAAGTGCCTATTCCTGTGCTCGAGGTTCCATGTTCTAATAGTCTACTCCTGCTCCTAACTCAATGGTCATATGTTGATAAGATATGAACCTGACATGAGTTTATGAGTCAAATCCTTTTTTCAATATTCCTCTGAAGTTTTTTTAAACTCTTAAACAAGTTGATACTGGGACCCCTCCAGTGTGAAAGGCAAACCAGGCAAGGAATGCACAATAAATAAAGACATTGAGAAGAGTAGAAACAGAAAAGTTTGTTGTACCTGTCACAAATTCCTAAAGGGCAGATATAAAACATCAAAAAGGACTACAGGAGAATTGTCTTTATGAGCTGATGTGTAGAATATAGCACCTAGGAGGTTAGGCTAGAACTGTATGAAACATCAGTTAGACCAGAGCTGAAGTACAGCATGCAGTTTTGGTCACCGTATGATTGGAAAGGTGTGATTGCACCAGAGGGTATGCAGGAGATTTAACAGGATATAGCCTGGTCTAGGGAATTTTTGTTATAGGAAGATATATTTGGCTAGGGGAGGACACAAACTGGGTGACTGCTTTGGAGAACAGCCCCACTCAGATGCAAGCATAACCCTGACCTTCTAGTGCTATTGTTTTGATACAACACCTTGCCCTTATTTACTCTTTTGACTCAGGTTGCTGCAGGATTCCATTGAAGACTAACGCAAGCTGGAAAAACAGCACCTCATTTTCCATTTCAGTGCTATTGCAGCCTTCAGGAATCAACACTAAATTGATTCATTTCAGACCATGAACTCTGTCCCTCATTTTGATTCATCCACCAATGCAGGGTCTGCCTGGTCTAGTGTAGTAGAGAGAAAACAGTATTCAAACAAGAGACACTCACCTTAAACAAGGTGTAGTTTATTGCATTGATTGTAACTATATACAGTTTATCCTGATAGGTCATATTAGAATAGACCCTACGAAGAAAACTCTGATGGTCGGTCTCATTCCTTCAGTATGCAGTTCCCCAAACAAATCCACATGACATCACCATGGTTGGCAGTAAAGGCATTCCTCAGCATTAACACTTTCAGATCTTTACACCATTATGCAATAAATGTGACCAGTGAAGGATAAAATCATGGCCGAAATTGCAGTTTGTAGGACCTTGCTGTGAATAAATTGGCTGCCACATTTAACACATTACAAATAAAGCATTTTTGGATGTTGTCAGGTTTTTAAAGGTGCTGCAAGAATCCATTATTTTATCCTTTCAAATATTTAAGAGTTTGAGGAAATCAGAAAGGATTACGCTTGATTTGTGTCTCAGTTACTTGCTTGCTTTCTGGATGTTAAATAATAAATGATTGTATTTTATGTCACCACAAATGTCATCTCCCACCACTTGATTTCACTATCGCTCTTTTCCAAGCCCTAGCTGATGAGCACAGTTCATTCTGAATGTCAGATTCCCTGTCTTGCTGATCCAAAAATCTATATGGTCATTATTGAATAGAAAGACACTTACAGCCAGGCCTGATCATTTCAGCTCACATTACAGAGTAAGATTAGGTAAATGACTACAAGATATTTCTGTTCCGTGTCTCTGAGATGTCTGCTTTCTGACCTATGTAACCATTGCTTGCACGCAACACAAAATGAACCATGTGTGTTTTAATCAAAGGCTCCTTAAATACTTGAGATTGCCACTATTAAACTGTGAAGGACTGCAATGGAAACTTCAAATTATTTTATCAATGACTGGAGTTTGCAGGAGTTAATCAAATTCCTACTGCATAATATGGAAGTACTTTCTGTGCTTTTCAGAGTTTTTTTTTATTAATTACTCCTTTACAGGAGGTGGGCGTTGCAGGCTGGGTCAGCATTTATTGCCCATCCCTAATTGCCCTTGAGAAGGTGGTAGTGAGCTGCCTTCTTGAACTGCTCCAGTCCACCTGGTATAGGTACATCAAAAGGGCTGTTAGGAAGCCCCAATGCAAAAATCATGAAGATTTTCCTGACCTGACATGACTGTTCATTTCTGACAGGTTCCTCTGAAGGAAAAAACGGGAAGCTCATTTACGTATCCTGGGTAAGTCCAGAAGGTCAGTGTAGATTTTAGGACGGTGGCTCAGCGGTTAGCACTGCTGCCTTGCAATGCCAGAGACCTGGGTTTGATTCCAGCTTTGAGCAACTGTCTGTGTGGAGTCTGCACATTTTCCCCTTGTCTGTGTGGGTTTCCTTCAGGTGCTCTGGTTTTCACCCACAGCCCAAAGATGTGCAGATTAGGTGAATTGACCATGCTAAATTATCCCATAGTGTCTAGGGATGTGAAGGCTAGGTGGGTTGGCCATGGGAAATAAGGGGTTATATGGATAGGTTGGGTCTGGGTGGGATGCTCTTCAAGGGTTGGTGTGGACCAGATGGGCCAAATGACCTCCTTCCACACAATAAGGGTTCTATGATCCTAAGAAGAGGGCATGTTTTGTAAAGTATAAGCCACCATATTCTACTAAGTATCTAATCATCCTGTCTTTTGATAAATGAGAATGCATAACTGGATGGATGTGAAATGGGTAAATGGCTTAGCAAGCGAATGAGTGATCAGTGATAGCTGAGTGAATGAGGTGGGTGGAGTAAATAGATATCTGATTGTCTAATTAGGTCAAGAGATTGAATGAGGGATAGGAGGGTTGCTTAAAGAGTGTTGTTTAAGGAGGGTAGTGAACCTGGGAGTGTAGTTGAATGTTCGAGCGTAAATGTACAGGATTGTTAGTAGGTTGTGTGAGTAGTTCGACGTCACTTAGTTTGGTGGCTAAGTGATCACTCGGAAGTCATCAGAATGGTCAGTTGTGGAATTGTGTAGCTATTAAGCCAGGTTTTAAACTATTTAACATTTCCTGGGAAATTATCTTACGTCATGCATATCTAGTACAAATGTTGACGCAGGGTCCAGGAAGCAAGAAATTCACCTGTTGGAAGTTTAAACTTTCCAGGCAATTCACAAGTGATTCCACATGTCAGGATCTTCTGAGGTGTACCTCTGTCGCTGATTGATTTGGAGGCTGGAGGACGTTAGCTGACTGATTAGCTAGAGTGTGTTTACATTCACTCAGCAATCCTCTTCCTGGTATTTTTTTTGTATTGCTGACAACTTGACTTTTAATCTGAGATTTGGTCAACCTGGTCAATGGGATTCTGGTTGATTGAAGTAGTCACATTCAACTTCTGTTCATTAAGACTACAGCAAGTACAACGTGGGATTTAAACTGATCCTTTGAGATCACCAGCCGACAGTTGTCCCATTGAAACTGCAAATCGAAGGCCTCCATCATAACTAAATAACCAAAAGAGGCACTAAAGCAGAACAGGGAAATTAAGAAGAAATTATTTTATAATATCACCATTCAGAAGAGAAATAACATTTCAGTTTCTCAGTGTTAAGGCATTTCCTTCAGCAGATTGAGGGGAAATGCAGACAGGATTTTAAAAGCATTAAATCAACCCTTAACAGAATGATTTCCACAGGGATTCCAGCTTGCCCGCTTAATAAGTTTGGAATGATTGTGAGGTTAATCAGGGCAGATGTTTCCCCTGTCAATAGTGGCTGGCCTGGTGGTTTAAGGAGAGGGTCTGAGAGCTATAAAGACAAATACTTCATATGCAAGAGTAGGAAGAAAATTAAAGGAGGACAAAAACAGAGGTATGCCATTTGGCCCAGTGATCCTTCTGTATTTAAATGGAACATTACTGTCCTGCAATTTAACTTCACTTAGCCATCTTTTCCCCACATTCCTCAATATCCTTGGACAACAAAAATCCATTGGCTTTATAATAGGAATGGCATCCATTGTTGTTTAAGGAAGCGAGTTCCAAAATTCTTCCTCTGTTTGAGTGTACTGTTCCCTGGAATTTAGTGCCTGCAATGGAGGCACTGGAACTGGGCGCAAAGGTTGTAATGGGGTGTTAACACTGGGGGTGGGCACAACTGAACCCTCAAATTGCTGCCAGTCTGAGAGCTGGACATTACAGCCTTGCCACTGCTACCAGGAAGGGTAGGCATTACTGGAACTGGACCAAGTGGAAGGACATGTGACACTGGATTGTGAGACCCCATAGCTAGATGATTGAGGGCAGAGACCACCACAGTCAGGTAGGCAGGCCCAGTCATTGGGTGGTTAGTGATGCCAGCCGGCACCACTGCCAGGAGGAACTTCTGAAGAAGGGTCCCAACCTGAAACGTCAGCTTTCCTGCTCCTCTGATGCTGCCTGGTCTGCTGTGTTCCTCCAGCTCCACACTTTGTTATCTCTGACTCCAGCATCTGCAGTTCTTGCTATCTCACTAATTTTCCTGGTGTAAGATCTGGTTCTAATTTTCCTATTCCACTAATCCTGACCTCCTCTACCAGTAGGAATGATTTCTCTCCATCACTACCTACATTATCTGTTCATCTTGGACATTCTGATCAAATCAAACTTTAACTTCTAAAATTCTAGAAAATGTAACTCTAATGTGCATAATCTCTCCTTGTAATTTAACCTTTTGGAGTCCAGGTGTCATTCTGGTAAAGTGACACTGAGTTCCCTTCAAGGATAATATATCATTCATAAGGTCATGTGTTCAGAAATGCGGTACTCCAGTGTGGTTTAATCCAGACCTTATATAGATGAAGCATGACTTCTACCCCATTGTATTCAGTTAACCTTTTTTTTTTGTCGTGATTTATGTACTTGGACCCCTAAGTGTCTTTGGGTCTTCACTGTATCTAACATTTCACCATTTATTATGCATGTTGTTCTTTTTTTTAGATTTGAGAGAATAGCCTTACATTTGCCTTACAGTTCTGACCACTTACTTAAAGTATCTACATCTCTTCGCAACCTTATGCTCCTATCTACATTGTTTATAATTCAGCAGTAAACTTGGACATGTGGTTTTCTACCATCTCTCTGTTCAGATAAACAAGTTGACTTTAGCTAGTTAGAACTTCCATAAAAAGGTGAAAATGACCATCTCACTCCCACAATTCAAAAGATAACTGTAACAAAGAAAAAAATGTAAGTACAATAATCTAAAGAATTTAGATGGTGATATCTTATTTTTATCATACAAGAAATTACATAAATAACAACACAATTATAAATATATCCCCTATTGCGTCACTGGTGCATTTGTTAAAGAAATGAGCAAATATATATTTAACAGCTTAAATGTGAAAGGAAATCTGTCGTAATTACATTCCTGCTTTCAAAAGTGAGAGAGGACTATTGCATGACAATTTCCAGTTGCTAAATCTAATAATATTCCAATAGAATTATAATGTTGATATGTTATTATGAGTGTGTAACAAATGGAAATCAATTATTGAGATTAATGAAGATTCTCTCAAAGTTGTAATGAGCTGACTGTCACCTTCACCAGCGATCAAAAATATGGATGTCAAAAATCTCGAGAAAGAAAGATAGAACAGTTCCAGAAATCACACCAATTGGCCTGTTTCTGGTATAATAAAGATGAAAGGCACACAACTCTGACCCCTACCCACGCTTCATCAAATTCCTAGAGATAGAATTTTAAGAACAAGTTGGTTAGCAGATTGAGATAATCTTTGTGTTATTAGGAACTGAAACACATCAACCCGGCCTAATTCAGTAATCACTCATAATGTCAGAATCCAGTTATTCAGAAAGTGGCCATTTTCAGCGTGGTGGAGATGACAGATCTAACATTTAAAGTGTTGATTTTATACCCATCAAGTCAAAATACAATGAGCAAATATTACAATAGTACATATTTTAGTTTTTTTTCGTTCTAGTTTTCTCAGTGGAGTGATAATTATTGATAGATTTTAGCTTTTAAGTAATATGCAATCTGAACTGAACAATTGTATTCAGTGCAAAATGACACGCTACAATCTCTGTTTTCCAACAGGCTTAAAATATATTAAAGGTGTCTTAAGTTATTGCAAGTAGGTTTTAATAAAACTTTTAAGTACACCTCAGGGAATATTTTCTCTGTATATGCACTCTATCATTTACATTTTCAGTTTTATCAAATTAGAATATTTAAAGTCTATATGTATATGCAAAGTTTTATTTTAATAACAGCCAGTATGCGGGCTTGAGGTAGAATGTCAAAAGGTATAAAGTATTACCAGCATATCTTCTGTTATTCAAGACTTTTTCATATTGGCTTCTTGGAAATTGTGGAATGTTGAAACACAGGAAGGGGCCATTGTCCTGTTGAAACTGTACAGCTACTCTCCTTCATAAACACTATAGTACCATTCTTCTCACTTCCATGCCTGTTGATACTTCTATTTTAATATTCTTACATTTGAATGTCAGTTTTCATTGAGAATGCCAAAATATGTCATGTAATTATAATCAGCAAGACTTGCAATATTTAGTTGATATTTTTACAATGCTACACTCATAATCCAGAACCCTAGTCAAATGAATCAGTGCAAGGGTGTGGAATTCAATCAGCCCAGTGGAAGTCTGACCAAAGATCAGGGGGTTGTTTGGCAACGTCTGGGAGTTCCAGGGTAGCTGTTCATTTATCCTTGAGCCTCAACTGAATTATAGAGTCATAGAGTTGTACAGCATGGAAGCACATCCTTCAGTCCAATTTGACAATGTAATAAGGCGTGGGGCTGGATGAACACAGCAGGCCAAGCCTGCTCCTCTGATGCTGCTTGGCCTGCTGTGTTCATCCAGCCCCATGCCTTGTTATCTCGGATTCTCCAGCATCTGCAGTACCTTTTATCTCTTTTATCTCTTGACAATGTAATGTTGTAATTACACCAGCCTCCACCATCTCTTCCGACAGCTTGTTCCCTATTCGCACCACCCTCTGCATGCAAATGTTGCCCCTCAGGTCCCTTTTAAATCTTTCCCCTCTCACTTTAAACCTATGCCCTCTAGTTTTGGACTCCGCTACACTGGGAAAAAGATCTTGGCCTATTCACCCTATCTATGCCCGTCATGATTTTATAAACCTCCTACAAGGTCACCCATCAGTCTCTGATGCTCCAGGGAAAATAGCCCCAGTCTATCCAGCCCGTCTCCCTATAGACTATCCTGTCTACGTGTGACTCTACTTTCAAGGAACTATGAACTTGCACTCCAAAGTCTCTTTGTTCAGCAACACTCCCCAGGACCTTACCATTAAGTGTATAAGTCCTGCCCTGATTTGCCTTTCCAAAATGCAGCACTTCACGTTCATTAAATTAAACTCCATCTGCCACTCTTCGGCCCATTGACCCATCTGATCAAGATCCTGTTGTACTCTGAGTTAACCTTCTTGGCTGTTCATTACATCGCTAATTTTGGTGTCATCTGCAAACTTACTAACCATACCTCCCATGTTCATATCCAAACCATTTGTATAAATGACAAAAAGCAGTAGACCCAGCACCGATCTTTGTAGCACATCGCCTGTCACAGGCCTCCAGTCTGAAAAGCGACTGTCCGCCACCACCCTCTGTCTCCTACCTTCCAGCCTGTTCTATATCCAAATGGCTAGTTCTCCTGTATTTAATATATCTAATCTTGCTAACCAGGCTCCAGCACTGCATAAGCTATCAGTGCACTTCACAACAAATAAAGTTCAACTTTGAAAAGTTACAATTAAGTCCAAATTGTTATTGTGGCAACATACACAATTACATGCTTGTTGCAGTCTGGAGCTATGGATAGTTAGAGGTCTAATTTCATACCATCAGGTGGCTGACCAGGAATCTCTCCCATTCTTGCCACCTATCATTAGTGTATGTTGGAAAGATTTTCAAGTTAATCCTCAATTTCTATGGCTGTATTATGAACACACCTTCTTTTGCCGTTGAGACCTGGAGTAGGACTTCAACTCAAAGCTATCTGGCTCAGAAACAGGGACACTGCCCATGGCATCACAAGACCTCCTCACAAACAATGTAAATGAGTAGAATAAACACTTCCGCTGTCACCAACATTTACAATCATCTCTGACAAACTACACTGTTTTATTTGTTCTTTATTCCTTTTATCCTCACTGGAATCCTGCCTGTCTCAAAATCATCCGGCAACAGAATGTCATTTTTGAAACAAACATCAATGGACATAGGTATCAAACATTTATTGTCCTTCCCTAATTGGCTTGTTAGTGCATTCCAGATGGCAGCAAAGAAGCCAATGCATTGCTGGAGTCACATATAAGCCTGACTAAGTAGGGATGGCAGATTTACTTCAGTAGATTTTAGTGAACAAGATAAGTTTTTACAATAATGCTGCTAGGCAGGTTCTCGAACTGGACAGCCAATCAGAAACCATCCAACTTAATGTGCAACAGACTGCAAGGAAAGAGAAACAACAGACAAGGCACGTCAAGTTGGCATCCTTTAATTGACCTCAATTGGGTTCTTTATAACTACTTGGCTACTTGCCAGGCTCAGGCAGGGGAACTCCATTACCCCATTACTGCAACTCTGCAAAAATGGCCCAGAAATGGAATGGAGTCAGAGAAAATGTTTGTTAGTTGAGGGCAGACAGACTATTCTTAACTTATGTCCATCTTTGACTCTGACCCCAGTGTGGATGAAAATCCAGACCTCCGTCTCTGCACTCACCAGTAAAAATGTTCATGAATGTGCCTACTTAAAAAAATACATTCTCCCTAATTCCTTCTCAGTCATATTCCACTTGGTGTGACATTGCTTCATGCAGCATCGTCCAGGGTCAGCCCCTGGGCACTCAGTTTGTTGATCTGAGCTGGAGGAACAATAGAAAATCTACACCTGACTACAATATCCTTGGAGTAGGAGGGGAGAATTTAACCAGATTTCCTATTTCTTATTGCTAACCAATGCTTGTCTATCATCCCCAAGACACAAGTCAAGAGTGTAATGGATACTCTCCACATCATTGACTGGGTGTGTCTCTAACAACAAAAAGAAGTGTGACACCATCCCTGACAAACTATCTCGCTTAAGTAACACCCCATCAACCATCTTCAACATTCAGGACCTTCACCATCAATGCACTTTGGCACCAATGTCCACCATCTACAAAATGCACAGCTGCAATTCACCGAGCCTTCCTCAACAGCATCTCCCAAATACGTGATGTCCTCCTCCAGGAAGAACAAGGGCAGTAGGTGCATGCAAACACCATATCTAAAAGTTCCCTTTCCAGCCTCTTAAAGCCCTGGTTTAGAACTAAGTTGATCTTCCTTCACTGTCACTGGGTCAAAATCCTGGAATTCTTTTCCCAGTAGAACTGTGGCCATCCCTATACTCCAACCGCAGCAGTTTAGGAAGGTAGCTCACTACCACCTTTAAATAGGGAAATTATGGATGGACAATGAATGCTGGCATAGCCAGCAATGCCATCATCTGATGAATGAATAAGAATAAGAATGAGTAAGTATTACAGTGGACAAGTAAAAGAGATTTGCCTTGTCCGTAATGGTCCCATTAACTGGATACCTTGCCACCAGATACAGATAAAGTTCAGAGACTAAGAGTTGTCACCAAGCTGTGGTATTGACAGCTTATAGGAACATAGTGGCCAAATCCCATCAAAGATCATTGCCCAAGGAGAAATGGAAGAACATTGAATACTTAGTGTAGAGTTTCTTTAATAATTGTTTTTGGAATGCATCTGAAACTGAGGCAGCATTTATTACTTCCCATAGTTTCCCATAAATTGAATTTGATAAATCTGGTTAGTTGCAAAAGCAAGAGTTCAGTTGTACAAAGACCAAAATGTTTCAGGATCATACTTCTAGAAGGTAGATCTGGTTAATATGTGCAGTTGCACACTATGTGGTGATTCATAATTGGGAAAGTAGGGAGATTTGAACCCTAGGCTGTCTGGTTAGTGCACTCGGCTAACATCCACTTTCATACCTATCGTGGTAGTTCTGTTACTGTTTTGTCACAAGTGGCTAACTCTCAGAAAAGCTTTTGCATTCAATTGAAGCTTGAATGATCTTTATCATTTTTATGGAATTTCTATTCTGACATAACAATTAATAATACTGATAGTCATCACAGAGCAAAGCCAAGTTTAGAAAACACCAGTGATGTTATTTACATAACATGGGCTGTGATATATTCCAGCTGCATCGGTTTCTCTCTGTCAGCTCTAGTTACAGCTTCCTCGGTAAGAGTACAATAAATCATCTACATTGGATTTTATTAATATCACTGACGTCGGACACACCAACAACACGGGTCACTGCGCTGTTTGTGGTGTTTGAGAATAAGGCAGCTTTAAAAGTACCAAAGACAGAAATGCAGCATCAACAAATTCATTATTTCATGTGATTGATTCCAACTGCAATAACAAAGACGAGAAAAGAAGAGGTTAACTTGCAGTCCCTTCACTTTTAGAAACTGGATGGTCATCGTTTCTATAATCTCATCCTAATGCAAAATAATTACCTTGAATTGGACATGAATTTACCTTTGAAAGCACGAGAGATAAATGTTGCAGGGAAGACTGGTCTTAGATTGTGAAAAACAATGGTTCAGACAGCACAAATTCTTTGGGAGGGTAACAAGCAAATTGGACAAAGGAGAGCCAATGGACTTGATCCATTTCAATTTATGTAAGGCCTTTGACAAGGTGCTGCACAGGCGACTTCAAAATACGATAAGAGCCCGTGGTGTTAGGGGCAAGATACTGGCATGGATAGAGGATTAGCTGACTGGCAGAAGGTAGAAAGTGAGGATATAGGGGCCCGTTTTCAGGTTAGCAGACCATGACTTATGGAGTTCCACAGGAGTTAGTGTTGGGACCTCAAACATTCATGTTATACATTAATGAGCTGGATGAGAGAATCAAGGGCATTGTTGCTGAGTTTGCAGATGACACAAAGTAGGTGGAGAGCTAGGTAGTTTTAAGGAAGTAGGGCAGCTGCATAAGAACTTGGACAGTCTAGGAGAGCCAGCAAAGAAGGGACAAATGGAATACAAGGTGGAAAAGTGTGAGGTTATGCACGTTGGTAGGAAGAATACAGATGTAGACAATTTTCTAAACAGAGAAAGTCTTTGGGAATCTAAAGTGCAAAAAGACTATGGAGTTAGTATGCAAGTTCAGTGATAGTTATGAAGGCAAATATAATGTTAGCATTAACTTCAAGAGGCTGGAATACAAGAATGGAGATTTACTGTTGAGGCTGTGCAAGGCTCTGGTCAGAGTGCATTTGGAATATTGTGAGCAGTTTTGAGCCCCATAGCTAAGGAAGGATGGACTGGCCTTGGAGGATGTCCAGAGGAATTTCGCAAGAATGATCCCAGGGATGAAGAGCTTGTCATATATGGAGCAGTTGAGGACACTAAGCCTGTATTTGATGGAGTTTAGAAAAATAAGGGGAGAATTTCATTAAAACTTGCAGAATACTGAGAGGCCTGGAGAGAGTGGACATGAAAAAGATGTTTCTACTAGTAGGAGAGATTAGGACCTAAAGGCACAGCCTCAGAGTGAAAGGGCGACCCTTTGGAACTGAGATGAGGAGGAGTTTCTTCAGTCAGAGCGTAGTTAATCTGTGAAACTCATTGCTAGAGCAGGCTGTGGAGACATCTAGTGTATTTAAGACAGAAATAGGAAGGCTCTTGACAGGGATCAAGTGTTGTGGGGAGAAGGCAGGACAATGGGGTTGAGAAACATACCAGCCGTGATCAAATAGGGGAGCAGACTTGATTGGCCGAGTGGCCGAATTTGGCTCATATATCTTCTGGTGTTATGGAATGTGCAGTGATTCTTTCCTATCTTCCCTTCCTGGTGATGATGCTAGATTCTGGGTTACGATGAGACTCATCCTTGATCCCACTGATATGAAGTACTAAGGCAGAGATTATGAGCCAGCTATTCAACTGTGATAGGATGTGACAAGCCAGTCCCATTATAGCTCAAAGTAAAAATATGTAGAAATTTAAAGAAAGTAGGAGCAATCAGAAATCTTGACTTATCGTCCTCCTAAGATTGTGCTGAGGTCGGCTGTCTTCATCACTGACTCAGCACAAAGCCGAAAAGGAAGCTGACATCTCCTGATCTTGGTAGCTCATGAGGCAAGATGAATGTATTTACATTCAAAGCCATTATATGACCTGGAATACATCATCTGATTCTATATCCTAAGGTAAAAGTGACTATGAAGTTGTGAAAATGTCATAAAATGTCTGATTATTGCCTCTTAGTGCAGGAAATGCATAGTTTGGCCACGACGCAACCCAGTCCCTCACTAACTTGGCTGATCCCTAACTGTTATCAGGAGTAGCTGAGAAAACTATTCAGATTGTCAAACTGCAAACCTGGAACTCGTTTCCTAACAGTGCTGACAAGACCACCTTCAATCATTAAACTACAATGTCTCGAGAAGGCAGCTCTACACCACCTTCTTATGACAGCAGTGGTATGCCTCAAATACCAGGCATCTTTTGTCAAAGATGCTTCAAATCCTGAGAGAGGATGCCTTTTAGTATTCTTATAACTATTTCCCTATGATGGTAGGGATGTTTTACAATGTCACCATTCTCAAGAGTGAGGGACTCCTGCCCCTGAGTCAGAAAATTGTATGTTCAAATCCCACACTGGAGAGCCAAGCAGAAAAGGTTAGTCTAAACCCCCTCCTGCATTATGAAAACAGACCTGTGCTGGTGGATGGCAGTCTTTTGAATGAACCAATTTGGAGGAATATGGACCAAGCACAGGCAGGTGGGGCTAGCTTAGTTTGGGATTATGGTCAACATGAGCAGATTGGGCTGAAGGGGCTGTTTCCGTGCTGTATGCCTCTATGCCTCAAAGTCATCTGTGCCCTCCCAGGTGAAAGTGGTAGATTCTGTACGTATTCTTGAAGAAGATCCATAGGGGTATGCACAACGTTTATCTGTCAACTAGCATCACCAAAACAAACCCAGAAATGATCATTATCACATTCTTTTTGTGGGAGCTTGCTAAGTGCAAATTGGCCATTTATTTACTATCACAGATCAGAACCCCAGATCACCTTAAGGGATAGCAAACTTAATTAACAAGATAAAAAATAAACTGAAAGAACAGCAGATGCTGGATGTTAGGAAAAAAACAGAAACAGAAATTGCTGGAAAACTCAGCAGGTCTGACAGCATCTGTGGAGAGAAATCAGAGTTAACGTTTCGGGTCCGGTGATCAGAACTGGTGGTCACTAGGAAAAGGTTGATATTTCTGCAGATGGTGCGATGGGGGCAGAGGGAAGGGCAGGTGGAGGTGGAGCCCAAAGAGAGTGAAAAACCAGTTGCAAAGTGAAAAGAGCAGTTAAAGGACAGTCAGGATGAATGAATATCTGCTAATGGGGACTATTAGTAGCTGAGAATGAGTGCGGCCCATTTGATGACAAGGCTTGGTATGTGGGGGTTGGGGTATGGACATGGCCTCCAATCCTAAAATTGGTGATCTCAATATTAATTCTGGAAGTCTGCAGAGTTCCCAAGTGGAAAATGAGGTGCTGTTCTTCCAGCTTATGCTGAACTTCACTGGAGCACTGTGGCAAGCCCGAGACAGAGATGTTGGCTGGGGGACAGGGTGGTTTGTTGAAGTGGCTAGGCAACAGGAAGCGCAAGCAACTGGAAGGTCAGGGTGTTTTTTTGCAAACAGAATGTAAGTGTTTTCTGTGAAGCAGTCACACACCGTGCGTTTCATGTCCCCAGTGTAGGGGAGATCACATTGTGAGCAGCAAAGGCAGTGGACTAGGTTGAGTGAAGTGTAGGTAATTCACTGTTTCACCTGGAAGGTGTGTCTGGTGCCTTGGATAGTGAGGAGGGAGGAAGTAAATGGACAAGTGTTACACCTTCTACGATTGCAGGGGAAGGTGCCAGGGGGCTGTGAAGATGTGTTGAGAATGAAGGACGAGTGGGCCAGGGCATCCAGAGGGAACGGTCCCTGCAGAATGCTGACAGTTGAGGAAGGGGAGTATGGAGGCAGCAGAAATGATGGCTAATGAATCTCTCGATGTGGATACTGGTGGAATGGTAGGTAAGGACAAGGGGTACCTTATCCATGTTGTGGGGAGGAAGAGGGGCGAGATGGGTTGGACCTGGCTGAGGACCCTGCCAACCACGGTGCTGGGAAATCCTTGTTTGAGAAAGAAGGTGGACATTTCAGAGGCCCCCTTATCAATGTTGGCATCATCAGAACAGATGCAACAGAGCTGGAGGAAACGGGAGAATAGAATTGAGTCTTCACAGAAAGCAGAGTGTGGGGATGTACAGTCAGGGTAACTTTGGGAGTCAATGGATATTGGTGGCCAGCCTATCCCCAGAAATAGAAACAAAGATGTTGAGGAAAGGGAGAGAGGAGTCAGAGATAGGCCAGGTGAAGATGAGAGTGGTGTGGAAATTGGAAGTGAAATTGACAAAATTTTCCAATTCAGGATGATAAAGGGAAGCAAAACCAATTAATGTCATCAATATACTGGACAAAGAGTTGTGGGTGGGGACCAGAGTGGGATTGTAACAAGGAATGTTCCACATATGTCAAAAAGACGCAAGCATCCTTGGGGCCCATGCACCTTTGACCTTTATTAACAAGTTTTTTTTTAATGAGGGCAAACAGCTAATAATGACAATAGATGTAAATTCAATGACTGCCTGCAGAGAGGGACTCTGGAATGTCACACCTGATGAAGTATCAAGGGAGCTTCAGATGGAGAAAATGCATTGCAACTTGAACATGTAATTTCCGAGAAATATATCAGACTGTGAATATGATGTAACAAGACACAGAATTCTGAGCAAGAGACATATTTTCATGTTTCCTCTTTCAAGAATAAACAGGCACATAGATTTAAAGAAAGCTTTGACCCTGATCTGTGTTGTTAATAGCCTAATGTCCTAATCTGCTTAACAAATGAGGGAATTTCACTAGGAGACTGGTTGTAGCATTATACTAAGACGCTGACTACACCTGCAAAGTCATTTTTTACCAATTGTAATGCGCTTTACGAGACCCTGAAGTTGTGAACAGCACAGGAACCCAATGGCTACATTTTGTAAAAATATTCCCTTATCAGTACTAATGCTACTCTCAGTAATTCATGCTGTACAATCAAATGGTGTTTACGTTCTTCCTAATTTCAATCTGCACCTCCCTGATATCTGAATGATGAATTAAAGGCATTGGTGTCATAATTTTGTTTGTGTTCTTAGCTTCTCCCACACAGGGCGATATCTTATTGATTATACAATATACATTTACAAAGCAAGTGCCTGTTGGGCTGATCTTGTCATTTTTTGAACTAGTTCTGTTTTCTGACATTATAATATATAGTGGAAGAAATAACTGGCAGAGCTGGGTGGAATTTTTGAAGAGGCAGTTGATTTTATTTATATTAAGTGGCCTCTAACATGTTACAGCTGTTCTGATGCTTCCTCAATGCTTGGAATTTTTTCTTTCACTAGAACAGAATCATGAAAATATATATATATGTCTCCGGTTATTAATACTTCTGATCTGAGATTCTGCAAACCACATACTACCCATAGGGGAGGCCTGGGGGAGTGTACACAACTGGTTCATTTGAGTGGCAGAACTAAGGTCAAGTGAGGTTAAATCTTGGGTGGTGGAGGAATGTATTTATGACACATCTTATTCCTGGTTTTGAAAACAAATGTAATAATTCTTTTGCAATACAACGAGCTATGACAGAGATGCTACTTTTCTGCCAATTTGTTCTTGTGAACTCACAATGATCTTTTGTTGGCGAAAGAAGCCACCAGACCTGCCTTGAAGACTCTTATTCCTTCTTGGGATGTGAGTATTACTAGCCAGACCAATGTTTACAATTAGAAATAGGTTTACTGTCATGTGTATTCAAGTACAGAAGTACAGTGAAAAGTTTACAATGTTGCCCCTCACGGCACCATCTTAGATACAAAGTACCTCGGTACAAATCTAAGATACAAAATAGACAAATAAAAAAAAAGAAAAGTAAGATAACAAGGTGTGGGGCTGGATGAACACAGCAGGCCAAGCAGCATCATAGGAGCAGGAAAGCTTGACGTTTCGGGCCTAGACCCTTCATCAGATATGGGGGAGGGGAAGAGGGTTCTGAAATAAATAGGGAGAGAGGGGGAGGCGGATAGAGAATGGATAGAGGAGAGGATAGGTGGAGGGGAGGCAGACAGGTCAAAGAGGTGGGGATGGAGCCAGCAAAGGTGAGTGTAGGTGGGGGGGATAGGGAGGAGATAGGTCAGCCCAGGGAGGACGGACATGTCAAGGGGGCGGGATGAGGTTAGTAGATAGGAGATGGGGGTGTGGCTTGAGGTGAGAGGACAAACAGGTTAGGGAGGTGGAGATGAGCTGGGCTGGTTTTGGGATGCGGTTGGGGGAGAGGAGGTTTTGAAGCTTGTGAAATCCACATTGATACCATTGGGCTGCAGTGTTCCCAGGCTGAATATGATTTGCTGTTCCTGCAGCCTTCGGGTGGCATCACTGTGGCATTGCAGGAGGCCCAGGATGGACATGTCGTCTGAGGAATGGGAGGGGGAGGTGAAATGGTTCGCCTCTGGGAGGTGCAGTTGTTTGTTGCGAACTGAGCGCAGGTGTTCTGCAAAGCGGTCCCCAAGCCTCCGCTTGGTTTCCCCGATGTAGAGGAGGCCACAATGGGTACAGCGGATGCAGTATACCACATTGGCAGATGTGCAGGTAAACATCTGCTTGATGTGGAAAGTTTTCTTGGGGCCTGAGATTGGGGTGAGGGAGGAGGTGTGGGGGCAGGTGTAGCACTTCCTGCGGTTGCAGGGAAAAGTGCTGGGTGTGGTGGGGCTGGAGGGGAGTGTGGAGCGGACAAGGGAGTCACGGAGAGAGTGGTGCCTCTGGAAAGCAGACAAGGGTGGGGAGGGAAAAATGTCTTCGTTGGTGGGGTCAGACTGCAGATGGCGGAAGTGTTGGAGGATGAGGCGTTGGATCCGGAGGTTGGTGGGGTGGTACGTGTGGACGAGGGGGATTCTTTTTTAGTTGTCATTGCAGGGACAGGGTGTGAGGGATGAGTTGCGGGAAATGCGGGAGACACGGTCGAGGGCGTTCTCGACCACCGCGGGGGGGATGTTGCAGTCCTTGAAGAATGAGGACATCTGAGATGTACGGGAGTGGAATGCCTCATCCTGGGAGCAGATGCGGCGGAGGCGAAGGAATTGGGAATAGGGGATGGCATTTTTGCAGGAAGGTGGGTGGGAGGAGGTGTATTCTAGGTAGTTGTGGGAGTCGGTGGGCTTGAAATGGATATCGGTTTCTAGGTGGTTACCCAAGATGGAGACAGAGAGGTCCAGGAAGGAGAGACTGCCTATCTCCTCCCTACCCACCCACCTACACTCACCTTTACTGGCTCCATCCCCGCCTCTTTGACTTGTCTGCCTCCTCTCCACCTATCCTCTCCTCTATCCATCCTCTATCCGCCTCCCCCTCTCTCCCTATTTATTTCAGAACTCTCTTCCCCTCCCCCATTTCTGATGAAGAGTCTAGGCCCAAAACGTCAAGCCTTCCTGCTCCTATGATGCTGCTTGGCCTGCTGTGTTCATCCAGCTCCACACCTTGTTATCTCGGATTCTGCAGCATCTGCAGTATCTACTATCTCTGATACAAAATGAAAAGTAACATTTTTTACAGTGATTCATTGTATAAGTTAGAAAATAAGAAATAAAGTTAAAAGAATAAACATTACAGTAGGATAAACAGATTACAGATAAGTATTACATTGCAGTAGATCAGCGCAGGGGCTTCCACATGTGTTCTGTCCAAGCTTGCAAGCCACTGCACACCCACACTGGTCCCCAGTCTAAAAATCATCCCCGCTCTGCTCTGGACCTTCAGCCTGCTCCCCTCTGCTCCGCTCTGGCCCTCAGCCATTCCTATTTATAAAACAAGATTGTCTGAGATGGCTGTTATTTAGCGGCATCTAAGCAGGAAGAAACAGATTCTGACATTCGAAGCTGATGACCTTTCATTAAAACCTTCTGATGAAAGGCCATCAACCTGGAAAGTTGACTTTGTTTTAGTCTCCACAGATGGCTTCCAAACTTACTGAGTATTTACATAACATAAGAACTAGAAGCAGGAGTAGGCCATCCGGCCCCTCGAGCTTGCTCCACCATTCAGTAAGATCATGGCTGATCTTTTAGTGGACTCAGTTCCACTTATCTACCCACTCACCATAACCTTAATTCATTTACTGTTCAAAAATCTATCTATCTTTGCCTTAAAAGCATTCAATGAGGTAGCCTCAACTGCTTCACTGGGCAGGGAGTTCCACAGATTCGCATCCCTTTGGGTGAAGAAGTTCCCCCTCAATTCAGTCCTAAACCTGTTCCCCTTTATTTTGAGGCTATGCCTCCTAGTTCTAGTTTCAACCGCCATTGGAAATAATCTCCCTGCTTCCATCCTATCTACTCACTTCATAATTTTATATGTTTCTGTAAGATTCCTTTCATTCTTCTAAATTCCAGTGAGTATTGTCCCAGTCTCCACAATCTCTCCTCATAAGGCAACTTTCTCAATTCCAGAATTAACTTAATGAACCTTCTCTGTAGCCCCTTCAGTGCCAGTACATCCTTTCTCAAGTAAGAAGGCCAGAACTATACACAGTACTCTAGGTGTGGCCTCACCAACCCCTATACAGCTGCAACATAACTTCCCTGTTTTTAAACTCCACCCCTGTAGCAATGAAGGACAATATTGCATTTGCATTCCTAACTGCTGGACCTGGAAACCAACCTTTTGTGATTGCAGCATGCTCTATTTTTATTTCAGGTTTCTGGTATCCACAGCATCATGTGATTGTTATTTGACTAGATGTAGGTGTAACATTTCTATACCTGTCTCTAGCTCTTCACCTCTTTTACTTTTGGTGTCTTTACTCTGTCTCTCCTGAAACTTGTTTCCTCCCAAATATTACATTCAAAGAACATGATGATTTGAAGCTGGAGCTATGCTTTGAGGCTGTAACATACATAAACTCAGCAATGTGGGATTCTATAAGAAAACGGTATAATCTGATGTTAACTTGTGTTCTATTATTTATGTGGCGGATGTATATTTTTTATGGATGCGCTGAAGCCTAGTGAATTGAGCCAGTTAGGCCTCCAGTTATAACTTTTGTTGGGAAATGCCAAAAAGATACAGTCGAGTATCTTCCTCATGGAATATGACCTGGGAGTAACTGTGTCTCAGTGAACTACTTTGATTTTATGACTTCCTTGAAAGAGATGATCTGTGCTGAATGGGAGGTAATGTGAATGCTCTGAGTGTTTCCCCCACCCTACAAAAGAACAGCCACTTTTAACCATCTGTTCCTTCTCAGCTCTGCATTGTCATTCTGTAAAATTGTCTCCACCCAAACCCAGCTGAATATTCTCACCCGTTAGATAATATAAGGAATAAAGGTGGTCTAGTGCGCTGGACAGTGGTAAAGCAGCTATTGAAGCATTTTGAAAATGACAATTTTTATTCAGCAATTTTAAGAACAACCAATGAACCTGACCTGGAGTTTGAAGAGTAATAATAATTGGAATGCATTGATGGATCATGTGGGTATTGAACGGATATCATTATACAACTTTACAGGAGACAGACAACATCTGCACAGCAGTATTACAACATTTTTGTGGCTGCTGCACTCTTGAGATACTGAAAGAAATGAGTGTAAACTCATCCATCACAAACAGTTCGCTTTGCTGTCTGATACTGGCTCTCCCACTATAACGAATTAGAAAATTATTCAGCTAACAGCAAAAAAGCCCACATTTTTCTGTGTAGACTCTTGTGGGCAAAATATGACTGAAAATTGTAATTCATTGGATAGGAATAGATTAATTTCTAATTGCAAAGATATTACTGAAAATTCCTTTGATTTGCTGTTGATTTGGAGTGAGAAAGTTGGCATCGATACGTGCAAATACCTGCACAGGACCAATATTTTGAAACAGGACTTAGTGGCTGCTTGTCTACCAGAAATAAATTTTGTAGCTTTCACTGACTGTAATATCTCAGGTGTCAATATTAACTGCCCCACATATACACCACACAGAATGGGGAGAAGAATGTTAGGAGGTGGCAGTGTGTGGGTCAAAAATTAAAATTGTGAAATCCATCCCCCAAACCACTACCTTCTACCATTTTTATAGAGTGGGGGGTGGGGTGTGTTACAGAGTGTGTCTCACTCTCATGAGATGGAAACCTCACACTAATATTTACATCAGCCTTCCACAGTGAGTGTGAGAGCTCGATTTTAATTTAACACTTGCCAACAGGCTTCTCGAGTCTTGAAAACGTGGCAGCGAAATGAGGATGTGTGCAGGCTGCTGAAGAAGGTAAATGTGTTTTATAGAGAGTTACTTGTGAGCCAGGAAAAGCTTTTCCGCTCCCCACCCTTCAAATAAACCAAATACAAACTGTTGCTTCATTGTTACTGGGATCGGAGGATTTTTCAATTCTTAATCCCCACTGTCCAGCCTATCTTATACCTGGCTGACTCCATCCCCTCACTCTTTGAAGTCCAAATTTTTCTCTCCTCTCCACCCACTCACAAAAGGTACAATTGATGGAAGCCACAAGGATCTGTCCTCGGGCCTCAATTATTTACTGCCTATATTAATGTCTCGAAGGAAATGTAATGTGTCAAGATTTGCTGATGATACAAAAGCAGGTTGGATGGAACATTGTGATGAGAACATAGGAATCTGCAAAGGGATGTAAATCAATTGATTGAGGCACAAAACGTGGCAGATGGACATTAATGTAGGAAAGCGTGAAGTCATTCAGTTTGGTTGGAAGACTAGCCAGAATATTACTGAAATAAAAACAGAATCCAAAAAAAAGTGCAGTACTGAGGAATCTGGATGTTCTTAACCACAAAAAGTTAAAGCATAAATAGGTTAGGTCTTTATTCATTGGAGTTTAGAATAATGCAAGGTGATCTTATTGAAATATGTAAGTTTCTGAGGTTGCTTGACAAGGTACATCTTGAGAAAATGTTTCCACTAATGGGTTAATCTTGAGCTGTGGGCCCAAGTTACTGAAAAAGGGAACTGTCATTTAAAACTGCGGTGAGAAACAATTTCTTTTCCCAGAGAGCAACGAATGTCTGTAATTCTCTGCCTGGAGAGTTGCGGAGGCTATATCAATGAAAGTATTTAAAGATAGAGCTTTTAAATATTGGGGATTTGACAGCCAGACTGCACTTCCAAGTCCAGATCTTTCATTATGGTCAAGGAGCATCTCCAATGGTTCCCAGCTGCAGCCTCCTTTAGCTGCTTCCTTGATCACCTCTTGACCAGCAGGTCAATCTAACCAGCTGTCAAATGGGATAAAAAAAATTATTACGAGATCTTGCAGTTAAATTTGGCCACCAGTATATTCCTGGTATCTCCAGATCTCTTGCCATAGCTGTGCGCCAATGAGATCCACGCTGCTCCCGACCCACCATCATCCACCCACAAAACCTTCCCTATAAATTTGAAAATATATAGGTGTATTCATTTTCATTTAGAATTAAGTGATAAACGTCTTCCGTTCCTGGCTCCAACTAGCATCTGGCAATTGGAATGCTCTGACTTTTGTTTACTTCTATTGAAGTTAATGAATTCAATAACCACTCTTGGCCAAAGGTACACGCAGAGCTCATCTGGATGAACAGTTAGTGTTACACTTCACACAGGAACAATGCAACATTGATATCGAACGTTATCATGGGCTCTTGATAGCTGAGAATAGTGCTGCCACCAGTCCATATTTCAATGCTAAGTCTATCCAATTTATTTTGGGTTTATCTAATTATCAGCTGTAGAGGACAGGCTATTCGTGAATCTGAACAAGAAGAGTCACTTATGTAACAAGACAAATTATCACTGAACGGCAAAAGATTTCATTTACATTGACTAGAAAGATGTGATAATTCTGACCCCATTGGAACCTCACCCAATTATCTACCCAAAGACTATGTAACATCATCAGATTAAGTGGAGTGTAATGCTCCTTCAACATTAACTCTTGTTGAGCCTTTATCTGAAGCGGCTGAAAGTATCAGAAATACAGCTGCTCAAGAGAAATCATGAATGCCAGCACAGGAGCAACAGATTGAATGGCCACATTCTGCATTTTATATAGTGTTGACAGATGAAGAGCAGATCAGTCTGTGTGCGGGGCTCAGTGTGTCAAAATAGTTCAGAATCTCTCCCTTCCCGAAAGGAAATTAGGGGAGTGTTTCACAATTTGAAGATAAATTACCAAGTTCTGTATCCCTTACTTTGGATTGTAGCACATTTTTGAATGTGATAGCTTAAGCCAATCAAATGTTACTCATCAGAAACCATAACCATCTAATTAAGAAAAGGCATCCTCATGAAAGCAGTGCCCTTTTTTGAGGAAAGAAGGTGTGATTACTCATGTGCTGTGCGCATAATGACATAGCAGAAAAAATAATTATCTTTGTTTGAATCTCAACTAATCCTGCAAATGTTTACTGATGTCATATGTCTTGAAATGAAAGTACACTATCCCTTACTCCTTACCCCTCCCCACCTTACCCTATCTGCTACAAACCAGCATTTTCCCAGCTACCATCAGTTCTGAGGAAGGCTCACCGGAGCCGAAACGTTAACTCTGATTTCTCTTCACAGATGCTGCCAGACCTGCTGAGCTTTTCCAGCTAGTTCTGTTTTTGTTTCTGATTTACAGCAGCCACAGTTCTTTCAGTTTTCACCTTCACAATCTTATGGATACACATGCATTCAAGAAAAGACTGTATTTGCAGAAGCAACAAGCATTTATGTCTCAGATTTCAGCAGTTTTGTTATATTTGCTTTTCTCCAGGGTTTGGTCATGAATGGGGTTGAAGATTTGAAATAGTGCAGTCGTTTTGTTTTGTCCGCTGAAGAAAAGACTGGAAGTTCTAAAGAAGGGTCACCGGATACAAAACGTTAACTCTGTTTATTCCTTCAAAGATGCTGCCAGACCTGCTGAGCTTTTCCAGAAACTTTGTTTTTGTTCCCGTTGTCGTTGTTGTGGAAGTTTAGGAGAACAGGTTGACTGTTGTTTTTTGTTTGCAGTTAAAGATTTCTTTCCTTCAACTCCAGTCAAAGTGCAAAGACTATCCCCTATAACAAAGCTGAGTCCAGTCCCTGAGGTAGACAGCTCAAGGCCAAGCTGCATCTCTGGTTATCAGTATTTCTGAGGTTTGATTTTCTCCTTTGTTGGTCCCGATGTTTCTGTCTCTATCTGAGAGAAATAGTCTTCTAAGTCCCCTTATCAGAGACCTAATTTCCATCATTTGACTAAAGCATCTTTGTCTTCTTAAATAGTTTCTGATGGTAAGACGTGGAAATTGAGTATCGCTCATGCACACACCATCCTGATATTATAAAGCTTTCTACAGCCATTCTCAGGATTTCATTTTGAATCCAGTCTCCTAATTAGTTCGATGCATATAGCCATTAACCACAGAAAAAGGTCTTTACATTTTTGAAGTGCTAATGCAATTCTATCTGATTTTGGAGGTTTCCTGTATGTGACCTTCTTGCATGTTCAATCATTCTTCAATATCATACAGCATAGACTCAGTTCACAAAAGACTTCCAAGATCTTAACAATGAAGTGCTTTCTCTGTAAAGGGTGCAGGCTACCCTCAGATAGCTCTAGCCACCAGCAATACTGGTCTGCCGCTGTTGTGCACAGAACAGCACTGCTCCTACTACTCTATACATTTACAGTAACAAGCAGCACAAATGTGATATGCAAATTGAAACACCACAAACAGATTAATTGTTAAACACTAGTTTGTCATTTCCGATCTTGAATGCTGAAGGATTTCCCATGTGCCCTCCTTTCCTTCCCCTTACTAAAGGTAACCAGCACTATTCCATATATTGCTAATAATGGTGTTTTTGATAGAAGTGATTTTCATCCTTTCCTGAAAGACACCTTTCTAAGAAACACAATGCAGTAAGTTAATTTTCAGTGACCATTTATTAAAAACTGATGATCAAAACAGCCCATCGAAGTGGCTGTGCGCAATAATCTTCCCTTAGCTGGCTGTATGTGAAAACAATTATCAAGCTTAGACTTTCATTACTTCTTTCAAGATACTGTTTGCTGCAGAAGTTGGGTTTTGTGACATTTGCTTTGATCTGTCAGCATCCTACACCTCCCCAGCCAGCTGATCAAAGCAGGAAAGGAGGGGAGGTGGGGAAAAGGATCTGTGTCCATTGATCTATATGCTGTTCAGATTCCACAAGGGTCCTGTGTGTAAACCAATTCCACTTCATGTGGCTTTCTCTGAGCCACTTCATTCCACTCAAACAACAACCCTTCACTTAGCCACAGTATCAAATTTATTGCTTTCCAACAATCTGTTGCAGGGCTGATCCAAGCCAAATTCCTACTTGGTTTTGTTAAGCATGCTTTAATATAATGGCAAACACAGAAATAATCATTAAAATGGGCTTTGCTGTTGTATCCTGATGCCAGAAAAGGGAAGGATCCTGGTATTTTAAGAACTACATGACCTTCACAAGGAAAAGATGTCAACGTAGACGTATTCATATCTTTCCATCTAAGGTAATTCTGTCATCCTCATTGTCCTTGTGGCACATCACAGGTAGAAAATATTTGATTGGTTTAAATAACTGTTGTACTGTTATCTTGTTAACTCAATGACACTAATGGCTTGTCAAATGACTAAGGTAAGAGAAGTACTCAGCATGTACTTTCCAATAGCAATTCATAATGGCTTCTTCAAAAGCTCCTTCAAAGCTTCAATATCCAGAGCAACAGCTTGTGGGAACAGTATCACCTCAACACTCCCTCTCCAAGTTATAATCATACTGACGTTGACAAGCATCTCCATTCTTTATCTTTGCTGCTTCAAAAAACTGGGCCATTCAACCTGACAGCACTGTGGAAGTATTTTCATCACATGGACTGCAATAGCTCACCCTACCCTCTCAAAAGCAAGTGGAGATGAGCCATGGTGGCCTTGCTAGCAACTCATATATACTCGTGCTAATACATTTAAAAAAAAGCATTAACCTGCCAGAAAAGTATTTTTCTTGTGCCCAAGCAATACTAAGGATATATAATTAATATGAGCAGAACTGGAGCTAAATCCATTTCTCAGTTGAAAAATTTCTTTGGAAAAAGTGCAGCCAAGTCAATGTTGAAAATAATATTGAATTTTTCTATAAAATTGGAAGACTAAATAGTTGTTCTGCCATTGTGAGCCCTGAATCATTCTGCAGCACAGTTTTCATCAGTGTATCTTTATTACAGTAATTTGGAGGTAAATAATCTTTTGTATTGTGTTTGGTTTGATTGAAGATCCCATTCCATGAATGGTTTGGTTAAATAGATATTGGCTCGGATGTACCATTAAAAGCTTCCAATTTAGGCTCACTGCTGTATATCATCATATATCATTGGTCCCAGACTCAGAGCAACTGGAATCAAGGGTTGGCTGGTAAAACAGTAATTGGAGAGTTGGCTGTCTTTGCAGAAAAAATAATTCCAGCACAGGCAAAAAGTATTCCCATGAAGGAGAAAGTCAGTGCAAATAAAGCCAGAACTCCCATGATAACAAAAGAGAGACTACAATAAAAAAGAAAGTGTATCTAGTCAAATCGCCATAATGTTACCAGATCAAAGGGCTGTTTTCTCATTAGAGAGAGACAATCGGTGGTGATTTAATCTGAGGACCACCACACCTCCGGCAAGGGAAGAGTTTGAGAAGGAGAGTCCTTCATGGTAATCTCAAACAGTGTGGAAATTGAACCCATGCTCTTGATATCACACTGCTTTGCAACCCAAATGTCCAGCCAACTGAGCTAAATAGTAATGATAATATTGAATTAGTGAGGATTTTTTCATTTGTTTCCCATTTGTTGAGAATGAGGCGAGGAAATGGTAAATCAAAGTATGTTCCATTTCACTTTTGTTCTCTATGTGGGAATGTCAGAGACAGCCTTTTCAATCAAGTCGAAAGAACTTTAGAATTTTACATAGGTATCTGGGTTCGACTAACTTTGATGCACAGGCAGTATTTCTTCTTTGAAAAAAAAATCACCCTTAATCCTTGTACACTGCTGGAGTGGGTTCTGAATAACAATCAGCAATCTGGTCGCTGTCCGTATTAAGAATGCTGTTCAAAAAGTGACAACATCTAAGAACGATGTGATTCAGCTGGTGCCAGTAGCCTGAACTTATACGCCTCTAAGACATCTTGTGACATATTTTGTTTTTAAAGAACGTGTTAGCTACATAAAACGTGTGGTAGCAGCAAAGTTCAAAACTTTTCATCTGTTTCTCCCAAGCCTTGATGTCAAAGACAGGAGGATCATGCCGATAGCACATGGACACACTTACAGTGAAATTGCTCAGTAGTTCAAAATGCTCTGTATTAGAAATTCTGCTGAGAACTATGTCAAGTTTCTCATAGCTCTTTTTCTTCTATTGTGGAGAACAGATACTCATGAGGTTAACTCGACCTGTTTGCAATCAGCCATCCATCTCTTCCAAGGGATGGCAGCTAGAACATTCAACACAGCGCATGAGCACTCAGCTCTCTTTTCACAGAATATCTTGAATCATCACGTGTCTTTTTTTAACCTTATTTTGTCATGGGATGTAGACAATTCTGGCAAGGCCTGCATTTGTTGCCCATCCTAATTCCCCCAAAAGTTAATAGTTTGCTAGGCCATTTCAGATGGCAGCTCAGAGTCAACCACATCGATGTGGATCTCAAACGTAGGCCAGACTGGAGAGGATGGCAGATTTAATTCTTTGAGGGACATCAGTGAACCAGCGAAAGGGACCTCAATGTTAGGTCTTCCTCTTTCAATGTCCAAAAGTGCTCTCTTGCCCATGACTATGTGTCATCACGATATCAGATGGGGCCTCATGTATGCCTCAGCATTAGCCTTTTTAGATTTTTACACCCTGATATACCAAAGATTTGCATTTATGTTGCACCTTTTAAAACTTCAGGATATTCCAATGCGTTTTCCGACAAATAAAATATTTCTGAAATGCAGACACTTGCTATGGAGGAGACCTAGTTTTTGAATTGATGTTCAAACTTGCAATCTCCTACTCTCGAGACAAGAGTGTTACTATCTCATATAAGCTGCCATGCCTCACGTGTGTGATGTCATTGTACCCATTATGTGATCTGGATCATATTTTAACTTCCTACACTTGGTTAAGGTAGCCGCAGCACATAACTCAAAAACAAATAAAATTCCACTGACTTAGCAGACTTTGGTCAAGTCCTAAATACATTGATTTCCATTTAGAATAGATAGCTATTCTCAGAAGCAATTTTTTAATTCACTATGAAGACCACCAAATCCTGCAGTGAGTAAAATCTTACAAGACAATTCTTGATCTCATATTTTTCCAACGACCATAGAATTTTACAGAATAGTACAGAAGGTGACCGATCGACCCATTGTGTCCATACCAGCTCCATTAAGTCACTCACGCAGTCCCATTCTCCAGCCCTATCTTCATAGTCCTCTAAATTCATCACTTTCAAATATATTTCCAGCTCTCTTTTGAAACTTCCTATGGAATCTCTCCTAGAAGGATGGGTTAGTAAATTTGCAGATGACACTAAAGTCGGTGGAGTTGTGGATTGTGCGGAAGGATGTTGCAGGTTACAAAGGGATATAAATAAGCTGCAGAGCTGGGCTGAGTGGTGGCAAATGGAGTTTAACGTGGAAAAGTGTGAGGTGATTCACTTTGAAAGGAATAACAGGAATACAGAGTACTGGGATAATGGTAAGATTCTTGGTAGTGTGGATGAGCAGAGAGATCTTGGTGTCCATGTGCATAGATCCCTGAAAGTTGCCACCCAGGTTGATAGGGTTGTACGGCGTGTTAGGTATTATTGGTAGAGGGATTGAGTTTCGGAGCCGTGAAGTCATGTTGCAGCTGTACAAAACTCTGGTGCGGCCGCACTTGGAGTATTGCGTACAGTTCTGGTCACCGCATTATAGGAAGGATGTGGAAGCATTGGAAAGGGTGCAGAGGAGATTTACCAGGATGTTGCCTGGTATGGAGGGAAGGTCTTATGAGGAAAGGCTGAGGGACTTGAGGCAGTTTTCGTTAGAGGGAAGAAGGTTAAGAGGTGACTTAATAGAGACATACAAGATGATCAGAGGATTAGATAGGGTGGACAGTGAGAGCTTTTTTCCTCGGATGGTGACGGCTAGCACGAAGGGGCATAGCTTTAAATTGAGGGGTGATAGATATAGGACAGATGTCAGAGGTAGGTTCTTTACACAGAGAGTAGTAAAGGCGTGGAACGCCCTGCCTGCAACAGTAGTAGACTCGCCAACTTTAAGGGCATTTAAATGGTCATTGGATAAACATATGGATGATAATGGAATACTGTAGGTCAGATGGGCTTCAGGTTGTTTTCACAGGTCAGCACAACATCAAGGGCCGAAGGGCCTGTACTGCACTGTAATGTTCTATGTTCTATGTTCTATGTTCTATGTTCTAGACAGAGCATTCCAAATTCTAACAACTCTCGGAGTAAAGAGATTTTTCCCTAGATCACTCCTGTCTCTTTACCTGACAATCTTGAAATTGTGACACCTAGTTTTACTGACTTACCAACTAGTGGGGACAGAATATCTTTCTTTAATCTGTTAAAATTGTTCATAATTTTGAACACCTCAGTAACGTATCTCTTAATCTTCTCTGCTGGAAGGAGGATAAGCTCAATTTCTCTAATCTTTCTTTTATCTAAAATCCCTCATACCTGGTAGCATTCTCGCTAATCTTTGAACCTTCTCCAGGGTTTTAACATCCTGCCTTAAATAAGTATCCGGAACAAAACACAGTTCTCTAAATGTAGCTTCACCAATAATTTGTAGAGGTGTAGCATCACTTCCTTGATTTTATACTCTATGCCTTTATTTTTAAACCCAAGGATCCAACAAGACTTCTTGACAAATATTTCAACTTGCCTGGCCACCTTGAGAATCATACACATGAACTCTGAGGTCCCTCTGCTCCTGTACTCCCCTAAACTTTGTACCATCAAGCCTGTATTGTCTGTCTGCATTCCTTCTACCAAAATGCATCATCTGCCAGGTGTCTGCCCATTTGGCCAAGTTGTTAATGTCTCTCTAAAGTTACTCAACATCTTCTTCAAAATTCACTATTTTCCCTGGCTTAGTATCATCTGCAAATTTAGAGATTTTGCCCTCAATATCATCTGCAAATCATTTATATAAATCAGAAAAAAGCAAAGTTTCCAATAGCAATTCCTGAGGGACACGACTTTCAACTCGTCTCCAATCAAATAAATACCCATTCTTACCCACACTTTATTTCCTATATTTTAACCAACTTCCAATCCACGCTGCCAAGGACCCATTAATACCAAACATTTCTCATTTGCTACCAACCTGTCTTGTAGCACCATATCTGAAAGTCCAAGTATAGAACATCCATAGCACAACCCTCATCCAGTGTCTGTGTTACGTCATCAAGTAACTCAATTAAATTTGCCAGACATGACGCCCTTGACAAAGCCATGTGGTCTGTCTGGTATTAACTTATTTTTAAGGTATAGTTTTCCCATATTGTGGCCTCCATTACTTTTCCCACTATTGATATCAAGCTGACAGGTCTGTAGTTTTCTGAGTTGTCCTTTGCCCCTTTCTGAAACAACTTTGTCACAATTGCAAATCTCCAGTTCCCTGGGATTATTCATGTACTTGAGAGACCTGAAAATCTTCTGCCAAAAGCTTCGCAATTTGCTGCCTTACTTCTCTCAGCGACCTTGGATGCATTCCATCCTGGCCTGGTGACTCCAGTACATGGAGTGCTGCCAGCATTTTTAGCTCTCCTTTTTCATTTATCACCATACTGCTCAGTTTCTCAACACTCCCATTTTTAACTAGGCCATTGTCATCATCATCATCCAACATCTCAATTCATCACCCGAGACAGAAGCCAAGTATTAATTCAGTAGCGCGTCCATATCCTTTGCTTCAGTGAGCAACGTGCCCTGTTTGTTCCTTATGGGCCCCACTCTGATAGTTGGAAACTTTGATTGATGTTTGGAAAGGGCTTTAATCTCAAACGTGGACTATTTTTGCTGCATGGACTTCCTTCTACACAGGGCCATCCCAATGGGTGTGCAGGTTAGGAGTAAGTCACAATGTGTAGAGACCTCAATTCTATTGGGTAAATCATAGTTGCCGTCCCAGGACAAATCACATTCGATTTGCCGAATTGGAAACTTCCCACTTCTCTGATTGGTTTTAGCCTCCCTCCACGTGGTTCCATTTGATCCTTGCTCAGCTCTGGCTCCAACTACAGTGTGGTCCCACCAGCAGCAAGCACAGGCGAAAAACAACTTGTGATTGGCTGAACAACTCACAGATTCTGACATTTCTCTTTACTGGGCTACCTTTTCCTGAGTGTTTGCTTCCCATAGGGACACCTCCAGAGCAGCTTTCTGGGCAAATTTGCCCCTTTCCAATGTGTATTTTACACATTGATGTCTATAGTCTCAGGCAGTATGGGAGCTCTCAAAGAGCAGGGACCAATGAGGTTGCCTTGACTTTCCCTACCCTCAGGGCAGTTCCACTTGTGCCTAACGTGTTGGTGATGGATTGTGTTAAGTTTCTCTCCTGCCCTTCCCCTTCAATATAACGCAGGCAAAGGGCACAGCTCTCCTGCAGTACATGATCCAGAAGGGATTTAGCTCAGAAGCAGAAGTTGTGAGGGACAAAAAATGAGACCAGCTGTCCACAATCGTGAATCAACAGTCGTCACTACTCTTTCATTCATTGGAATTGTCAGTGCTGCTGCAGAAAATATACCAAAGGAGTTGGCAGGGTAGGGGACACAAAGACTTTCTGAATAAAGGAAGCTGCCAACTGAGTAAAACACTGTCACCAAGCAACTTTCTGCCTAAAAATAAATAAAAAAAGAAAGATGCTATCAGACAGAATAGTTGAGTGTGTGAAAAGCATTAAACACGGACAAAATGAATTGGCAATAGATGTATCCTTTGGTGTGTGAGTGTTTGCCCTTTTGCATACATCCTTTCTTTATGGTACATTTTCTATATCAAATGTATATAGACAATCCAATCAAAGATAGTTCTCTGCTGTTTTCTCTGCTGTTTTCTTTCTTCCACAGTGAAGACAGGCCCATGGAAAAATAGTTTTGTTCTAAGTGCAAGGTGATCCTTAAAATAACATAGATACCATGGGAAGGCATGCAATAAAGTAGGCACAGCTGCTAAAAATGCCCATTGAAATTTGTCATCAGAAACTCTTAATATGGTCATTAATCTCAATGCTTTTTGTGCTACCTCACCCTATGCATACTTGACTGTCACTAATTTTCACATAGAGCATTGACTACACTCAGGTTATTGATCAGCTATGAAGCACTTTCAGGTGTCCTGGGGATGTGAGAGGTGTTACATCAATGAAAGTTAGTTCTTTCTATAAATTACATTTACTCTATAATTAAGAAAGCTTTTCCACAATTCATAATTTCACTGCTTGGGTATTATCTTTGACTTGGTCTGCAAACATCTTATCCATTCTGACCCACTCTTGAAATCATCCCAACGTATACAAGATGCATATCAGGTAGTTTTTTTTTGTCTGTGATTTAGAGTTCTATTAGTAAGCCTTCTGAAGAAAGGGTGAAAGATAAGAGAATTAAGATTTGTAAAAGATTGGAGTTTGAAATTTGGCAAGGTGAAGAATCTCAATGCGTTCTGGTTCAGTCATTGTCTAAATGTTTCTGAAATTCAGTGTAGTGAAGCTCAAGCATGTTGTGTAAGAGTTATGAACATAGTTATGTTATGCTTTCATTCCCCATGTTCCATCTCTCCTGTGATAGCCAATGTATCCAAGTCAATTCTCTGTGTCAACATTAGCACATTCAGGGAATACCAGGGATTTAAACTGGTATTGACTGGTGTTTGTACCTGGGTTTTGTCACGAAGGACTTTGTAGGCCATATTGTTGAGTGCATATAAATTGAACTAGACAAAGCAACAAGTTCCTATCACATTTCTTTATTTGTGCTGAGTTACCTGATCTGACCAAGGTTGCTGTATTGGTGCCCTAGCTGCCTCCTCTTCACCGTGGGCATGCAATCCCTCTACATGTCCATCCCCCATCAGGAGGGTCTGAAAGTTCTGTGCCTATCCCTTGAAGGAAGGCCTAAACGGATCCCATCTCACCAGCACCCTCCTACGCATGGTTTAGCTTTTCTCCGCTCTGAACAGTTTCTCTTTAACTCATCTCACTTTCTCCAAGTCAAAGGTGAGGCAATGTGTATAGGTCATGGGTCTAAGCAATGCCTGTCTCTTTATTGGGTATATGTTCCATTCCTGCTCAGGTCATCTCCCACAATTCTTTCCCTGAGACTTAGCTGTTTTCTTCTCACACCAAGAATTGGAAAAAAATCAACAATTGCTTTCATTTTCTATCCATCTCACACCTTCTCCTGTCTGACTCTGACTCTCTCCTTCTCAACCTTCACTCCTCTGTTCCAGCTTCAGGCGATATTGTCCATAAAGACCCACCTACAAACTCATTGACTTCTACAGTTACCTTGACTACATATCCTGACACCTTGCTTTCTGTAACTGCTTCATTCATTCTCCCATTTTCTCCATCTCTCTCTCATCTGTCCAGGTGATGCCACTTTCCACAGGATTGATATTAACATGTGATCTTTCTTTTCAAATGAGTTTTCAGCGCTGTGCAATCTACTTTCTGCCTTTACTTCCCCTCCCTTCCAGAACAATAATCGGCTTTCCCTTGTCCTCACTTTCCACCCCACCAGCCTCTGCATTCAAAGGATCAACATCCATCATTTCTGACACCTCCAACAGGACACCGCCACCAAATACATCTTCCTTTCCATTAACTTCCCAGCATCGTACAGCATTCATTATCTCCAAGACATCCTGGTCCACTCCTCTGTCATTGCTAACACTTTCTTACCTTACCACCCTACCAGCATCTTCCCATGCAATCACAGAAGATGTAACACTTAGCCCTTTTACCTCCTTCCTCCACAATGTCTAAAGCCCCAAACACATCTTCCAGGTGAAGCAGCGTTTTACAGGTATTTCCTTAAATCCAGTCTACTGTATTTGCTGCTCATAATGAAGTCTCCTTTACTTTTACAAGACCAAACACAGACTGAGTGACCACTTGGAAGAACATGTCCACTTTGTCCATAAGAATGCTCATGTTTCTCCCTTAGATCTGCTGCAGTATTCTAGCAAAACCCAATGGATGAAATCCTGGATGAACAATATTATATTTTCTGCTGAGTGACTTTACAGCCTTCAGGACTCAACACTGAGTTCAACAACTTCAGAGCATGAACACTGTCATCCATTTTGATCAAATCCCCTTACCTCCACTCCACACCTTTTTATGGGTTTATTCTCAGCAAATCTGACCTATTTTCTACCATTAACATCTACCATTAACACTTATTTTGCATCTCTATCACTCCTCTAATATGACTAGCACTCACTTTGTCTTTTTCTCTGGGTACTCTCACCATCTTTTCCATTCACTCCTCCTGTCCCTTTGCCGACAGTACAAAAACCATCATTTCCCAGCCAACTTCAGCTCCAAAGGAAAAACACATCATACTCGAAATGTTAACTTTGTTCCTCTGTCTTCAGAAGCAGCCTGACCTGCTGAGTTTCTGCACTGCTTTCTGTTTTTATGCAAGCCTCCCGCATCCTGCGTAATGTTATTTGAAATGATTTTGAGAAGAGTTCAGGCAGTGCAGAATAGGGTAGGACAGTGGACAGAAACAGCATATTAGATACAAGGTTAAGTTCTTCTGAAGGCTTTTCCATTAGAGGTACATTAAACAAAGAATGCCAGAACCAGATACCACAGAACAGATTGTAAGACTAGATAGTGTCAAGTAGAAAAGCAGAAAGATTTTAAATTATGTACATCAGAGGTCAGAGTAGATCAACAACTGAGGCTATAACCTCATGGGATAACAAGCATGGGGCTGGATGAACACAGCAGGTCAAGCAGCATCATAGGAGCAGGAAAACTTGACGTTTCGGGCCTAAACCCTTCATCAGAAATGGGGGAGGGGAAGAGGGTTCTGAAATAAATAGGGAGAGAGGGGGAGGCGGATAGAGGATGGATAGAGGAGAGGATAGGTGGAGAGGAGGCAGACAAGTCGAAGAGGCGGGGATGGAGCCAGTAAAGGTGAGTGTAGGTAGGGGGGTAGGGAGGAGATAGGTCAGTCCT
>JAHRHZ010000056.1:18199012-18216534 GCA_024137785.1 Ginglymostoma cirratum | reverse complement strand
GGGGATGATGTTAGTAGATAGGAGATGGGGGTGTGGCTTGAGGTGAGAGGAAAAACAGGTTAGGGAGGTGGAGATGAGCTGGGCTGGTTTTGGGATGCGGTTGGGGGAGGGGAGATTTTGAAACTACACCTCCTCCCACCCACCCTCCTGCAAAAATGCCATCCCCTATTCCCAATTCCTTCGCCTCCGCCGCATCTGTTCCCAGGATGAGACTTTCCAATCCCGCACATCTCAAATGTCCTCATTCTTCAAGGACCGCAACTTCCCCCCTACAGTGGTCGAGAACGCCCTCGACCGTGTCTCCCGCATTTCCCGGAACACATCCCTCACGCCCCGTCCCCGCAACAATAATCAAAAAAGAATCCCCCTCGTCCTCACATACCACCCCACCAACCTCCGGATCCAACGCATCATCCTCCGACACTTCCGCCATCTACAGTCAGACCCCACCACCAAAGACATCTTTCCCTCCCCACCCTTATCTGCCTTCCGGAGGGACCACTCCCTCCGCGACTCCCTTGTCCGCGCCACACTCCCCTCCAGCCCCACCACACCCGGCACTTTTCCTTGTAACCGCAGGAAGTGCTACACCTGCCCCCACACCTCCTCCCTCACCCCAATCCCAGGCCCCAAGAAGACATTCCACATCAGGCAGAGGTTCACCTGCACATCTGCCAATGTGGTATACTGCATCCGCTGTACCCGTTGTGGCTTCCTCTACATCGGGGAAACCAAGCGGAGGCTTGGGGACCGCTTTGCAGAACACCTGCGCTCAGTTCGCAACAAACAACTGCACCTCCCAGTCGCGAACCATTTCAACTCCCCCTCCCATTCCTCAGATGACATGTCCATCCTTGGCCTCCTACAATGCCACAGTGATGCCACCCGAAGGCTGCAGGAACAGCAAATCATATTCAGCCTGGGAACCCTGCAGCCCAATGGCATCAATGTGGATTTCACAAGTTTCAAAATCTCCCCTCCCCCAACCGCATCCCAAAACCAGCCCAGCTCGTCCCCGCCTCCCTAACCTGTTTTTCCTCTCACCCATCCCCTCCTCCCACCTCAAGCCCCACCCCCATCTCCTATCTACTAACATCATCCCGCCCCCTTGACCTGTCCGTCCTCCCTGGACTGACCTATCTCCTCCCTACCCCCCTACCTACACTCACCTTTACTGGCTCCATCCCCGCCTCTTCGACTTGTCTGCCTCCTCTCCACCTATCCTCTCCTCTATCCATCCTCTATCCGCCTCCCCCCTCTCTCCCTATTTATTTCAGAACCCTCTTCCCCTCCCCCATTTCTGATGAAGGGTTTAGGCCCGAAACGTCAAGTTTTCCTGCTCCTATGATGCTGCTTGACCTGCTGTGTTCATCCAGCCCCATGCTTGTTATCTCGGATTCTCCAGCATCTGCAGTACCTTTTATCTCTATAACCTCATGGGGTTCCTTTTTGGCCCAGAGTGTAGACTGCGCATTTATTTCTTTAGTTAGAAGTTGCTGGCCTGTGAGGTGTTGAAGCAATTAAGTCAGGTAGGGAAAAAGGTATTGCTATATGTTAGGGCAACCGTGTAGGGCCAGAATGGTATGGAGTAGGTAATATTGCAAAGATAGACGGTTGCAGCCTTGAAGCTCAGCTCAGAGTTGAACGCAACACTGAGATTGTGTGCAGCCTGATTTAACCCAACTCAGCTGCCAGGGAAAGGAGCAACACGAGCAAGAAGGGAGTGGAGATTGTGATGTGGGTCGACCAACAGGCTTTGATCTTCCTAGTGTGGATTGAATTTAATTTCTGGCTCATCCAAGAATTAATGTCAGATATGCACTCATACAACCCGGAGGCAGCACTGGAGCTGATGCCAGAACATCCTTATTTTGGCAGGGAATTAACACTGACTCATTAATCACATTAAACGTCAGTGTGTTTATTCAGTTACTGAGTGAGCTGAGACTTTTTCCCCAGCATCTAGGTTTTGATGGTAAAACAGTTTATTAAAAGTCATTTTGGAACAATGATGCGGGACATTGGCAGCATTCAGCAGGAGCAATATGTGTGGGAGTAACATTTTACATCTGGTTGTCAATGAGTCACAATAGAATTGGCTTTTCCTTCAATAAATGGACATTGACCACCCACACAACCGTTTGTTACATACTGTTTACGAAACTCATGTTTCTTTGTGTTTTAGTTCAGTTGCCCAAAATGTACAAACATATATGAGGATGCAATTCTCCTGGAACTTAGCACCGTCCATGGTCTCCCCACATGGTCCTTCCTAGATAAGAACATTGGCATATTATTCAAGCATGAGGCAGAATTTCTGCCAAATCCTACTTATGTTTTTCCCGCAAAACCACTCAAGTGTACTTTACCAATTTGGATACCTCAGCTCTAGATCAATCAATGTATTTAGCCCCAAGGGAGAGAAATCTAATAATGTTACATTGGGTTTATAGAATTTCAACTCAGTTTCAAAGTGATTTTAATGGAAGACTCAAGAATTTCAAGGATCCATAATTTGCCTTCTATGCAGTTTGTGTTATCTCGTTCAAATCCTTTCAGTTCTCGAAATTTTCCTGTTCATTAAGGACTGTAATTGTTGCCAGTACATTATGACCTGTAAATGCTTTTCACTTTCTTATGAATAGTAAATTAGAGAACATTCTAGCATTTTGTATATTGCTATAAAATATTTTAACAGTTCTAATATAAATATTTGTTCTTGAATGTTCATGCCTGTTTTGTCACAAAGAATTAATGCTTTTTTTCTGAGAACAAAGGCATATTTATATCAGTGAAATCTTTGAATAGCAAATATTGCAAAAACCAGGACATTAAATATGGCCTACATAAATTGTAAGGGAATACTTAGTGATTCCTTAACTCACTGGAGGAGAATTCCTTCTAAAATTGATTTTTTTTATGATAAAAAGCCCCACATTTGATCCCTGGACTGTGCTAATCACAGCGAGGGGATCCATAAATGACCACAATGTCCTTGAAACAAAGACAGGATACTGTGGGTTATGGATATCTGACATAAAATCATTGAATGATAGAAAACATCCAGCGGGTCAGGGTTATATAAATACCACAACCACATTCTGGATCCTCGTGAGTGTGGGTCCCTTCAAGCCCAAAATGTTCTAGTGTAGATTAGGATATCCACATTTCTGCTGTACCTAGAAGAGACTTATTGATTATACATTATGCATTACTGCTACCATTTACCAGTTACAATTAATGCGGTCCACATTACTATAAAGACTGTCAGGAGCACAGGATCCCTCAGGTCTGTGTCCTACAAGCTCCTTCTTTACTCTAAGTGCCCTTTACCTTATCACAGTGAGTGGTATGTATTGCACTCAATCAAGCATTAATCCTTTCAAAGCTACATATAACATCCTCCCAAGTTTATTTTTCCTCATCATTATTACTTATTTTTACATTTATATTTACCACAGCCCTAGCTCCCTCAAGTGTTTGGTTTTACAAATTCAGATTTTTTTTTCCCCTTTACTCATTCATGGGATGCGGACGTCACTGGCTAGGCAGCATTTATTGCCCATCGAGCAGTTAAGAGTCAACCACATTGCTGTGGGTCTGGAGTCACACATAGGCCATGTAAGGATGGCAGTTTCCTTCCCTAAAGCACATTAGTGAACCAGATGGGCTTTTCCCCAACATTCGGCAATGGATTCACGGTCATCATTAGACTCTTAATTCCAGATTTTTTTTTACTGAATTCAAATTCCATAATCTGCCGTGGTGGGATTCGAACCCAGGTCCTGAGAACATTATCTGGTTCTGTAGATTAACAGCCCAACGGTAATACCGCTCGGCCATCGTCTCCCCCGATGAACTGGAGGATTCACTATTGTCCCCAGATATGTTCCCTCTGCGTTTGAAAGAATAGTAATTTGTTGACTTGGACTGTTTCCTGAGGAGCTGAGGTTGCAGTTCTCCTTCGTTCTCAGGCTTCCATTCAGTTCATTGCAAGAAATAATCTGTGGACAGCTCAACCGCAATGGGAGAGTTTCCTTCATTCAGCATCTTTGGCAGCACAAATTACGTATGATTTCTGATGCTTCATATTCTCTGCTGATGATTGTACCTTTTCTGTTTAAAACCCTGATCCACATTTATCATCTTATTCCTAGCTCTGGTAGGTTAGTCACAAGGTAGCGTTTATTATAACGTGTGGTGCTACATGATAATGCTCGTTTTCATGTGTCTCTTAATAATCACACTATGGAGCCAACTTCTTAGACAGGATAAGGAGATGACTCTTTATCAGTATCTCTGATGGTGACAGAACACGCTGGAGTGGGTTAAGTAGAATTTAATGCAGCCGTGTAGGAATCAGAATCAGGCCTACATTTGGCCTCACTGCCTGATTGAGGTACCACGGCGAGATTGTGACGTGCAGAGATCCCAAACTGGCGTAAAGCGGCTAATGCACTCATTCACAATTTGTGACCCTATGCCCAGAATGACCACATTGGGGATGCCATGTCTTACAAAACTCTTGTGTTACACTTGAACAATTGCTTCTGTGGTCATTATACACAACTTTATCTTGATCCAGTGAGAGAAGTAATCAGTAAGCATTCTGTCGAAAAGAGAGAGAGTGAGTGAGGGAAGATGGTGCATGTGACAGTGAGAGTGACAGAATGTGAAGCTTGGTAGAAGGTGGATGCAGCACCAGAGATTAAGTGAGTGGAAGGTAATAGAGAGAAGATGGTGGCACTTACTGTGGTGGATTGAAGAAGGTCACTGGCCTTCCTCCTGCTCTGTTAGGCATTTCTTTGAATCTTGAACACTGCACTGACCCAAGTGGCAGTCTGTAACAGACCGGTAGGCCTTGATGTCATGGGCTTCCCTGGTTGTCCTGGGGGAAGAACATGGTTCTTCTCTGCATCAACCTTTCCACCAAAACCTCCAGATCCATCTCCAGAGAGCAGGGTACCAATTTCCTCTTATCTGCTATTTTCAGGCAAATGTCACAAACAATGAAGAGCAGCTCCAGACTAACAGAACTTTAACCAGGTTTACCCGAGCCTTGTAAAAAAAGGCGCTGGCACCAGGAATCCCAGGACGCCACAGCAGTGTCGAACAATTCCACCTACGGCAAAGGGGAGAATCAGAATAGCATCAGTTGCCATTGGGGTATGGAACATAGTTAATGAGGTGAGTTTGGCACTCTAGGTGAGAAAACCCAATAGGTCTATGGAGAGAAACCCACCGTGAAACTTGACAAAAAATACACTCAGAGGATTTCTGGTAAAATTCAGTCCCTAATCAAGATTTTGTTTTGCAGTAATGATGCCTATCCCATGTTTCACTGCTGTAATGGTGGTTTTCCTTTGCTTTGGAACCTCGTTGTGATACCTGCTGCATTCTACGTGTCTCACAAAGAAAGAATTCTCTCTTGGTCCAGAATCACATTGGAAACAACCCCCAATGCTTATCTGTGTTAAATATTTTTCTTCTCCCAGAATAGGGGGGCTTTCTCTTGTGTCCCTCTTCATTTAGTTTTTACAAACCTACCTTGTGCACTATTGCTGTGACACCTGATTTGAGTTGCAACTGTATTGTTTTAAATGCTAACTTTTCATTTTGAATTATAATGTCATTTAAAGTTTTCTCTTTTGTACAAAGGAGTTTGGGTTTCCTCAATGCCTGGTCAGCTTATTGTCTCAACATAGATTTGAGAGTGCTCCCATAAGACAATAGAACAGTTGTGGCACAGAAACATGCCACTCAGCCCATCATGTCCATGTCTGAATGAACTAGCCACCTATTCTAATCCCAATGTCCAGCCCTTAGCCTTGAAAGTTACAGAACTTCAGGTTGAGGTTCCTCTTCCATGAGTTGAGGGTTTCTGCCTGGAACACCAAACTGCATATCGAAGTCGAGTGAACACCCCCACACCCCCACGCCTACTGTCTACGTGAATAATCTTCTCCTCATGTCCCCTCCAATTCTCCTACAAATAATCTTATATCACATCATGTTCAGGGGGAGGCAATGGCCTAGTGGTATTATCGCTGGACTGTTAATCCAGAGACCCTGGTGATGTTCTGGGGCACTGGGTTCAAATCTGGCCATGGCAGATGGTGGAATTTGAATTCAATAAATATCTGGAATTAAGAGTCTAATGATGACTGTGAATCCATTGCCAATTGTTGGAAAAACCCATCTGGCTCACAAATGTCCTTTAGGGAAGGAAACTGCCATCCTTACCTGGTCTGGCCTACTGTGACTCCAGACCCACAACAATGTGGTTGACTCTAAACTGCCCTCTGGGCAATTAGGGATGGGCAATAAATGCTGGCCTGGCCAGTGATGCCCTCATCCCATGAATGATTAATGGAAAAGAAAATTCTATACTTCCTCCTTGGAGCTTGAGATTTCATCTGGCCCAGATCTGGTCAGATTAGGTTACATATATAATCAGGAACCAGACTAAACTTTTCCTGTCCATCATTTCCTCGATAACTATATTTTCCAAGTGACACACTATTAATTTTTTAAGCAAACTTTCATAACCAGTAACTTCATAGAATGACTTTGAGAATCTTAACAGTAATTTCAAATTAATCCAGGGAATAAATGCACAAGTAAGGGGGAGGTAAGAGATCGTGTCGATGTAATTTTTGATGAGACTAGTTATTTATGAACACATTGAACATAACCTGTTGAGTCATGTTAGAAAAAATGTATTGGCTATTAATTAAAAATGTGCTTGAGCTTCAAAAATCCATGCCCCTTCTATATCTGAATAGTAGCGTACCTGTGGGATGGAACTCCAGAGACAGGAAGTAGGTACAAAGAATAGTCCCCAGGATCTGAAAACGAAGCTTTGTCCTGTAAGGTATGCATTCTTTTGTCCGTTATTGAACAATGTTGAATAAATCCTGACTTGAGGCAACCCCTCAAATACAAACACTCATGAGTAAGCACATCCACGCATGCCTGCACACACACACACACCCTTCATATAGTAAGATATTATATATGTTTATATAAGATAGGCATCACAGTAACAGACTACCACACCAATAAGCCTATGGTGGTCTTTATGTGTACTCAAGCCTCCCATCCTCCCTCATTCTCAATCTACCATTGTAACCTGCTATTTTCTTTTCCCCCATATTTATCTAGATTCAACGCACACAATATTCTTCACCCTAACCATATCCTGTGGTAACAAATTCCGTGGCCTCATCAATCTTTGGGTAAAGAAGTTTCTTCTGAATTTACAACAGGATTTCATGCTACCTAGGGATATCGGATACTTAGATGACCATCTTTCAAAATTCAATTGTTTCTGAATGGTTCCTGTAGCTTGGAAATCGGCAAATGTAACCCAACTGTTTAAGGAGGGAGGGTGAGAGAAAGCAGAAAATTACACAGCTGTCTGCTCAAGCTCAGTCGTAGGAAAAATGGTCAAATCTGTAATAAAGAATGTGATAACAGGACACCTCAGAAATAATGGTATGATTGATCAAGCTGGACATAGATTTATGAAAGAGAAGTCATGTTTAATAAACCTCTTGGAATTCTTTGAGGATGTGACCAGCAGAATGGATAAAAAAAAACTGGTGGATAGAATAGATTTAGTCTTTAGCATGTTATTGACGAGGTTAGTAAACAAAACTGGAGTGCTTTGGGATTTGGAAATATATTGATATGGATTGAAAACTGGTAAATGGATAAAAAGAAACAGAATGTAAGAATAAATTGTTAATTTCAGGTTGGCAGGCAGTGATATAATGGTCTTTTTTATAGTATTTGAGTATAGGAGTAAAGATGTCATACTGCAATTTTATAGAGACTTACTGAGACAACACCTGGATTATCATGTTCAGGTTTGATCTCCTTACCTACTGAAAGATATATTTGCCATCAAGGGTGTGCAAAGAAGGTTCACCAAGCTGATTCCTAGGATTTTATTTTCTTTATTCATTCACAGAATGTGGGCCTCGCTGTGCCAGTATTTATTGCCTATCCCTAGTTGCCCTAGACAAGGTGATGACGAGCTGCCTTCTTGAACGCTACAATCCTTGGGGTATAGGGGCACACACCGTGCTGTTAGGAAGTACATACCATGATTTTGATGCAGCAAAAATGAAGGAACAGCGATATATTTTCAAGTCAGCATGGCCTATGTCTTGGAAGGGAATTTGCAGATCATGGTGTTTCCATACATCTGTCATTCACGGTCTTAGAGCTCGCGAGTTTGTTAGGTACTGTCAGAGGAACCTGGGTATATTACTATAATCCATCTTGTAGATGGTACACTCTGTTACAACTCTGCATCTGTTATGAAGAGAGTGAGTGTTGAAAGTGAGGAATGGATAGCGGGATTGTCCAATGAGGAAGAGTTTAAACAGACTGGGTCCAATGTTCAGATGAATGACAGATGACTTCATTGAAATATACAAAATTCTTAGAGAGATTGATAAGTTAGATGCAGGAAAGGCATCTCTCCTGGTTGGGAATTCTAGCATCAGCAACAGTCTCAGAAAAAGAGATGGGCCATTTAGGACTGAAATGAGGAGGAATTCCTTCACTCAGAGGATCTTTGGAATTCGCTACTTCGAAGAGTTATAGACTGTCAGCTGATGATATATTCAAGACTAAGGTCAATAGATTTTTACATATTTACAACATCAAGGAATACAGAGAGAGTGAAAGAAAACATTCTGAGGAAGATGATCAGCCATGGATGGTAGATTAGGCTTGAAGGGCTGGATACCTACTCCTGTTCATATTTGACATATTTGCATGTATGATGTTAAAATGATAACCTCTACTCTTCCATTCCATCCCTCTACCAGCAAAGCCTAATCCTTTTTTATGGCTTTGCTGATCTATGGCATAACTTTTTCTGATTTCTGTATTTGTACTCCAATATTCCTTTGTTTCCATACACCATGTAGACTCATATCTTAATTGGATGACCTCATTTTGTTTCCTACCAAAATATACTACCTCACATTTATCTGTGTTGAATTTTTCTCCACTTGAAGAGGAAGTTTTCCAAGATAAGTAACATTCATTAAGCTTATTTCTGATTTTTGCCAACTGTGGTGATGTCCTGAACTGCAAATCTTGGGTCATCTCCTACTTCACTCAAACCAAAATAGAAAAATTCCCCCGAGGGGATGGTTTTTCCACGACATTGAAAACTGCTGTCAGAATTCAAAAATTATGTTCCCATTATTAAAGAAATACATCATGGATATTGAAGTAATAAACAGAATTGCCTAAAATAAATCTATTCTGTCTTAACTTCCTGGAGAAAGGTATAAATTGGGTTTCCCCAGGGGTCAGGACGAGGGCAATTGCTTTTCTTGATATATTTTATGAACTTACACTTGAGTCTACAGGGCACAATTTCAAAACTTGTAGCTGCCACAAAAGTATTGTAAACTATGAAAAGGACATTGACTCAACATGGGAACACTAAGGAAAAGGGCACATATTTAGGATTACTGAAATTACATGTATAAGGGTACATGCCAGAATATCACACATCGGAGTTCCAAGAGGTTGCTGTCGTGCCATACAATTCCTACAGTGCAGAAACAGGCCATTTAGCCCATACCAACCCTTCAAAGAGCATCCCACCCAGACCCACCACCGTACCCTCTCCATTTAACCCTGCATTTCCCACAGCTAATCCACTGAGCCTACACATCTTTGGACTGTGGGAGGAAACCACAGCAGCTGGAGAAAACCTATGCAGACAGTCACCTGAGGATGGAATAGAACACAGGTTTCTTGCTCTGTGAGGCAGCAGTGCTAACTACTAAGCCATTTTGCTGCCCATGCCGAATGATTTCCTGTATACTGCCAGATTTGTCCATATTGGTAAAATGACCTTTAAAACACACAAAACCTGACTGGCAGGAACTGGATAGATGAATAAAAATTGGCCTCTCTTGGAGTCCAACATTATATTAATCCAAAAAGAAATTCCTCAGCTCAATTTGATTCCAAGATACAACAGAGTCCAACTCAAGCTGGGATTCGTTAGAAGGATTTAACAGATCTAAGTGAAGTGGGGTGGGAGAGGGCGCATAAGGATAAGCATTGGCACACATTATTTGGGCCTGTTTCTGTGCTGTAAATTCAATACATGTTCTATACAGTTTGATGCAAAACCGTTGTAAATGTTGTAACAGTAATTGTAATCTTGACTCAGTTCTTTCCCCATTTTTAGGTCCATCTGCACACTATTCTCTGGTTATCCTTCTTCAGCCATGATCCAGGTCTCTGTATTCCTGATATCTCAATGGCTGTCATTAGGCTGTCAAAATGTCCAAGACTCTGTAAGTAGAAAGGCATAGATTAGTGCAGAGCACAAGCCAGATATTTTGGCTGATGCCAAAGGTGTTTCAATTGGAGGAGAGGGAAAAATCTGCTCTGATAATTCCCTTCTCCCTCAGCTGCCCTTAATTTGAATGTAGCTCTGTTGCAAAGCTATTGATTTTTTTTTGTTCATTTGTAGGTTGTGGGTGTCGCTCGCTGGCCAGCATTTCTTGCCCTTGAGAAGGTGGCGGTGAGCTGCCTTCTTGAACCATTGCAGTCCTCCTGCTGTTGGTTGACCCACAATGTTATTAGGGAGGGAATTCCAGGATTTTGACCCAGCGACAGTGAAGAAACGACGATATATTTCCAAGTCAGGATGGTGGGTGACTTGGAGGGGAACTTGGATGTGGTGGTGTTCCCATGTATCTGCTGCCCTTGTCCTTCTAGATGGAAGTGGTTGTGGGTTTGGAAGGGTCTGTCTGAGGATCTTTGGTGAATTTCTGCAGTGCATCTTGTAGATAGTTCACACTGCTGCTACTGAGTTTCGGTGGTGGAGGGAGTGAATGCTTGTAGATGCAACGCCAATCAAGCAGGCTTCTTTGTCCTGGATAGTGTCAAGCTTCTTGAATGTTTTGGGGCACTAATCTATTGATTAGTGAGACAGTAACAATTTGTGTTGGTGAAATAACTCAGTATGGCAATTGCAAAACTTCTTCAGATGGATTCGAGAGCACAGCATATAGATCTCTAGTCTCATCATCCCGCCTTGCTTTGAATTTTGTCATATATCAATGAGCTACATAATACACCCTGAAATATTGACATTTTTCAGCTGTTCACTTGCAATTATCACAATGGGCTGGGCTACGGTGGGCATTGGGGAAGAGTAGCAGTGACTAAGAGAAGGTCTTAAGAAGGGATGTGGCTAAGAACACATAAGCTGTGTGGCTTAAACAGCTATTGAGGCAGAAATGTGCAGTTGTACATGCAAGAAAGTGTCAATCATGTCACAGAAGTGCTGTAAGAGGCAGTGGTTTGTCACTGCTGTGTTACTATATTGACAATAAAGGGCAACTCCACACTCCAAAGTCTGGGGAGGCAATGGCCTAGTGGTATTATCAATGGCCTGTTAATCTAGAGACCCAGGTAATGTTCTAGGGAACCTGGATTCAAAACTTGCCATCATAGATGGTGGAATTTGAATTCAATAAAAATCATGAATTATGAGTCTAATGTTGACTATGAAACCATTACTGATTGTCAGGAAAAACCCATCTGGTTCACTAATGCCCTTTAGGGAAGGAAACTGCCATCCTTACACAGTCTGGTCGATGTGTGATTCCAGATCCATAACAATGTGGTTGGCTGTAAACTGCCCTCTGGTCAATTAGGGATGAGCAATAAACTCTGGCCTAGCTAACAATGCCTTCATCCTGTGAATGAATGTTAAACAAAGGTTTCTCTTTTATCTACACTGTCCAGACTCCTCATAATTTTGTAAACCTCTACTAAAGCTCCTCTCAGCTTTCTCATCTCCAAGGAGAACAATCCCAACTTCTCTAATATATCCCTGTAACTGAAGTTCTTCACCTCTGGAAACATTCTCACAAATCTCTTCTGCACTCTCTTCAAAGCATTCAGATCATTCCCGTAATGTACAGGTGCACAATTGGGGCTCCGAGATGGCGACGGCAAAGGATGCCAGGATACTCCGGCACTGACGAGTACTTCCGGCTAATAGCAAGTAGGAAAACTGGCCTCGTCTCAGATAAGAGAGGCACCATTATGGCGGGGTAGGTAGTTAATGAAACCAGTTTGGGCCAATCATGCAAGAGAAACTCCATGAGGCTTAATGAAATTTACCCTTAGACAATCACAGGAGAGTTACAGTGCAGGAAGAAGCCATTCAGCCCATCATGTCTGCGCTGGATTGCCAAATAAAGATGTCATCTAATGCTGTTCTCCTGCCTTGGTCTTGTAACCCTACATGTTGCTTTTGTACCAATTAACCATCCTGGCCTTTTTTGAAAGCTTCAGTTGAATGCACCTCCACTAAACTCCCAGGCAGCACATTCCAAATCCTGGCAACTCACTGTATGAAGAACCTTTCTCTTATATTAACTTTGCTTCTCTTGATAATGACATCAAATCTCTGTTAGCTCGTTCTCAATCCTTATGTGAGTGGGAACAGTTTCTCTCTTATCTACACTGTCCAGACCTCTCATGATTTTGTAAAACTTTAACAAATCTCCTCTAAGTTTTCTCATCACCAAGGAGAACAGTCCCAATTTCTCAAATCTATCCTTCTTACTGAAATTCCTCATCCCTGGAATCATTCTCAAAAACCTCTTTTTCACCCACTTCGATGTATTCAGATCTTTCCTATAATCTAGCACCCAGAAATGGATGCAATACTCCAGCTGTGGTCTAACAAGTGTCTTCTCAAAATTCAGCATCACGTCTCTGTTCTTGAGCTCTGTGCCCCTACTAATAAATTCAGGATATAGAATGTGTTATTAACAGCTCCCTACCTGTCCTGCTGCCTTCAATGATCTGTGAATATACATATATACCTAAATCTTTCTTAGCTCTGCTGTAGAAAACTTTACAAATCTCTTTAAAGTTGACATAAGGTGCAAACCAAATCAGCTTCTTTCAATGCTATATTCGCTAAAGTTGTATATTTACAATGATAACTAATTCTTACTATATTCAATCTTTGCAAAGACACAGTGTGAGAGGTATTATAATTTCCAGCCTCTCGGTGTACCCTGACTGAAAAGCCTTCGACAGTGGTCTTTCCCCACTGTGCCTTGGCCGTGGCAGCCCCAAGCTTTAGTACATCCTTCAGCACATAGTCCTGGACCTCGGAATTTGCCAGTCCTCAACACTTGGCTAAGAACAATTCTTTGCATTGGAAGTTTCTGGCAGACCAAACAGCACCTTTGACTGAGTTGATGGTCCTCCAGGAACCTTTGATGTTTGTGACTTGTCTGGTAAGCTTCAGCCCAGTGCTGCAAAAAGCTCCAATCAGTCCTAGTTGTTCAATTACTTCTGTTAGCAACTCTACTAAATTAACCCATTTGGACGTTGCCGACTGTTTGAAGTACATTTTAACTGTTTCCCTTGTTGGTTCCCCAGAACCAAACCTTCTGAATTTATAGCTGTAATGTAGGAAGAGGATTGGACCATTCAGCCAATCAAACCCGTTCCTCTATATTATTGAAAAATCTGCATCGTAACTCCACCTTCCACCTTAATCCCATTGAATTTAATCACTTGCATCATTTATGGTTCAATCAAATGCCATTATATGATATCTTGTAATTTGTGCTTACACAGTGATTCTCAATGTTTCTACACATCAGATACCACGTTGGTCTATCTCTTACCGTGAATCTTAAGCCGGATAGAACAATGTATATTAAAGAAACACAATTATTCATCCAAATAATTGAGTTAAGGATTTGTTAGTTCAGTATTGAAGCTTGTGAACTTTGATGTTTATTCAGTATTTTCAGCACTTCAGCCAGCATCAAAATGACAAATTACTCTGCTCACACTAAAGAGTTGAGGCATTCTACTAAAAGCTCTCACCTTCCATCTGTGAATAGTACTTGCTGCAGATGTTCAGGATGCCTCAGAGCAATACGGTACTCATAAGCACTACAAATCACAGAAAAAGAAGTTAAAGCTTATTTAAAAATTTTGTTGAATGCGAATGGGTTCTGGCTTTGTGACTCTGCTGTATTTGGTGACAAGATCTTAACAACAACTGGATTTTTCCAGAGATTATGTTAAAGCCTCTCTGTTTTTAAGAGATATATTTATTGGCTGTTTTTCTGACATCTGGGGTATTATGCATACAGTCAGAAGCTTTATTCACTAATTAGGAAATAATTAATATTTGCAACAAAACAAAAACACAAATTGCTGGTAAAACATAGCAGTCTGGCAGCATCTCGGAGAGGAATTAATGTTTCAGGTCTAGCGACCCTTCTTCACAACAGGTTTTACAGCAATGTATGTTTTTGCTTTGTTTCTAATTTTCAAGAATCCACAGTTCTGTTTTTAAATTAATGTTGGCATTCCACTTTTGTTTAATGACTAAATATAAGACTAATTCTCAAAACTTTGATACCATAAAAAGGACATATGGAAGTTCTGCAGGTACCCGAAATGTTCACCTGTTCTTGTCTTTACTGACTTGCTGCGCATTTCCAGCACTTTATTTCGCTGTTTTGCAACATTTATAAACATTTTTCCATTCTCTTTTTGTTTGATACATCAACCATCTACTTCATGGCCTTGTGATAACAAACAAAAAGCAAATTGAGAAGACAGAGACTCACTCATAAAAAGGGGGCAGAGACAGTGTGCTGAAGCAGATCATAGGATGCAAGATTGCTGACAACTTGGAAAAGTTAGATTGCATTGGCAGCAAGGCTCACTCTTTATTTTTTAATGCAAGCTGTTATCAGCATTAACCTTTGAGGTTTTGTTTCAATGACATTGACGCACCCTGATCCTTGCAGACATTCTTGACCTGTGGTGGTTGGGATGAGTTTGTTGATGTTGTGTCAAAGTAGCCACAATGGACTGGTTTTCACTTTTGTGCTTTTTATTTGGACTGTCTGCATGTTTTCAATATTTGTCTAATGTTGCTTCAGCCCTGCTTTTGCAATTTCCTTTCTTTTTCTGGTTTCTCTCAGTTGGCTCTCCCCTCGCCTTCTACGACCTTAACTGGTGAGATATCCTTATATTGTCTTCTTGAGATGATTGGCTAATAGTTTTCTACTGAGCAGATCACTGTTCAGTAAATCCATTAACTTCATCAGCTGCTTTATGCCCGTTTTTTAAAAATAAATCCTTATCTTTCAATTTTCAGCTTCAAAGAAGAGATTATCATTTATCGTAGGGAAAACAGCCGGAATCTCACCTCATATTTTATAAGCTCTTTGACTAACAGAAATGAGATGAAAGGGTACTTTTGTTTTATTCATTCATGGGATATGGGTGTTGCTGGCTGGCCAGCACTTATTGCCCATCCCTAATTGCCCTTGAGAAGATGGTGGTGAGCTGCCTTCTTGAACCGCAGCAGACCATGTGTTGTAGTTGATCCACAATGCCCTTAGGGGTGAAATCCAGGATTTTGACCCAAAGACAGTGAAGGAACAGGAATATATTTCCAAGTCAGGATGGTGAGTGGCTTGGAGAGGAACTTACAGAAAGTGGTGCTCCCATGCATCTGCTGCCCTTGTCCTTCTCGATGAAAGTGGTCATGGATTTGACAGGTATAATGCTGTATGGAGCTGGAGGAACACAGCAGGCCAGGCAGCATCAGAGGAGCAGGAAAGTTGACGTTTCGGGTCAGGACCCTTCTTCAGAAATTTGCAGTCGCAGTCAACTGATGTCAGTTGCAATTGACACCAAGGTGTGGTGGACAGCTGAGACGGTTACCTCAGAAATTAGCAGGACCTTGATCAGATGGGCCAATGGGCCAAGGAGTGGCAGATGGATGTTATCCTAGATAAATATGAAGTAGTAGGGCAAATCAGGGAAGGACTTATACACTTAATGGTAAGGCCCTGGGGAGTGTTGCCGAACAAAGACACCTTGGAGTGCAGGTTTATAGTTCCTTGAAAGCAGAATCATGGGTAGACAACGTAGTGAAGAAGTGTTTGATATGCTTGCCCTTATTGGTCAGTGCATTAAGAAAAGAAGTTGGGAGGTCATGTTGCAGTCGTACAGGACATTGGTCAGGCGACTTTTGGAATACGACATTCAATTCTATTCTCGCTGCTATAGGAAAGATGTTGTGAAACTTGAAAGGGTTCAGTAAAGATTTACAAGGGTGTTGCCAGGATTAGAATGTGAGAGCTATAGGTAGAGGCTGAAAAGCCTGGGGCTATTTTCCATGCAGCATCAGAGGCTGATAGTTGACCTTACAAATGTTTATAAAATCATGAGGGTCATTGATAGGTTGAATAGTCAAGGTCGTTTCCCCAGTGTAGGAGAGTCCAAAACTGGAGGGCATCGTTTTAAGGTGACAGGAGAAACATTTAAAAGGGAGCTCAGGGCTAACTTTTTCACGCAGTTAGTGGTGTGAGTATGGAATGAGTTGCCAGAGGAAGTGATGGAGGCTGGTACAATAGCAACATTTAAAAGACATCTGAATGATGATATGAATAGGAAGGGTTTAGGGAGATATGGGCCAAATGCTGGCAAATGGGACTAGATTTAGTTAGGATATTGGGTCGGCATGAGCGAGTTGGACTGAAGGGTCTGTTTCAGTGCTGTACATTTCTATGACTCTATGACCATAGGACAGTTTTCTTATTAGACAGAGACAGCTGGTGGTTTAACCTGAAGGTCACCATGCCTCAGAATAAGGGCAAGGTTGATAAGGTGGGATTTTCATGGTAACCTCAGCTGGTGCGACATTCTGCATCGCAAACCAACCCCCATGCTTCTTAGATAACAAGCATGGGGCTGGATGAACACAGCAGGTCAAGCAGCATCATAGGAGCAGGAAAACTTGACGTTTCGGGCCTATACCCTTCATCAGAAATGGGGGAGGGGAAGAGGGTTCTGAAATAAATAGGGAGAGAGGGGGATGCGGATAGAGGATGGATAGAGGAGAGGATAGGTGGAGGGGAGGCAGACAAGTCGAAGAGGCGGGGATGGAGCCAGTAAAGGTGAGTGTAGGTAGGGGGGTAGGGAGGAGATAGGTCAGTCCAGGGAGGACGGACAGGTCATCAGAAATGGGGGAGGGGAAGAGGGTTCTGAAATAAATAGGGAGAGAGGGGGAGGCGGATAGAAGATGGATAGAGGAGAGGATAGGTGGAGAGGAGGCAGACAAGTCAAAGAGGCGGGGATGGAGCCAGTAAAGGTGAGTGTAGGTAGGGGGGTAGGGAGGAGATAGGTCAGTCCAGGGAGGACGGACAGGTCAAGGGGGCGGGATGATGTTAGTAGATAGGAGATGGGGGTGTGGCTTGAGGTGAGAGGAAAAACAGGTTAGGGAGGTGGAGATGAGCTGGGCTGGTTTTGGGATGCGGTTGGGGGAGGGGAGATTTTGAAGCTTGTGAAATCCACATTGATACCATTGGGCTGCAGGGTTCCCAGGCTGAATATGATTTGCTGTTCCTGCAGCCTTCGGGTGGCATCATTGTGGCATTGCAGGAGGCCCAGGATGGACATGT
>JAHRHZ010000056.1:18048292-18194012 GCA_024137785.1 Ginglymostoma cirratum | reverse complement strand
AAGAAGGGTCCCGACCCGAAACGTCAACTTTCCTGCTCCTCTGATGCTGCCTGACCTGCTGTGTTCCTCCAGCTCCACACTGTGTTATCTCTGACTCCAGCATTGGCAGTTCTTACCATCACTGAAGGGATAATGTTTATTTCCAAGTCAAGATCGTGTGTGACTTTGAGGGGAACATACAGATGGTGGTGTTGCCAAACATCTGCTACTCTTGTCCATCTAGATGGCAGAAGTCGCAGATTTGGAAGATGTTGTCACAGGACCCTTGATGAATCGTTGCATTGCATCTTGTGAATGGTACACACTGCTATCATTGTGCATTGACAGTGAAGGCAGTAAATATTGACGGTATTGGACGGGGATGGGATCATTTTATTGCACTTTATCTCTCCAAACCGCAGACAGTTTCCTCTCCAGGGAAGTGTGATATTTCTGCTTGCATGGTGTCCTTGTTTATCAGTTGAAGTTCTATTTCAATCTAGTTGTGACTGTCTCCAGAAAAGACATTACGAAAAAGCAGTGCTAACCTGCCAAGTACAGCATGAAAATCCTCTAATTAACTAAACTTTGAGAAAATAACAGATGAAATAATTGTACTTCTTTCAGAAAGATCAATATATTCCCAGTAAAATAAAACAACAGGAATTATGAAACTTTAATCTTATTTATTTGGCTATCTTTCCAGGATTTATAGAAATAGGTAACTATTATCTTAATATTCATGAGAGATTATTGTACTTACTGGACATAGTGATCAGTTGAGTCAAACTAAGTTTTGTCTTCGGACAAAATGTACCATCCCCTTCCTCATCAGCTTAACAACATGTCCCTAAAGATGGCCAAATGCATTATAGAAAGGAAATACATACAGTTATATGGTGCTTTTCATTAACCCAGGGCATCCCAAAAGGCTTTAAAATTTTAAAGTGCAGAAATCAGGACATGGGTGAGTCTGTCACCAAAGTCTAGCAGGAATCTCATTTACATACCATCATTGGTACCCAACATCATTCTAACAAAGTGGGGAGTCCTGAGCTCTGAGATGCTTAGCAAATTCAAATACGAGCTGCCACCTCCCAATTTTAAGTGGATCACTTGACATTCCTTGAGGACTACAGGAGAAGCTGGAGAGCATCCTCAACCAAACCACTCAAGAAAGCCTTCGACCTAGCCCAGCTCCAATTTGCAGCCTTCCCTAGCCTACCCCTCCTGAGTGCCAACATCTCTTCAGCTCTCCAGAACATGGTGTGCAATTAATGCTTCCTTTGCAATGTAGAGGACTGTCCTTAAACATCCATAGTCACAGCCAGTCTGCAACTGCTCAATCCTGCCTGGCCATACCAGAAGATGTACCTTTCTTTAAGATTGAAAGGCCCTCCACATCACTGGTCTTTCTAGAAGCTTCCATTGATTTTGATCACCTCATAAATGTGAGGGCCACTGTCCAATTTTGTAAATTCTATGGCCTGAAGCTACCCTGAAACTGTACCAGGAATGTCACAGGAAGTGAAGTGGAAACCTTGCAGTAACAAATTTTATCATGGCTGCACAACCCTTCTACCAAGAATGCAACAACTGAACTGGAGCAGCTCCCAGAAACTTCCCCATATATTGAACAAATTGCTTCCTGATCATCTAAACACATGGCAACTGCACAGCATGTGGTAAATCTATACACAGCTCTTTGTACACAATAGCGAGCTGACAGTAACTAGCATGTGTCTTGGAGATGTTTTACTTAGGATTCGATAGAAACCATTGAGTATAAAAATTTAAAACATGACGTGTTTTGCTCTGCTGGTCAAACCATTCCCAAAAGCAGCATAAATCCAGCGGGACGAAGTCTACAAGTTTAATGTAAATAATAGCTAGCATTCCCAAACACGGCCAAGGTGAAAGGGATTGACATCTTTGCCCTTGCTTAAGTCAGAAATCTCCTCCAGTACAATTCCACCATACAGTCTGATGTTTACTCAACTGTGTGGAGAGACAGAGTCAGGCTGAGGCTTAGCCGTCCTGTGTTTTCTTTAGACTTGATTAACAAAGAAAATGTATGGAGGGAGTATTGTAACATAACCGTGGTGATCTTTCATGCTTGGAATTCAGAACGAATCCACTTAATCCGGAAGATGTAAGAAACATGCGCCATCTGAGCTTCAATGTGTGTGCAGCGTACTCGAGTGGAGGTTGATGAACTGAAGCAGGCAGAAATAATATTTTGGTTCATTTAAATCACATTTTGCAAATGGGGCCAGACTTCTGTTTGTTGAGATAAGAGAGTGCGCTCCGTGTGCATACCTGTAGCACTCTGTAAATTAGGGAGGGTCTTGAACTGAGACAGAACCTAACACTGGATAAAGTCATTTTGATAGGTCCATATCTCTACCACTAACTCCGCGTAACTCACAGTAGTATATAGTCCCTGTCGCTTTAGTTAATAGTACCTTTATACAGTAAAGAAGATAAAAGCATTCACAATAGAAGATGATACATTGGATGTTACTGTATTTTCAAACTATACCAAACCAGCTTTGGCATGGAGGATGAGGAACCAGAGTTTTTGGTTTGGATGTAATAAAGAAATAGTTCTCAACATGTGCTTGAAGTTGTTCTGGTTTAGTTTCAGTTCTAGTTTACACTATAAAGTACATTTATGTAATAACAATCATTAAATCCAGCAAAATAGAACACTTTCTTTTATTTTTCTATTAAGAAGTATTTCTTGATGTATTTAAGAGTGGTAGCTTGGAGCAGTTTCATTAATATGGATGAAATGAGACTATCAGCAATAATAAGTATTTTAATAAGTGTATCCAAGCTTCCATTTGTAAGTAACCTGATTTAAAAATGAACAAAAATGACTTCAGAAAATGCTATACAGGACGACATTGGCCTATTTGCATGGATTATCGCTCATTATCACCCTCATTACTACTTAATCTCACCTCGTTAGTATGCAGCTCCAATTCTCCAAACCATCAGACAGAAACTAGATGATAAGAATTCCGATCATGAAAGATAGAATGGATACCTGGCGACTCCAGCACACCCCCTTACTCCTCTGGGCACCAACCTTGATTACCTGGGACCAGTATATCCAGGCACACTCCACAGTTAGTGACAGCACACACAGCATGTCCAAGGACGTTGACATACAAAAGGTACTGGACTCTCTCTGCACCATTTTGTTCCACTCACAGTGTGCATCTGTATTTCAATGCTGGACAATGGAGTGTTTCAGCACCTCTCATTGCAATGTCTCTCAAACAGCACTTTGTGCACAATGGGAAGTACCCATTTAATGGAATGGACCAGAGTGCATCACAAGCTTCCTCATTCGCTGTCTTAATGCTCACTCATTCTGTGTTTTTTTCAATGGTCACTGCATCACTGCCTTGCTGTGGTCTTTTTGTGCTTTGTCCCCTCAGCCAGAGCTAACAGTACTTCAATCTTGATTTGCCATTTCATGACATTGCCGTTTAGTTTAGCAAGGCCTTTGTCAAGGTTCCACATGGTAGACTGGTTGGTAAGGTTAGATCACATGGGATCCAGGGAGAACCAGACAATTGGATACAAAATTGGCTTGAAGATTCGAGACAGATGGTGGTGGTGAAGGGTTACCTTTCAGACTAGAGGCCTGAGACCAGTGGTGTGCCACAAGGATTGATGCTGGGGCCACTGTTGTTTGTCATTTATATAAATAATTTCAATGAGAATATAAGAGGCATGGCTAGTAACATTGCAGATGATATCAAAATTGGTGGTATAGTGGACAGTAAAGAAGGTTATCTAACACGGGATCTTGATTAACTGGGCCAGTGGACAGAGGAATGGCAAATGGAGTTTAATTCAGATAAATATGAGGTTTTGCATTTTGCATTTTGGTAAGAAAAACCAGGGCAGGACTAACACAATTAATGGTAGGGCACAGGAGATTGTTGTTGAGCAGAGAGACCTAGGGGTGCAGGTATATAGTTCCTTGAAAGTGGCGTCACAGTTGGACAGGATGGTGAAGAAGGAATTTAGCACACTTGCCTTCATTGGTCACAGCATCGAGTACAGGAGTTGGGACATCATGCCACAGCTGTACAAGACATTGGTAAGGCCATATTTGGAGTACTGCATACAATTTTGGTCACCCTGCTATAGAAAGGATGTTATGAAACTGGAAAGGGTGCGAAACGATTTGCAAGGATGTTACTGAAACTGGACAGTTTGAGTTATAAGGAGAGGTTGAATAGTTTAGGAGTGTTTTTTTTCCCTGGAGCTTAGGAGGCTGAGGGGTGACCTCATGGTCCTCATCATGAGGGGCATAGACAAAGTGAATTGCCAAGGTTTTCTTCCAGGGATAGGGGACTCCAAAACTAAAGGGCATAGGTTTAAGGTGAGAGAGGAAAGACTTAAAAAGGACCAGGGGACAACCTTTTCACACAGTTGAGTTGCTAGAGAAAGTGGTAGAGGCGGGTACAGTTACAACATTTAAACAACATTTGGACAGGCACATGGACAGGAAAAGTTTAGAGGGATATGGGTCAAATGCAGGCAAATGGTACTAGTTCAGTATAGGAAACCTGGTTGGCATGGACGAGTTGGGCCGAAGGGCCTGTTTCCATGCTGTTTGATTCTATGACTTAATGAAGACACAAAGCAAAGCAGCTCGACATGATTGTCAGCAGTGATCAGTCATGGGGCTGGACAGTTGCTGTACAGCTCTATGCTACATTAATAGCACACCTGCACCGTGTGCCAACCATGTGTGCACCAAATACATGCCATATCCCAAAGTCTAAGGGGAGTCATCGTCAGTTAAGTCAGGGGAGACAGCCTTCAATCAAGAGGTCCCAACACAATAAGACAAAAACATTGTCCAGTATCAGCTCTGGGGTTTGGATATGGTCAGCTGGCCATTTGGGATGATCATCGTCAGGATCCTCTCCTTGTAGGGGGTGAGGAGCCAAATGTTGGGATCTCCGTCGCTTCTCTTGGCTCTTTTTTTTTTACTATGGGCTCTTTCTTTTTCTGGAATGAGAGGGATTCATTGAGATGGAAGTAACGGTTGGTGCCGTTGTATGCGAGGAGAAAGGCAGTGAGGTTGTCTCAGATGAGTGAGTAGGAGGTGCTGAGGGCAAGCACACTGGAGTATGGAGTGATTGGGTGGCTGCGTGCAAGTAGGGCAAGATGTTACATGCAGTAGTGAGTCACAGAGCAGGAGCTTTGGTGGAGGTGGTGGGGTGCTCGGCTTCCAGTTGGGGAGCTAGTGAGAGATTTGTGTTACTTTCTCTTGAACCTGCCCATCAATTTCATGTGCCAGTTAAGCCTTTCAGTGGAGTTAGTCTTCTTGTTCGAGATGGCACCAGCGACAGGTCCAAGGTCTTTATTGAATCTCCTAAAGGTGCCGCTCTTGTGAAAGGTGTCATGATGGAGGAGAAGCAGGAGGAAGTGGGTGGCACTCAGAGGACACTTTCCTGATGTTGGGTCCATCAAGTAGGCACTGAGAACTGGCACAGGATTGCCTACATGTTAACAGCGCCATCTGCTGCTGGCCTGCAATATTCTGTTACAGTTTTGGTGAGACTATATATAAAATCCTGGGCTGTATTTTACCAAAGGTCTGCCCGGTGTCAATCACGTGGAATTTCATGGATGGCTTTCTGTCCACAATTCTCCACGGCTCTTCTTATTGGTCTGCGGTGCCCTGTCTGCTCCATCGTACACTCACCAGCAGTAGGAGTACTCATCACCAAAGGCAGCTCCCAGGATTTCCTGCACCATTCTTGAAACACAGCCTTGCACCAGGTGAAGTGCTGCCATTGAGAAGCTGCCCCTTCACACTTCCTGTGTGTGAAGAATTGCCCCAGAGACTGAGAAATGGAAGTTGGCACACCCTTCACCAACGGGAACCCAGAGGTCCTGGTACACAGGTGATGGAGAGGAGGGCAGTCTTCTTTCCTCAGGACTACATAAGGAGAGGATGGCACCAGCTCCTGACGGTCTGGACTGAATTTGTCACCCTGGTCAGTGTGGTGTTCGCTGTCTGAAGGATCATCTACCAGTGCCACAGGAAGATGAATGACCTATTGTGCTCTGCCACAGTAACTGCCATCATCTTATTAGCTACTTCAAACATACGCTGTGTCTCTGCTAATGCACCCAACTCCCCTCAAGACTCATGATCTACCACTCTCACTATTTCTTGCAGTATATTCCCTCACTCAATCTCACCCCCAGAAAGTCCCTGGAAGACTAACCATGCTCTCCCTCTGTGCTGTTTGCTCACTCACTTAGGGCACAGCACCAACTGGCCCTCTACCTGCACCAGCACCAACAGCTGTGCCAGCCACATTCCTCTCACTCAATCCCTCCCTCTCACTTATCCCAGAAACAAACAGTCCCTAACAGGGAGGAAAGAGCCAGGAAGGGTGGTGATGTGCTGAACATCTATCTCCATACCACCTACTAGGAAAGGATCTTTGTTTTCATGGGAGAGGATAGAGACTGTTTGCGTGGTGATACCAAAACTTTTTCCTTCCAGTAACCAAGTAAGATTGTCAGCTACAATGTAGCCCTCCAATTACTGCCACTGTCTCTCTTTCTTCTCTTTCTGCCACTGATGCACAATCTCTGCTCTGAAGACTGCAGTTTTGCAGGATATTATTTCCTCCCCCTTTAATCTCTGAAGAAGAAGCCACGATCCCTCAGAGAAAGCACTGACAAGGCTGCCTCCTGCACCCCCACCCCCAGCCACCAGCTCAGATACCGATACTTCGGTGGGTGTTTTAGCTGGACTCGAGTTGGGAGCACATTCTGGTGAGCACAATGCTGCAACGTCTCCGCAGTGGGTTAATGAAAAATTGCCCTAGTATGCTGGCACTCGGAGGATTGGTGGAACCCAGGGACCTGTTCATTCCTAGGCAGGAGAGGACCCTGCAGTGTCAGTCATTCATTACTTCAACCATGTGCACAAGCAGATATAGGAATGGCAGGCAGGTTCGTCTGAGGCAATAGGCACTAATGCTGAATGTACCATCCTGCCTCTGGTATGGGACAATCTGGATGCCTGCATGGACAGGTTTCCAGATGCCGTGGAAAGCCATTCCAGCATACTTAGTGTCTCCTGGATATGGTTGTGTTGGCAAAATGCAGTACCAAAAATGAGATTTAATAAGATACACAGGACCACTTGCTAGTTTCATTGGGGAGTACAAGTCAATTTATAAGTAAATTGAAAACAAAATTACATTCAAATCTTTCAAAACATGATTATAAATGTCCTCACACCCAAAAGAGTCAGTTTAGTTTTTTGAACCTCTTCACAGACAAGCATAAATAATGGAAACGTCCAGTGATGATTAATTCATTCTCAGAGTGTATCCATATTTATGGACAGAGCCAGTTTCGAGTCTAGGGGTTTTTTTTTTAAACTGGCTTAAGAGATCAGGGAAACTTTATCCATACTGAGTGCAGTTTACACTGAAAATTCCACAACCTTTTCCACTGATTTCGTGCATATTGTGCCAAAGGAATCCAGCAGAAATAGTCCCCCATAATCTTTAATAAAATTCAGTATTGTTTGCTCACAATCCTTGGATTTGAGAAGAAACGGTCAAGTCAGACACATGCCAATTGTTTGTAAAAACCGAAAGAACTGCGGATGCTGTAAATCAGGAACAAAAACAGAAGTTGCTGGAAAAGCTCTGGCAGCATCTGTGAAGAAAAATCAGTGTTAATGTTTCAGGTCTGATCACCCTTCCTCAGAATACTTCAATTCTGAGAAAGGATCACCGGACCCGAAATGTTAACTCTGGTTTTCCTTCACAGATGCTGCCAGGCCTGCTGAGCTTTTCCAGCAACTTCTGTTTTTGTTGCCAATTATTTATGTTTGATTTAGCTTGAGATTTTAAATAAAACAAGCTAGAGCCAAACCAAGCTTAGAGGAGAGCTGAATGAAGGTATTCCCTTCATATCATTGGAATGAACCTTCTACTTCAGTCTTTTCCAGGATATGATCACTGTTTTCTTTAATACTTTGGAGAACATTTGTTTCAATATTTATGTCAACAATTATTTGGCTCATCAGAGACGTTTCCAAATGCTTCTTTGTGATGTCCTCACAGTGCAGGGATTTATTTCAAGTAGGGAATTTGTACTCAGGATGTGAGTAAGGATCGCCAAGGCCACATTTATTGCCCATTCCTTGTGGTGGGTTTACCACTTTCTTGGTGGATTTTCAAACAAAATCAGTCTGAGAGTAAAGGAAAACATTCATTGCAGTTGGAGCCCAGCAATCACAGAGTACAGCTCCTGCTGATCTACCCCAACAGAACACCACAGTCACAAGATCTGCAGAGCACCACTACCAGTAAAGGCAAAGTCACCATTGTCCTGCTCCATCATTAGAGACAAATGTTTGGTGGTGAGTTTAACCTGATGGAGAGGGGCAAGGTTGAGAAAGCAGGATACCAGGTAGGATACCTGGTAGGTTGAGAAAGCAGGGTACATGGTAACCTCAGGTGGTGTAGCAATTGAACTGCATTGTAGGCATTTTAAACATGACATCCAAGCTAACCAATCCCCATCCAAGCTAACCAATCCCCATTACAAGGCACCTTTTTCAAGCCAGATCCATTTTATTACTGAATGAAGGACCTAGCAACTCATGACTCCTTAGAACTCGTCATCATTTCATGTAGGGTCACTCTTGATCTAAAAGAATCTTCATGGCTGCACGGTGGCTCAGTGGTTAGTTAGCACTGCTGCCTCACAGCGCCAAGGACTTGGGTTCGATTTCACCCTCAGGCAGCTGTACGGAGTTTGCACATTCTCCCCTGTCTGTGTGGATTTTCTCCAGGTGCTCTGGTTTCCTCCCACAGTCCAAAGATTTGCAGGTTAGGTACATTAGCCATGGAAAATGCATGGATAGGGTAGGGGGTGGGTATGGGCAGGATGCTCTTTGGAAAGTCAGTGTGGATGTGATGGGCTGAATAGCCTGTTCCCACATTGTAGGGATTCCATGATTCATCCATCAGTGTGACCCAGATCAAAATCCTCATCAAAGAGACAACTCTTTTTTTCCACTTCCCTTTTACTTCAAAAGGCACCTCACTGTAAGCTTTGTAATCACAGAATTGTTACAGCGCAACAGGAGGACATTCAGCCCATCATGTCTTTACCAGCTCTCCAATGAATATTATGACTTAGTGCCCATTCTTCTGCCTTTCTCCACACCCTTGCACATTGTGTCTATTCAAGTCACCATCCAAAGTGCAGTTGAATGCTTCAGTTGACAGTGCCTGCACCACAATCCCAGGCAGGGTGCTCCAGACCCAGACTGCTCCTTCTGTGAAAAATGTCTTTTTCCACAGATCACATTTGCAAATCTCCTTAAATCTGTGCCTGTTTGTTCTAGATCCTTTTACCAGGATTTGCCCTAGCTACTCTGTACATACCTTGAAATGAATTTGAAACTCTCTACCTGTTCTGCACCTAACAGGAACTTTAAATGCAGAAGTCATTCAATCAAATTATGTTAAATAGGTACATTTAAAATCAATTAAAGATGAACTACTATTGCCGAATGAAGTCTGTCAATTGATAGCTGCTTGTTGTTCTGTTTCTTCCATCCACAAATCACACAGAGGTACAATCATAATCATCTTCACTGTAAATTAATATAGCTCATTTAGCTCTCTTTTTAAGTCATAATGATGCAAGTTAGAGTAATCTGGTTTACTCTGACCTCTTTAAACACGTTAGTTGTTTAATAATTAATTATTTTGAAGGTTCCTTAAGAATAAGGAGATAACGTTAGTAATAAGAAGTTACAGATACTGGCATCATAACAATAACTGATATGACAAGTGTATACTTAGAGTCGTAGAGGTCTACAGCATTGGAAACAGGCCCTTCGGCCCAACTTGCCTATGTCACCCAGTTTTCACAATTAAACTAGTTCCATTTGCCTGAGTTGGGTCCATATCCCTCCATACCTATCCTGTTCATGTACCGATCTGTATGTTTCTTAAATGATGAAATTGTTCTCGCTTCCACCATTACCTCTGGCAGACCGTTCCAGACACTCACCACCCTCTGTGTGAAAAAAGTGCCCCTCCGGACTGTTTTGTATCTCTCCCCTCCCTTTTCAATACTATGGCCTATAGTTTTAAACTTCTCCACCAGCGGGAAAAGTTGTTGGCTATCTATCTTATGTATGCTTTTCACGATTTTATAGACCTCTATAAGTTCACCCCTCAGTCTCCTAGGCTACTTATAAGAAAGTTCCAATAAGTCTCCACAATGCACTGTTAGAATGCATTGCTTGAGTTCCTTGCTGCTGACGTGACAAGATTAACACTCAAAGTCAATCTGATGTAACATGAGTTTTGAACACTCAAAAGACCCAAAGATAATGAAATAGAGGTTCCTTATTTTGCTAGCATCAAGCTATTTCAATTAAGAAGGAAAATAAGGATAAACAAAGAAAGATTGACAGTATCTACGTGGAATGAAGGCTCTGGGTTACATTTGGTTGTGCATGTTCACCTATCTGTTCACCCTTCCCATCAGCTTTCCTTTTGCAAGCAAGACAACATTCAACTTTTTTTTTCCCTTTGAATCTGTGACAGCATGACTCCTAGGCCAAGGAACTTGGCTTCAACTTGGAGTGTGAAAAGGAGTTAGGGATCTCAGAGCCAAGAATGGTTGATAGGACAAGTTTTTCATGCAAAAGGCATCTTCATATATTGGAGTTCATCTCCCTGTGAGACTCCATGAAATGTCACTCCTGTTACACCAATTCCCAACCACCCAGAAGGATGTCTGATTTCTTCAGCAAGTTGGAGAGTGGGGCAACCAACTGTGCACAGCCTTGCACAATGCTGGTGTAGTAACCTGCTAAACAAAGGAATCCATACAGTTTAGCTTTCTTCAGGCTTTATGTATTTTACTGGACAGAGTGAATCGCTATCTACCTTTGCAGCAGTCTGAAGGCTTCTGCCAGTATCATTCACACTCACAAGCTGTTCAGCCACCCAAGAGCCAATCAGGTAGCTGTTGTCAGGCTAGTGGCCTTTGTAATCAACAACTGGTCACAACTTCATAAACCAATCAGCAAGCTGCTGCCAGCTGAATTTCAAATTGCACAATCCCCTGTTGCCAGCCCATCCATAAAGAGCCTCCTCCACTTATTAAACAAAGAAAGTGCGGCAATTCCATCCATGATCCTTTTAAAACAGACCTTGTCCCACTTCAGTTCGCAATGAAAAATACAGAAAGCTAACAAGGCTTATAACCTGAGTAGGTAAACTAATCTTTACACCCACAATGATGAGGGCAGCTCCCAAACTTACATCAAGTGGGAGTTCTGCTACATGTGACACTCTAGCAAGGCCTGATGTCGACCAGTTGGAGATGTCAGCATGAGCCTTCAGGAATAACGCTCTTTCAGGCAGCTAAAACAACAAACCAATTCCCTGCAATTTGAAAAGTTCTAAGGTCCTGAACAGCCTGAAATACCTCAAGCACACAGTGCAAAGTCAAAGACTCCTGTGTCCCATCTACCAACCTTGTAATTTGCAACCCATAACAATCATCACACATTCTTTCCAAGGATGCCTGGCTGTCTCTTAACACATTCAACCCTGACAGATACTCTCAGCTTTCTTACTTCCACTTCAGTACTGATTGGAATCATGAAATGTCAAAACCTCAGACAATGTAAACTGTGACTAAGTACAGATAGGGAGACCTTAATTGCACCATGTTAGGGGAAGTCTAGCTCCTGCTAAAGCAGAGACCGAGATGAGGAAAGAGATATCAATCAGTTCATTCCCCTGAGCTGGATACTCATAGAAAAACTGGTGAGTAACAATTGACACCGCTATTCCTATGTCAACGAGGCATGCGGTTTCTATTTTTTCAAATTTTATGCTCCATGTAGGCAAGGTCTCTGTTACTCTACATAAGACTAAACCTCTTTCTTCCCCCTTCTCACCCCTACCTGACTCTCGTTGGGAGGCCCAACTAGATTAATACCAGGTGAGAAGGGAAGGCGATTGTACTAGATAGTTTCTCTGTGGCAGACAGAAATGGGGACATGATTGGTGAGGATAGTCTTGTTTGAAGTGCGCAGCCCTGTCACAATCCCAGCACCTCTTTAGAGATCCCTGGGTGTGATCAGCTGCGACACTTAGCATAGAAATAGGACAGAAAGAACTGAATCTGCACTCGTTGTTCAGTGATCTGTTCCATCTGCCTGAGATCTACAACCCAATCTGTGCTGACAGGCACATCCCTGATGGTAGCCTCTTTCCTGGTCTTAGGTGCCTAATCTTTCCCCATGATGTGGATGATGTAATCCCATGCTTCAAAGAAAGATATCTACAGTTTGTCAGTATTAAACCTTCTCAACAGTCTCTGGATGTACCCATCATACATTGCTTATGCTTATGCCGTCCTTCAGTATCCTTACACTGGCTGGTCAGAAGGAAGGATACAGGAAATCCAGAAATGTTATGTGTGATTTAAACTCAAGGAAGGCCTAAAGATGTGGAAGCAGGGAATTTTTATCCACTGACATCATGTCATTTCAACCCCAGAAGGGAAATTAAGAGTAAACAAGGAACTATTTACAGTATGTACACAGAACCAACTTACTTAGAGATAAGGAATCCTTTGTCAATCTGCTGTACTTCCCATTGGCCATCCCTCCACCAAAGATACCATCTTTTTCCAGCAAGAGTTTGTTCAACTGCTCCAGCTGTCCTGTCTCACTGTCACCACCAATTGGTGGAGGTCCTCGTGAGCTGCTTAATTCCCTTGCCCTGTGCATCGCTTCACAGTCACTCCTGATTGCTTTATTATTTATTTATCGTTCTATTACACTGAAACTCTGATGGCATCAATAGTTGAATAAGGAGTCTTACTTTTTATACAAGTTGGGCCGAATGGCCTGGGTCCACACTGTAGGCATTCTATGATTCGATGATTCTATGAAGTGACTTCCTCAGAACAGCAGATTTTGACAGGATGAGAGATCACTTATTCTTCACTAGATCTGTGATTTTGTCACTTTCTGCATGATTTTCCTTCAACAGTTTTTGGTTTTCTGACCCCCTTTTCCCAGTGTTCCCCCTTTGGTCAAAGCTCTCCTCTCAGAGACTGTTTCCCAGAATTCTGCATTCAAAGAGATCAGTGCAGTCAGAATTATACAGTTCCAACTTGTAATAGCGACTTAACATCAATGCCCACATCTCCTGAATGAGAAAAACAAAACAACAATTAAATCAGCTACTTAAAATAATCATAAGGTGTATATAAAGTATGCTATTTATAGGTAATAAAAGTAAATAGCGTATATAGTTTAGTAAATAATATTAACTCCAACCCCCAATGAAGTAGAGTTCTTACCTCATGCAATCAGTGATCAAGGTGCATAATTGCCCTAAGTACAAGATTTTTACCCTCAAGTTTTTGTTAAACCTCATTCCATATCTCTGAATGCAAAATCAGCCTTCAGCCAACGCAGTCAGTCAGCATTTCAAAAGCATAACTTTTTCTTAAAACAATCTTTTCTTCCTTAAAAAGAATTCATTGATGCTTTTGAGAATGATAACTTTCTGCAGTTTGATCAATAAAGTTGAAAACGGGTCTATCACATGAAATAGGTATTTTAATTGGACAGTCTAGTCTACTGCCTGATCTCAAACAACTGGAAATGACTTCAAAGAAATACAGAACCATTTGTTGGTTATCCTAGTAGTCAGCAGTTCCTTCATATGTTCTAAAAATTCTATTCAAAATGTGCTGTCACTGCAACTGCCCTTAGAAAGCTTCAAATTTTAGAACCTTTTCCAGGAGCCGAAAACAGTCAGATTTAGGGGAAATTCTCAATTGTTGATTACTTTTCTCTGAAGCAGAACAAACTCATGGACAAGACCAGTGACTGTTGTAATGTTCTTAAAGTTAGAGTAAATGTTTGCAGAACTCAGGTTGCACCGATCAAATTCGCCCTTAAAATTCCGTAATCTTGGCAGATTTTGGGTGAATTGTGCTGGAAAGACCAATGGGAGCAAACATAAATACCTCTCCAGATTTCTAATTTTCTCTCAAACGTTTGCAATGAGTGTATTCTCTGTTCCTACCTGGACAGAAATGTTACACCCCAATTATTTAGTAATTTTCATCAATTATAACAGAATCAAAAGTTAATGTGTCCAATTCTATTTAACTGCCTCCCTCATAATTAACACCCTATAGCTGTTGGTAATATAATAATGAGAATAATTGTGGAGGGAATTCCGAAGGCACAGTTATTATAATAACATATTCATATAGAATAAAGGTCCTGCTGTTGGAACATTTGGCAGTTATTAAGGATTACTAGATTAAACAAAAATAAGATATCAGTCAAGAAATTCTTTATTAGTTAAAGCTAAGTCAGTAATAGTTGCGAGAAGATTGGGAAAACTACATTGCTTCTTCGTACTGTATAGTTAACAAAATACTATCTACGTGATTGAATTCTATTGATAAAGAACGAAACACCTCACAAGCCTTCTGGATAGTTCCAATAAGGCAATCTTTGCAAGTCATAGTAGAAACACATGGTACAGTGAGTGGCATGTTATATAGAGAGAGCTTTATGAGGTGTCTGCATTAAAGGGAGAACCATAAGGACTGCCTGTTATACCAGAGTTTGTGGTGTCTTAGTAAGTATTATAACAACGGCCTGGCGTACTGGCTTCAGGGAAAATGATCATTCATTAAAGACATCTAAAGCTTCTTTCTCTGAAAGTTTGAAATGAAATAATGCATTAGATTTGCTTCTTTGATCCCGTTGCAGTGAGAAAATTCCTTGTGAATAATTAAGCTGAGGACCTCTAATATCACCTTCAAGGGACCATCAGTCACATTTTCACCACGATCTTCAAAGTCCCATTCCTTTGAACTTAAGGTTTTATTAACATGGCTGCAAAAATGCTTGATGATCAATGTTTAACCATTTATCTGCATGCAGCTTAGAGGGAAACTTGGAGCTGCTGGTGTTCCTCTCCTTTTGCTGTCTTTGCTCTAGGGGATTCAAGTTATGGGGTTGGGTGTTCTACCAAAGGCCCTGGTGACTTGCTTCAGTGTATCAAGTAGATTGTGTGACAGTAGAAGGATAGGGCTATGATCAAATGGACTTCTTTGTCAAGGATGATGTTTCAACACATTTCTAACTTGTATCTTACAAGAGGTTTTGGGGAATCAAAAGATTACTTCATTTGTGAAGTAATACCAATTAAGTAACATTTATAGTTTTGGATTGGCCACAGTATTTATGTGGCTGGTCTAGTTCAGTCTCTGTCAATGGCGACTGCTGAAAATATTGATGGTGGGTGTTGATTGTAGGTTGACTTAAACTTTTTTGTTCTGATTCCTGTTGGCAGCACTCAGAATGAGAGGAAGTATTTTCCCATTGCGTTACCTACAGAGGAGCTTAAATAGCAGTTCGCAGAACTGTGACTTACATACCACACTAATCCACACATTAGGACATCAGGCCACCAACACAGACAGAAGCCAGTTTTTAAGCCCCTGTTTTTGCATGTTCCTGGAATGCCAAAATACAAAAGTACTGCCAGGCAGGTTTTTGCTGGGTGTGGGGAAGGGACAGTTAAACCTATTGTTATCTCTTCCTGTTACATTTCTCTCTGTCTCTATGTTTGAAATTTCCCTGACACTCAACAGTTACGACATTCCATGGATCGCATACAGGACTGTACCAGACGATAGCTGAATGTACAAATGTATCCTTTTTTTGCAGTAGCAGACTTATATCAGAAACAAATTTTGCAGTTAGAAGCTAACAATGTCCATGGTACTGCAGGGTTCCGATCTGTCATTATGACAGTTGGTTAGCATCTACCTTTTTCTCGGTGCCCATTTCTTGACATTTGTGTAACAGATATGTTATATGTCAGTTGTTAGTGCAAGTTAGATGTTTGTTAATGTCTTGCTGTATGTGGAAATGATTATTTCATTATCTGAGGAATTGCAAATAGGACAGAACACTTCACAATCATCAGTGAACAATCCTATTGCTAATTTTATGACAATGGGAATTTGGATCATGGGCAAAGATACCAAAGCTAGTTGGGCTGGACGTCATGGCCTGAGTAACAACTGCAGCATTGTCCTCAGGCCAAAATGCGCCTTGAACAACCATAGCTATCTTTCTTTGTGCAACATATTACTTCAGCCACTGGAAGGATCTTCCATGATCACCATTGACTACAGAATTATTAGGGTGCCACTTCGCCACATTTGATCAAATGTTTCTATGATGTTAAGTGTAGCCACTCTCATCTTCCTGTCAGGAATAGTGTTCCTGTGTCCACGTTTGAGCCAAAGTTGCGATGAATATGGAGCTGAGTGAATTCAGTGAAAAGATTACTCCTGCATTTTTCATGGTATATAGTTTATGGAATCATGATGGCAGAAAAGAGGCCATTCAGCCCATTTAATCCATGTCTGCTCTATCCTTACTGCCCAGCATGGTTAATTTCCTTAATTGCCATATAACTACATAATCACTACATAATGAGATTTCAACCAGTTTTCAATGTTACCCGAACTGCAGGCTGAATTAAGTATGGAATTATATTAGTAATGTCCTGGGATATAAGAATTGAGAAACTCCCTTCTTTACTATTTCCCTTCAACTATGGCAGCAATTGAACAGGAAGGATAACTACAACTATCAAAAAGAAAGGTGACTAGGAATTAATATTGTGGGCAGGGGAAGAAAATATGATTTGCACAATGGACAAGCAGAACCTAGGGTATTACTTAAAATTAAGACAGACCAACAAAGAGAAGGGGCCATAAATTTAAGATAATAAAATGTAAAAATAAAACAAAATAACAAATCTACCAAAGGGGGTGTTTGATTGAAAGAGATTAAAAGTATTTAAATTTTAATTTTCAGGTCTGCATGAACACCACGTTACAGAAATTAGCCTCTATATGTCATCTAACTTGCCACTATTAAGTACTAACTTTGGTGACAGCTGCCCTCAAATGATTTGGCTCATCCTTTCTCTTCACTCCTCACAAAGTAACTGTAATCATTCAATATTTACAATCTCTGACTGTATTTGTGCGGCATTACCTGTGCTAAATACATTAGAATATGATATTTACGTAAAAGGTCAGTGTAAAGGCATTCCATGGACCTCCATGTCCCACTGTATGCAGCACTCTGCTAAACCATCATTTGTGAGTGATGTGAATGCTGACTGTTCACATTACTAGACACCTGTTTTGTTTCTGACATTCCCAACATAGGGTCATTGGTACCGTGACTAATGGATCCAGCAACAGCACGGGTCACAATTGCTGTGGTGAAGGTGCAAAGAAGGTTTAGAGAAATGGAGGAGGAGTATATATACCAGGACGCCCAGCGCCAGCAGCAACCTCTAGCATTTGTCAAACAACCTACACAGTAAGAAGACACAGCTGAAGGTCCCCTCAGTATGTGGACATACACAGGGTCAGACGCTACCATCTTCAATGCCACTTCCTCCAGATGATTGAGGCATATTGTTACCACAGACTGAGGATGTCCGGGAACACTATCACAGAACTGCATTATCTGCTGGAATAGGACAGTTGGTCCATCCTGGGTATTGATTCTATCACAATAGCCATTAAAGTGACAGTTCCACTAGGGATCTCTGTGTGGGATCTTTCAATCCTCAACCTACAAATGCATCAAGACTGTTACTAATGCAATTTCTACCCAATCACATATCGCTATGGCTAGATCAGTGCAGCAACCTGGGCAGTAGGTTTTACCAATAAAGCTGTTTTCCCCCAGATGCAGAGCACTATGGACTGTACACACAACTTGTTGAGAGGGCGTAGCTGACTTCACCGACAGAAGAGATTTCTGTTCCACCAATATACAAGTCACCTATGATCATGGTACTATGCTTTAGAAGGTATCCTGAAAACTGTCATAATGCCTATATCGTTGAGAACATGCATATTCTTGCTTTGGTTCTAGGGCTGATGCCTTGCAAGGATGGTTACTGGAAGACAAGGTCCCTCCTCTTCAACCATGGCTAAATGATCCATGACACAACACCCTGACTGAGGCTAAGCATTATATGTTTCAGCCCATTTTTTGATCTGGGTCATCATGGAGCAGACAATAGGTGTGGAATGAAAGTGAATGATTTCAAACATTTGAAGGTTTTCCAGAATGTGTTGGTCTGACATTGTTAAGATGTTGCACTATGCTGGGGACTGGGGAAGATTAGACTCCTTCATATAGCTTTCTAATTTGGGATGACTCTAAGGACTATTAGCTTGCATACCTTGGTCTCTAAAGAGCATGACATTTATGGATGTGTACGTGTATTTGTATTTAAGTGCCAGTCGTGCCACATATGTGAGAAGTACTTCTTTTAAGTTCTCCTCTTATTATGTGCATGGTGAAGGACAAAACCTAGGTTGTAATGTTTGACCATGGACACAGCTGGGCTTTAAAAATGGTGCTGGCATCAGCAATCACAGCAGGTTCCAACAACATCTGTAAGAATATTAGTCTGGGACTCTGGATTGCTGGCCCAGTGACATTATCACTACACCACCACCTCCCCATTCACTATGTGTCAAGTACATGCATGTCTGGTGAGAGGGAAAGTAGGACAAGCTGGGCGCCAGAGTGGTATGGTGCAAATGTAACAAGGCAAGTTGTGGAGAATAGCACAAATAATCTCTCCAGGGCTCATAGAGAGAAGCCCCCATGAAAGTAGCCAATATTGACACATAGCCAATTTTTGGGAAAATTCAATCAGATCCCTCCAACCAATCTCCGATAAAGAAATTAAGCACAGCCAGTTAATTAACTGTCACCTCACTGCATGAGCAATGATTTAACTAAATAATAATGGGCAGGTTGGAGTAAAGAACATACTCAATCTGCAGTGGCATGGTGGCTCAGTGGTTAGCATTGCTGCTTCACAGCGTCAGGGGCCCACGTTCAATTCCAGCCTCAGGTGACTGCGTGGAGTTTGCACATTCTCCCTGTGTCTGTGTGGGTTTCTGCCAGGTGTTTCAGTTTCCACCCGCAGTCAGAAGATGTGCAGGTTAGGTGGATTGGCCATGCTAAATTACTCATGGTGTCCAGGGTTGTGTAAATTCGGCAGATAAGCCATGGGAGATGCAGGGATAGGGTACAGGGGTGAGTCTGGGTGTGATGCTCCTGACAGAGATGGTGTGGACTTGTTAGGCTGAATGGCCTATTTCCACACTGTAGGGCTTCTATGAAAGAAGTACATAAACTCATCTTGAATACTTCAGACACGATTCTTAGCCTTAGTATTGGCAATAGAGACGAGCTAACAGGTTGAACAGAAGGTCATGTGTAATAAGGTTTGTGTAAATTTTGAAGACTAACAGATCTGTCATTGATTCCGAGCACATGTTTCTAACATTCATTCACAGGATGTGGGCGTTGCTGGCAAGGCAAGCATTTCTTGTGCATTCCTGATTGACATAAAGAGAAGGTGGTGAGCTGCTTACTTGAATACAACTGTGTAGTTTGCTAGGCCATTTCAGGGGAAGGTTAAGGATCAATCCTATTCCTCTTGGTCCAGAGTAAGATAGTGTCTGGATTAGGTCAGGACACCAGATGGTTTTTTTTGACAATCTTGTAAGTTTTATAGCTATAATTATGGAAAGTAGTTTTTTATTATTGAGCAATAAAAGACTAGCAGCAAAGAGAAGTAACTATGAAATTAGAAATGCTAAATTACCAGTATTACAGACAACAAATAATAGTCACAAACCTCCCACTAAACTACGATATAGTTTTCAATCTGAAGAGACAGTGCTGGAATGGAACAATGCATGTCATACCCATTGATTTAAACCTGAGATGATCTCATATACCAATGGGTTAAGGAGTGCTGGGAAGAGGGGGATGGGCAGACATAGTGTGTGAATCAACACCCGAATATAAAGAGTTACTGGAAAAATTTGAAGAGATCCAATGCATTAAAATATGTTTCAATCTTTGTTAAGGATGCATTTTTTTCTGTTACTTTCTAGTGTTCCGAAAAGACCAAGAGGGAAAAGTTGACAAAATTCGTAAACATGTAAAGTGCAGAGCGAAATCAAAGTCTGTTGGAGTGGGGCAATCCTAAGAAGTGGTTGGTGACCTGCTTTGAGCCCTGAGTTTTGAAATGGGTCACCCTGCTTGCCCCACAGTGCATCCTCTTCAGAAACCCTCGTAATCCCAGCAGTAATCCTCAGGGTAGGTCAATATTGTGCACATTACCTGCAAGATCGGATAAATAGAAAGACTTGCATATCAGCAACACTTGGAATTAGCGCAATGTCCCAGAGTAATTGACCAACTCTGAAGTATTATTTTAATGTGGTTACTTTTGAAGGACACACAACAATCAATTTGTACAAGAACAACTTGCAAAGATTGCAGTGTAATAATATCCAGATTATCTGTTCTTCGTGATATTATCTATGGGCTAAATATTGAAGCTAAATATTGCCAGCGACCCTATGAGCAGTAAACTGTTCAACCTTCAATACCCCCAGGCCAGAATCAAGACCGCCTTAACTCTGTCATTGAACTACAACACGCACACAGCGCCTGTGTGCACACATACAGAGGCTGAGCTACAAACTGTCATCAACACATTCACCGAGGTGCATGAGAAAATTGGGCTCAGATTTGACATCCTGAAAACAAAAGTTCTCCACCAGGTCACTCCTGCCATACAACACTGCCCGCATCATCAAAATCCACAGCAAGCTGCTGGATAACATGGATCATTTCCGATACCTCAGGAGCCTCCTCCTCTCTCTGCAAGCAGACATTGACAATGAAATCTAACATCGAATGTAATGTGCAGTGCAGCTTCAAATGCCTGAAGTACAGAGTGCTTGAAGTCTGAGGCCTCAAACACCACACTAAAGTCCTGGTCTACAGAGCAGCCATGGTCCCACTCTCCTCATTGCATCAGAAACATGGACTATGTACTGCAGATACCCCAAATCCCTGGAGAGTGATCACCAGCTTTGCCTTTGCAAAATCCTACGAATCCAATGATAGGTTATATGTATCATTGCAAACACCCACTTCTAGGCCCCAGTGACACATAACAAGTTGTGAGGCGCAGGTCACATTGTCCACAGGCTGACACAAGACTCCCTAAACAAGTGGCTCTACTCTGAGCTCTGCAATGGTAAGCAATCAGTAGGAGGGCATTTGAAATGCTATAAGGATACCCTAAAGGCCTCCCTAAAGCTCCCTCTGAGCTTCCAGTTACCTGTCACTTCAACACACGACCTTGTTTCCTGACCAGCGTCTCTGTCTCAGATTGCTGCTGTGCTCCAGTGAAGCTCAGCACAAGCTAGAAGTGTAGCACTTTATTTTCCACTTGGGAACTCTACAACCTTCTGGACTCAACATTGAGTTCAACAATTTTCGGGCTTGAGGCACCTTCTCCCATGTCCTTACCTTAACTCCCATACACGAGGCCTTTTGTCACATGGTCTGCTGTTACATTCAGCCCATTGTTAGCCACTAATAGTCTGCTTTAGTACCTATTCATTCTCCATTATCCACTCTTTTGTCTGACCAACTGTTCTTCTCTTTCCTTTACTCTATCTCCACTTATCATTTACTCCTTACCTCCTCCCCAACCCTACCTTCTGCATAAAAAAAAACATTTTCCTAGCTTCCATCAGTTCTGAGGATGGGTCACGGGACCCGAAACATTAACTCTGATTTCTCTCCACAGATCCTGCCAGACCTGCAGAGCTTTTCCAATGATTTTTGTTTTTGCTTCCAATTTGCAGCATACGCAAATTGGGACTTTATTCAGGGTTGCAAAAAGTTTGAGTGATCAGAACCAGCCAAATATAACTGATGCATGCCATTTACAGAGAGCCACTGATTGATTCTGAGCTGTGCTTTTAACCACAAAGACATTTCACAAAACTCCTGAATTTCTGGAAGGAAGCCTGAGGTTTTCAGAATTGGAAAGTTCGCATTGTGCAAAATCTATGGGGGAGTGATAAACTTGTTTTTTTTTAATAACATTCTCCTGCAAATAATGCACATAGGAAACTATCCTGTCACCTCCTCCCTGCCATCCCCTCCCAAAAAAATGTTAGAAGTTCAATAGCTGAAGAGCACCTGGAGATATTTTTTTAAAATAAAAACTCAATTAATAGTGAAAAGAATTCCAGACTTGACATTTATATATTTATTTAAGACGGAATGATTTCCAAATTACTTTAATGTTGGGGTTAAATTCAAAGCTTATTTTGAAGACTCCAGAAGCACCCATTTCTGAGAGATTTTGAAAAAAAATTACAATAATTCATGAATTCTTTTAGAAGGAATTAAAGCAAAGGACCAAACCAAAGGGCAACTGTACTCCTTTCAGCTGAAGATACACATGTGAATTTGTGTTACTTTAGGTTAAACACTGCAGACACCTGAAAAAATAGCTTGGAGTAAACACTAAGATATTGCATTGCAGCAGACTTCACTTGTGGCCCTCAGGAGGCAGGCTGAACTTAACTTAGCAGCACAGTCAATAATGAATGAGTTACACTGCAATTCCGGTCTGAGGAAAAGTTACAGATTTGATAACAGAGCAAGGGTTTATTCTTCTGCATACTTCTACTGCTTGAGTGGGGAAATCAAAATGTAAACTCAGCACAAATGGAGAACCCAGGTCACCGAAGACTATCGTCTCTCATTAAAAGTTCCTATTGGTTTTAATTTTAACAGAGAGCACACAATGGGGTGTAAGGGAAATTAACTATCTGGTGTCATTGAGCACATAATGCATGAGGATCAGAACAGCAGCACTGGTCATCATTCAATGCCACAAATGATTTATTTTTCATGAACTCTTTCATCCATCACTGAGTGCTGTGTTTAATATGTATGCTTTGTAATGCACCATGTTTGAAGACATTTTTAATGCAATGTTGTTCAATGCTACATTTCATCAACAAGGGAGTCAAGGATTCTGGGGCAGCACGATGGCTCAGTGGTTAGCATTGCTGCCTTACAGTACCAGGGACCTGGATTCAATTCCAGCACCCCAGGCGATGTGGAATTTTCTATGTTCTCCATGTGTCTACCTGGGGGCTCTGGTTTCCTCCCACAGTCCAAAGTTGTACAAGTTAGGTCGATTAGCCATGGGAAATGCAAGGTTACAGGGATTAGGGTAGGGTAAGTGGGGATGGTTCTGGGTGGGACTTGATGGGGTGAATGACCTGCTTCCACACTGTTGGGATTCTATGTTTATGGAGGTCTGACAGGAAAGCGGAATTGAGGTCACAATGAGAACAGCCATCAGCAGCATGGAGCAGTTGAACAGACTAGTCTTACTCCTAGTCCTTTGGCTCTTGTGAACATATTTTCTCAGTACAGACAATGCACCAAACAAGACTCACGCTTATCAAGTGCCACCCGTGACAGGTAGACAAATGTGGTTCCGTGACCTGTTTCAGGCTGCTCCTTTGCAGAGGTCCCATGAGAAAAATAATGGTGAAAGAAATCCGCTCTAGACGTTTCCAGTTCTCACCAGCATCATCGTCAGCTGCTTCATCAATGACCTTCCCTCCATCATAAAGTCAGGAGTGGGGATGTTTGCTGATGATTGCACAATGTTCAGCACCATTCACAACTTCTCAGACACTGAAGCAGTCCATGTTCAAATGCCACAAGATCTGGACAATATCCAGACTCGAGCTGACAAGTGTCAAGCAACATTTTTGACACACAAGTGCCAAGCAATGACCATCTCCAATAAGATTCAATTTAACCATTGCCCTTTGACATTCAATGGTGTTACCATCACTGAACCCCTCATATCAACATCCTTGGGGTTACCATTGACCAAAAACTCAACTGGACTCACTACATAAATACCTTGGCTACAAGAGCAGGTCAAAGGCTTGGAATGCTGTGACTCGTAACTCACCTCCTGACTCCCCAAAGCCTGTTTACCATCTACAAGGCATAAATCAGGAGTGTGATGTTACACTCCCCACTTGCCTAGATGGGTGCAACTTCAACAACACTCAAAAAACTCAACGCCATCCAGGACAAAGCAGTTCAAAAGATTGACATTCGTTACACAAATATCCATTCCTTCCCCACAGTCAGTCTGTAGCGGCTCTGTGCACTATCTACAAGTTACACAGCAAAAATTCACCAAAGATCTTTAGACAGCACCTTCTAAACCTACTTCTATGTAGAAAGACAAGGACAGCAGGTAATTGGAAACACCACCACCCACAAGTTCCCCTCAATCACTCACCATCCTGATTTGGAAATATATCGCCATTCCTTCAATTTCACTGGCTCAAAATCCTGGCATTCTCTTCCTAAGGGCATCAATCTACAACACATGGACTGCAATGGTTCAAGAGGGCAGTTCACCACCACCTTCTCAAGGGCAACTAGGACTGGTAATAAATGCTAACAAGGCAGCAAAACCCATGTCCCTAGAGTTAACTAAAAATAAACTGTTCTGCATCTCACTCAGTCAGTACCAGACCTCCTGACTTGTGTCCCATTGACTGGTCTGCCGCCGCACTGGTGAAGGTGACACAGTTTTTTTTAGCAGAGCCCTCAAAGTCTTCAAGACTAGAGTCTGTCAACCATGAACACCTCAAAATCTAAGTAGGCTGCCTCTACCTTCGCTGAGACAACAGGAGGTTGTACCATGTAGTGGATTGGTAAAGGGAAAGACGAAAGCTCATTGTTTATCAAGGATACACACTTGGTTTCATGACAATTTTGTGTTTGTAAGTTCAATTTTCTTTTACTTACATGAAATGTATGCATTTTTGTTGGTTTCCCAAATTGACCAAATTAAACAGGTCAATTATGAATGTGAAGAAATGGATTGACTGGCTAGTTCATAAATACAATGACTGGATGGTTGGTTCCAGAGCTGCTTTATGTCAGTGCTAATGGAGGATAAGGCCAAATCTTTGATCTAATGTGAATGAACTTTCAGGTCTTACAATGTTTTGGTCATCAACTCGATTTATCTGGGATGGTTTCACTATCATTAATCCTTCTTCTTGGTGTTGTCTAAGTTACTGATACTGAATGGGAAAGGATATCCACACAAAGTCTTTAGTAGAAGTTAGACTCTATCTTCTTAAATAGAGCAGCCTTTTTTTGCAAATTACCTTATCATTAGTCTTTCCTTCGTCTTCATGAACATCTTCCTACTGACTGTTGGAAACTTCATCATATTAAGAAGGCTGAGTAGTTTGCTCCACCTCGACTTCAGGTCTTCAAACTGCAGTATGTTGGACAGAATGCAGCACACCATGATGTTCCTGAGAAAGTTCATAGAATCTAGACCAGTCCAGGCATCCGAAGAGCGTATGCAACATGTTGATGGATTAATTGATCACAGGTCTAGTTGTAATGATTCATATTGTAGTACTCTCTGTGATAATTGATGGAATTCCTCATTACTCTCAATTGACAAAGTCAAAGGGTATCTGCTATGGCCTGGCAGCCTCGAACTGGCTTCACACCTGCACACATAGGGCTGCCTCAGTGTGAATGTATCCTGGCAAAGAATCAGGGGAAGAAACTTTTCTGGTGTCAGATGGAAACAAACCCCCGAGATCGACAAATCATCCTGGATGATCTTTCCCATTTCAGTGGCATTCTTCACCTGTTGGAATGCAGCTGGGGATGCACATGCAAGCCATTAATCAATCTGTTAACATCACAGGTGATGTTTACGTATTCCAGTCATGATGAGCAATGGAATTGTCACCTACTCTATGCAGTTCCTGTATAGCAAACTGCAAGACCCTCAATAAACCTCTGATAGCACCTTGGAAAGAAGTAGATGAAGAGAGATTGAGGACCTTGGGAACTTCCATAGCCACTGGTAATGACTGTCTGCTCTGGGTAATTACTATCAAATCTTCTGCAAGGAGACGACAAATATCTGTGACCAAATGAGGTGACAACACAATTTTTGAAATGGTGTTCTACTGTGAAGTGATAGTTGATTCTTTATCAGTACATACTGTTAAGTGGGCTATGCATTCTGCAAACTTGAACTACCTGTGGGTCCCTTCTCTGTCCTTTCCCTGAACACCCTTGCAATATGAAAGCCTCATGTGCATTTGCAGTTATGGTTGTTCCACCATTAGCGACCTTGTCTTCAAATGTCTAGGCCCCAAGATCTGGAATTCTACCCTTTTGCTTTTTAGCCTCTTGAAATTGCTTTCCTCCTTCAATGCACTCCTGAAAGCCCACCTCTTTGATGAAGCTTTTGGTCATCTGACCTAATATCTCCTTAGACACCTCAGTATCACATCTTACTTTATAATGCTCAGGGTGTGAAGTGACTGGGGACATTCCATTATGCTAAAGGTGCTACATACATGTAATTTACTATTGTTGTTGAACATTTCCCCTGGCATACAATCATCAATCGTATTACTTTCCAACTGATCCTGCCTCTACACGTTCTGCATTTATCTTAAACAGAATTCTGATTTTCCTTTTACGAACAACAGTTGGGAAATTTCCAAAACCTGCTCTCGTTCCACTGGTATTATTTCACTGAAAACGCAGTGCAAAGCCGTACATAGTAACGTTTGACAGTCAGTGAGAACAGTCAATGAAAATTTGCAGCTTTCTGATCTTTACACTGCCAGGATTTTGTATTAATAACAACAGTGAAGCTGACTCAGTCAACAAAGAGAAACAACACAGGAATGTTTGGTACTTGCAAATGTATAGTTAAATTCAGAAACATGGAAGTTTTCAGAGATACCTGGCTCCTCCACAGGCTGCATTGTGTCAGTCCCTACCAACAGACCAAGTACTGAAAGATAAACAATGGCCTGAATTTGAGGTACTCCCTTATTTGTTCCCCATTAAAGATAGTAAAAAAAGGTTGGTGGATTCAGGGTAAGTGAATTTTTATCACCATGCCACTTGATAATTTTGTAATTTTGATAATTCAGTTGGCTGTCTTCCTGCAACCTGCAAGTCTCCAGCCTACAGGAGCTAGAAAAATCAAGCTCTGTATATCTGAATGAGGATTCTTCAGTCTGATGGGTTGAAGACCTTTGTGGTTTCCTCACAGAATATAGATCCCTTGCAGAAACCACCAGCTTGAATCACATGAAAGCATTGTCAGTGCAATGAAGGTGAGAACCATTCCTCACTGCTCAGCAAAAAGCCTGGGCCAGTATTTGAACTGATAACTCGTGGGCAATCAGTCAGCTGCGTATATGTTCAACGTAAATTTTAATCCATCTTAACTCTTAGAATTAAGAGCTATTTAAGTATTATGTAGAAGCACACTCAATGTCAAACTAACTTGGGGCTAAAATAGTTGAACTGGTCTTGTTTGATCACAGTAACTCATATATCCATTTCAGAAGGGCTTTTGACTGCTTCAGACAATTGGATGTTTTAGTCAGGAAATTACCTGACAACAAGTGTAATTATAGTCATGAATCTACCATGACCATTAAGCAACCGAAGACATTTTAATGATATAGTTAACACAAAGTATATCTTTACCCTGTACGAACCCTAAGGCTATTTAGCCAATTAATATTTGTCTTTCATTTCTGTTGGATTCTATATTTTAATACGAGCATTGCTAAAGCAGTTGGATCCCTGTAGAATGCTGGACATTTATTTGATATTATTAACGTTACAAAATAATTCATCTCTGGTCAAAAATGATTCCCCTTCTGTTTTTCTGAAGCTAAAATCTAGTTGATGAGCCCTGATTCCAGTGCACTCTTCTTCCCTTGCATCAGTCTGTTTGTTATGTGTGAAAGGTTACGGTGAATATTCACGAGTGAACAGGAGAAGTTATCACAGAAGTACCTGTTTAAGACTGTATTGTGTACCTGTAAATGCTTTCAGCAGATGGAGGCAGATGAGCAAGAAAAACTGAATGCGATCAGTACAGAGTAGCCACAATGCTGCACAGAGATGTTATAGAGTTATTCTTTCCTTTTGTCTGAATTCATTTCCAAACCACAACAGTTCAATTCATTCCTCTCCTTCTCTAACAACTAGTCTCATCAATGTTTCAGAGGGGTGGTTGGGCAGCATCCAGTACTCGGAATCCTGGCTGGTGTTTCCTATCCCCTAGCCCAGGGGAACTGAGGCTGATTGTTGTATTCCAATTGCTGACCAGCTGAGATCATCCCATTCATGACTGTGTCACATTTCTACATGTGAAGAATGCCAAGCGCAGTGTAAAAGCCTCTGTATTATGTGCTTGACTAATTGAATAGGTTGTTTTGATGTAGAGATATTGTACACGCTGTTACAGCCTGCTGTGTGCCTTTCTTTAATTAACTCTTACAAAATATATCAGCATGTACTGCCCTCAAGCTACTGCAACGAAAAATCAAAGGTTAGTTTAGTCTTCACAATAGTGGCTCTCCTTTGTAGTGTTCCCTTTGCAATTTTATTTCTCCTTTTCTCCAGCTTGAGCGGGAGCATTTGGTCATAACTGTTGGCTCTCCTCCACTATGCAGCTGAAATAACCACTCTTCAGACGGGTGTACAGGGAGCTCATGTCAACAGACTGTTCAACAATTGAGGCTTCTCTCTGTTTCTATTTTCTTTCATGTAGAAGATGCAAAATGGGCTGCCAATTTGCTGTCACCCATATTATACCAAGAGAAAACCTATCACAATGTTCTGCTTCATACAATTTGCTCTAGGGATTATGGGAGAGTGACCATGTGTAAACCAGCCCTGACTGGTTTCACACTCTCCATGGCCTGGATTAACTGCATGTACCTTCTCATATTTGGCTGAGACCATCCACGTTCACTTGATCTTCCTGATCTGGCAGTTCATCCTCACAATGGGATTGATGCATTCTCAAGTAACTTCATGAATCTTCATCTGACCACTTTACACCTATCCCCCAGCCAGTCCCAGGCATATCGCATTCATATGCCTGATCATGTAGACCACTGTCCCAAGTGTACTATTTCTAGTCAATGATACCCCTCCTGCATTACCCCTTTCCCCTATCCCTCCCATCCTCTATTGTCTCTCCCCATTTATATTGAGTTGGCCCTTTCTTCATTGTATACTCCTCAGCCTTCAATCCCCGCATTTAAACTTCCCACCTTTGCTCCTGCACCAGCGGACTCTGATAACTCCCACTTGACTTTCAGTTGAGTGATCTCCAACATTGGCTGTGGTCCACTCTCTTGATAGACTTAGCTAGACAGCCCCAAATTTAAGTGACCAGACTCTTACCTGATGTATAACTTCCTGACTGTCTTCCTGCAGGTCCCTGGACAGGCTGCCTGGATCCCTGGGTAGACTATCACCTACAACATAGACTGTAAAGGTACAGAGCCCCCAAACTGCCGCCAAAAAGTCAATTGACCATATTCAAACACCTGGACTAATGGTGGAGGCTGGTCTTTATTTACTGCGTGGGGAACCCTGAGCAATGAGCATCTCCATGGACTTGACTAGAGACCACTCCCCTCGGACTGAGACACGGCCAATTCTTGAAGTACCTTCAGTATCTTTGGTACATGGTGCAGGTGTAACACTGATGCAGCAAGGTGCCATTCAAACTGCTGCCAACCATGACCAGCTTCCCAGCTTAGTACTACACTTCCAAGATGGTGGCAGAGTCGGACACTTCATCTGGGACTTGTCTGCTCTATCTGCTTCTTTTTCCTTTATCTCTTTTGTGTTTTTCTCTTCTCTCTTCTTTCTTCTTTCTTCTGGGCCTCAGACTCCCAGCCTCAGCACAGACCCAGCAAGGTGTCCTCTTGGCCTGGCATGACAGTCTCCCCGCCTGGTATGGTGGTCTTTCAGCCCAGCATGGCATTCTCTTAGCCCAGCGTGTTAGCCTCTTGGCACAGCATTGGGGTTTTTAGCGGCCTGTGGCGGTCTTTTGGCCCAGTGTGCAGCCTCAGAGGGGACTTCTGGATCAAGATGATTCCAGAATGGTCTCTCAGCCTCGAAAGCTTTGAGGTGAAGTCTGATGTAGTCTGCAGTCAAGGCCCAGTGCAGATTGGAGGCCAGGTGCCAGTGTGGACTGGGTTGGAAGGACTTTTGTTCTGAATTGTTTATTTCTTTATTTTCTAATTTATTTCTACAATCTGTAATGCTGGACTTTTTATTTCTTTATTTTGATTTTTTTCTGAAGAACCTGTACTGAAAAATCTGTGCTTGAGATGGTGCTGTAAGTGGCGACTTGTAAACTTTTCACTGTATTCATTTGAGTACATGTGACAATGAAGCTAATTCAATTCAATCCAATTCAATTTATGTCTGCATTAAATGAGTAGCCAAGACAGAAGTTCTGTGAGCTTTTAAAGTGTGGCCGAGGGCGTAAACTGCCAAAATGCAAGACAAGCAGGGATGGTGTGGGCATTGCAATCTCACAGATTGAGACAGTGTTAAGAGGGTGGGCAAGCGTCCCTGAGATGCACATAGTCCAAATCATGAGCTGGGTGTCCGTCCCTGCATCCAAAGATCTTTGCAGCAGGAATGCAATGAAAGGTTCTGGTGCGTTCAGCTTGGCATTGTAGAACCACACTGATGTAGTGAGGTTGGTACATGTTGGAAGCCAATATCTATGGATGTGGGTTACATGCAGTTGCTGCCCAAGGAGTGTGCCCTGAGATGTTGATCCAAAGTGGAGACCCAGGGGAGCAAGAGATGAGCTGAATCCTCAGGTACCCATTCAGACCATCATGTTAGGAATTCTCTACAACTAGTTTCTATCCGATGGTTTGAAGAATGGTAGCTACATATTAATGAGGTGAGATTAGGAAATAAAGAGTGACAATTCATGCTAATCTGCCTGTTGCCATTCACTGATGAGAATCTTGCCTTGATGTCCAGGACTTGGTTGATGCAGGTAACATTTTAGTGTCACTGTTGAGAAGGGCCTGATTTTCACAAATTTCTCACATAGCCCATGTTGTTCAGGGGCTGGGAAGATTCCACTCCTTTGACTGTTTGGGCTGGATTTTGACACTGATGATGTACAGAAAATCGAGTCTTGCAGACACAGAATTTCTTAACTTTGTCCACACTGCCAGTGTCATACCATGATCGCAATGCCGAGCCATATTACTGCAAGCCAGATCTGCTGCAGAAAGTATCAGGCCCAGAAACAGATGCTTGAGGAGGGTTGGAGCATAACTCAATGGAAAGACCAATTAAGACCTTTGATCAGCCAATCACTGATTAGGCAAACACAGATGCCTGGAGGTGAGCTGATAGTGGCAGATTGGTATCCACAAAAAAACTTTTTTACCAACTCTTTCACACCGCCATAGACTACCTCATCCCAGTTTAGGAGAATACACAAGTCAGCACAAGGCAGGAGTGTGACAGACCTGGCTGATAGACCTGGATGAGTGCAGCACCAACAGCACTCAAGAAGCTTGACTCCGTCCAGGACAAAACAGCCCATTTGATTGCCACCCCAGCCATTCTCTGCAGCATCCAATCCCTTCTTCATCAATGTACAATGGCAGCAGTGTGTGCCTTTTACAAGATACACTGCAACAACTCACAAAGGCTCCCTAAATAGCACCTTCTAAAACCATGACCTCTGTCACCAGAATGACAAGGACACCAGAAATTAGCACTACCGTCTGCAAACTGCCCTCCACACCACCCTGAATCGGAGCTGTGCTCCTTACCTGTCACCATCAAAATCCTGGAAGTTGCTTCCTAACAGCATATGGATGCACCAACACTGCATTTCTTTAAAATCGTTCACAGCTTAGCCAGCTTTGATATTATCCATTCCTAATGGCCCAAAAGGCAATCACATTGCTGTGGCTCTAGTGTCACATGTCGGCCAAAAGTTGCCTTCCTTGAAAAACATCAGAAGAGGTATTCCTCAACAATTAACAATGATTTCTTGGTCATCTCTTAATTCCAGATTTTGTTTTTATTTGATTCAACAACCACCATCTACTGTGAGTAGGATTAAAATTCAGGTCCCCAGAAATTATTTAGGTCTCAATGTTAACAGTCTAGCGATAATACCACGAGGCCATCACCTCCCCTATACTGTGGGCTACAGCTATCAGAAAGTAGCCATCCACTGCATTTTCAAAGGTAATTAGGGATGGATTATAAATGTGGGCCTAGCCAGCAAAGGTCACATCTCGCAAATGGATTAAAAAATGTTCACCAATGATACAACTCCAGTTCACTGTTACTGAGCAGAGAAGGGTCAATGTTGGTATCTCACTCAGAGATAGTAATAACTGCAGATGCTGGAGTCAGAGATAACACAGTGTGGAGCTGGAGGAACACAGCAGGCCAGGCAGCTTCAGAGGAACAGGAAAGTTGACGTTTCGGGTAGGGACCCTCCTTCAGAATATTGGTAGCGGTTTTGGCCTTTTATCAATTTTCATCAAGCAGACAACATTGTCGTTGCTTTTCCATTGTGTATCAACCTGAAAATCAAACTCAAAGGAACGAAAGGGATTTTTGAACTCACTTTTTTTTATAGAATCAGAAAATAGCTGCAGCTCAAAAGCTGGCTATGAGTCCATCATGGCCCTCACAACAAGACCAACTCAGCAAGTCTCACTGCCCTGCTTTAACCTGTAACCATGCAAACCTTACTCTTCTGATCATTATCCAATTCACACTTGAAGGCCTCTCTTGAATCTGCCACCGCTACATTCCGGGATGCTGTGTCCCTAACCAATCACTGGGTTAAAACGTTTATTCTCATGTCATCAGTTTTCCTTCTGGTGAATATTTTAAATATATGCCTTCAGAAATCTTAACATTTCTGACAATGGGACCAGTTTCTTTCTATCTACCTTGTTCAAAACTCACCTGATTTTAAACATCCATCAAACTCGCTCATAATCTTCTCCAAGGGAACAGTCCAAACACCTCCAATCTATCCATGTAACTGAAATTCCTTACCCCTGGAACCAATCTTCTGCATCAATTCTGTATACTTTCTACTGCACTAACGTCCTTCCAAAAGTGTGGTAAACCAGATTTGAACGTAATACACTTATTAAGGCCACACCACTATTTTACCATAACTTCCTTGTTTTTGCTATTTATAAAATCCATATTCCCAAATACTTTGTTAATCCCTTACTTAAACTGACCTGCAGCCTTTAATGCATTGTTTACATTTACCTTCATGTCCATCTGCTCCTGCACTCCCGTTAGAACTGTGCACTTTATTTTAGTACCTCTCGTCATTCCTCTACCAGAATGTGTTTTGCCTCATTCTGTGTTCAACATCGTTTTCATATGTTCATTTATCATCTTGGTTTAAAATTGATCATTTAATCATCATTTGACATCAAATAGTGATCAAATTACATCAATGCTGATCAACTGATATGAAATGAAATCAAACAAACTTCAAACATTGTCATTTGTGGACATTTAACATCAGATAAATGCTCAGACGGCATTCAACTGAAATATAAGGCAATCAAGCTGTGCAGGTTAGTTGGATTGGCCATGCTTAAAAAAAAATTATCCTGTAGTGTCCAGTCAGTGCAGAATTGATCAGAGTTCTATGAGAGCTCCTTCCAAATTACAGGTTTTGATGTTTGTCAGGAAAATCTCTAAATTGTAATGATCACAGCAAAACTGACTAAGTTTCAAACATCAGATTTTTCCAAAACTCAGGAGTAAATACATGTGGCATGTAACTTTTTTAACATGGGATCTATCCACAAATTATGATAGTGAATGAGGAGGGCCAGGTGTAGTAATTGGAATGAGTTCATTAGGTGCCAGTGATGTTGCCCATACATCGTCAGTCACAATGGTGAGATACTACCCATACATGCACAGTTGGCAGCCATCTTGTATCAGCTTCACAAGCCTGATGTTTAAAAGTGGCTGGTTGAGCATTTTTAATGATGACTACAATTCCTGTGATCAAAATAGGCAGCATGGTGGTGCAGTGGTTAGCACTAGCACCTTACAGCGCCAGGAACCCAGGTTTGATTCCAGCCTTTGGGGACCGTCTGTGTAGAGTTTTCCCTGTGCCTGTGTGGGTTTCCTCTCAGTGCTCCAGTTTTCTCCCACAGTTCAAACTGTGCAGGTCAGGCAGATTGGCCATGCTCACAAAAAAAATTATCCTATGATATCCAGTCAGTGCAGAATTGATCAGAATCCTAAGATTGTTCCTTCCAAGTTACAGGTTTTGATGTCAAGTGATGCACAAATCAATTTTAGTTCAATTGAATTGAATTCAATTGAGGCATATGGGCCAAATGCTGCCAAATGGAACTGGATTTATCTAGGATATCTAGTTAGCATGGACGAGTTGGACCAAAGGGTCTCTTTCCGTGCGGTACATCTCTACGACTCTATGAGTATGAATCAATATCAAAATGCTGTAATTCGGTCTTTTTGTGAAAATAACTAACTTCATACTTTGCACATCATGTTTCATTTGTCACTTTCCCACTCATTTCACCTCCTTGTTTATTTCCCCTTGAAATTTATCACTATTCTCCTCACAGTTAATGTTATTTACAAGTTTTGTGTTATCCTTTAATTATGGAACTGTGTCCAGTGCACTCAAGTTCAGGTCATTAAAATATATTAAGAAAAGCAGGAATCCTAGCACTGATTCCTGGAGAACCCTACCGTAGAGTCAGATATAACACAGTGTGGAGCTGGAGGAACACGGCAGGCCAGGCGGCATTAGAGGAGCAGGAAAGCTGACATTTCAGGTCGGGGCCCTTCTTCAGAAATGTTCCGACCCGAAACGTCAGCTTTCCTGCTCCTCTGATGCTGCCTGGCCTTCTGTGTTCCTCCAGCTCCACACTGTGTTATCTCTGACTCCAGCATCGGCTGTTCTTACTATCTCTTCACCATGATTCTGTTTCGAATCACACAACCAATTCTGTAACCACACTGCTACTATCCCTTTATTCCACAAGTCCTATTTTTGCTGATAAGCCTGTCATGTGGCAAATTATTGAATGTCTTTTCGAGTTCCATATTGACTAGATCAACCATATTACTCTGAGTTCAGTTGGCAAGATAGATTGATGTAGATGATGCCAACTGAACGGGTTCAATCACCATACTGCTTGTCGTAGTTCTCCTCCCTGTCAAAGTAATGGTCCCCAGGCCATATACCAATTGGGGCAGCATGATGACTCAGTGGTTAGCATTGCTGCCTCACAGTGCCAGGGACCCAGGTTTGATTGCATTCTCAGGCAACTGTCTGTATGGAATTTGCACATTCTCCCCTATATCTTCATGCATTTCCTCCTACAGTCCAAAGATGTGCAGGCTATGTTAGTTGGCCACGGGAAATGCTGGGTCACAGGGACAGAGCAGGGGATGGGTCTTGTTGGGATGTTTTGTGGAAGATTGCTGTGTACTCGATGGACCAAATGGCCTGCTTCCATGCTGTAGGGATTCTATAATTACATCGTCTAATGGAGAGGGATGTCCATGGTCCTGTCTCGGTTGTGGTTACCTCATCAAAAACCTCAAGTAAAGTAATTAAACATGACCTTTGGTCAACAAAACTTTTCTGGCCTTCCTTAATTAATTCACATTTCTATTGAAATAATTGTGAATTTTAGCTTAAATTATGATTTCAAGCTTTTCCACTACTTCATTTGAATTGCCTTGTCTGCAGTTACTGGGCTTAACCTTGCACTCCTTTTGAACAAGGCTGTAAACATTTGCAATTCTTCAGTCACCTGGTACCATGGAAATTTATGATCCAGTATCCCTGAAATATTCACTCTCACTACCTGTACCCTGGGATGAACCTAGTCTGTAAAGTAAACCTATCTAATACTGTTCTGAAGAAGGGTCACTGGACTTAAAATGTTAACTCTGATTCCTCACCACAGATGCTGCCAGACCTGCTGAGGTTTTGCAGCAATTTCTGATTTCCAGCATCCGCAGTTCTTTCGCTTCCTTTCTTACACTTCCTCTTTATCAAATTTTAGCACATTCAGTGTCTCAATCGCATTGTGAATCAGCAGCATCTTCTTCCTTAGTGAACACAAATGCATTTAGTGCCTGAACCGTGAATACTGCCTCTATGTGTAAATCCCTTTCTAGGTACTGCAGTGCCTCCACACTGTTTATATACCTATACTAGGCTTTTGGATCCTGTTTTATGTTAGCAGTCAGTCTTAAAAGCGAGCAAAACAAGCTATAAACTATTTTGTTTTTTACTCTCTCAGTTCGGTAAAATGTTAATGAATTCCTTTATATGGTTAGTTTATATTGACTGGGTAATCTGTGTGACACGCAGGATCTGTCGGAGCACGATCTAAAAGATTCATTGTGGGCAAGTGTGGTCTTTTTTGTGTAGTATCTTAGTCTCCAAAGCCAAACAGTGTAGCACTGTGATTCTTGCCGTGTGCTGAGCCTCAGTGAGCAAGTGCGAACAGGCTGAAGAAATGTGATGACAACCACAGGTCTGTTGCCTTTCAGTAGCAACCAGAAGAAACTATCTGGTTCTGAGGAAAAGGTTGGATGAGTTGCTGTTAGACTTGAACCGCGTTTTCATGACAGGAATTTATTGGCGTAAGTATTCTGGGACTCCAGATAAGATACCGATAATGTTTGGCCAAAAAAGTGACTGTTTTTTCCTTGTCTCAGTTTTTCTGAACAAACACACTGTGCATTTATTTCTTCAGCTGGCTTTTCAGACACATCAATTAAAAGGAGAATCAGTAAAGTCCCTCCTCCGACCCTGTCGTTTCCTGCAATTTGGTTCCAAACCACCAGCAGCCCTTTACTACCCCATGCCATTCTTTTTGTTCACTTGAGGCCTTTGTAACAATACTCACATGGCTGTTGATCTGATCAAAACCATCCTCACATCCATCTTTTAAGACCATGGGCCCATCTTTCCATCCTCCTTGTTTCTCTTGGTACAGCTTTCATCCTCAATCCCCCAAAGAAAGAAACTCTTTTGAAATCCATCACTAGATCTCAGAGACGATATCGCCTGCTCAACCAAAACTGGCCAGGGACCCAGAACTATCCTAAAGATATCTGTAGTCTACCTTTCTAAGTGAACTCTTTCTTTCAACCTCTGTCCCTCTGTGTCTTTTTTTTATTCATTCATGGAATGAGAGTGTCACTGGCTACTTACTTTCCTTCTCTTTGTTCATTCAGCCAGATTTCCGTCAAAACTACCCACCCCCACCCCAAAGCTACATTCATGGGACCCGCCTCTTCTGACTCTATATGCTGCATTTCCATATCATATCATATCATTTCCATATCATAAAACTCTACACAGACGGTCCATTTCCATATTGATGACAATATCATCAAAATGCAAAGGATTAGATCCCATTTGTAGCCAATGGCACCCAGTTTGAAATCCTCACCATCTGTTAACCTCTTCACTGACCATAAATTATCAGACATATAGTCCAATTTCCTTTCTTGGCTGAGTTGTAACTTCTTCCAGTCAAAGATCGAGAAGATTGAAACCATCCAATAGATCATCCTCTGTCCTTGCTTATAATTCTGGTCATTCCTCTGCCATTGCCATAGGTTGAAGAAGACAGCTTTTAATCTCACTGGCCTCAACCTGACCTTCATAAACATTCTTTCAAAAAGAGTGCCCTTCCTGCCTCTGCTGCCGTTTCAATACATCTGATAGCAAAGCCTTGAGTGGCCAACTCAACCCAGAAAGGGTTAACAACAGCAATATTCCTCACATTTGGCCTCAGCGCTTATTCATTGCATTTACCCTGGCACAATGTGGGATTGACACTTAGCAATAAGCTGGGGTTCCATCAGTACAAAAGCAAAATATTACAGGAGCTGGAAATCTCAAAGAAATACAGAAAATGGTGGAAACGCTCAGCAGGCCTGGCATCATCTACAGACAGAGAAGAACAGAGTTAGTGCTTCTAGTTGCTGACCTTACATCAGAATTTGCTGTAATTCTTTTTCTTGTTACTCTGTGTTTGACTAGGCTCCTGTGAAGTAGTGTGGGACATTTCACCCTGTTAAAACAGCTCTGTTAAAGTCTGTCATAATCATATAAAAATATGATTACTATAAACAGTGGTTTCAGAGTGAAGGGTGAACACTTCAAATTCTGAATATTTCCCAGAGTTGTTTATGAAGGAGATTTTAAAGTTTGCAATATTGGAAAAAGAATTTTTAAAAATATAATGGTCAAAAATTCCACAGCCTGAAATGGTTGATGGTGCAGGAAGTTGAATGTTAATCAAGTCTAGTCAATGGATCTCAAAGGGTTAGCAACAAACTTTATATATTCTAATAATAAACAACTTAAGGCACTTTTTATGGCAAAGTACTGCTGACATTCATAAAGTGCCTGAGATTTACTCTTGTGGTTTATGACATCATCTGAGCTACTTGTTTGAATTCCTGCCTGTCATTCACCGACAACCATCTATTATTCGATGTAGATGCTGCATATCTGCTCAACTGCAGGACAAACAACTTCAACTCACACCCTGGAGGCACTTTTCTCACATTGATGTTACACCATTACTTCCATTCACTACCTCAAGCAAGATTTCACTGCGATTCCATGCATCCGTCTAGTAAAGGTTGCTGTCCGTTGTCCTGTTTCAGGGATGGGATGGCCCATTATTCAATAGAAGCACACAAAAACGCAAATTTCCAAAGTCAGCTCATTCACGCTTCCCACGCTCCCACCTTAAGCGACAGCTCAAGTTCAATATGTGAAATATATGACCATGAGTATCATTGGAAGTACATGTACATGGCCCACAGTTGCAGCAAATGACTGGTGGTTGTGCATTATAGTTCATTCAGGGAGTCTGAGTTGTGGTAACATGTACTTTTATAGCATTTTGCGGTCTGGATAATGATAGATGTTCCAATGCTCTTTCCAACATATGGCTGACCAGGAACGTCTCCTGCTCTTGCTGCCTGCCATTGGTCTGTGTTGGAAGGATTTACTGGGAGACACTTAACTTGCCGGACCACAATATGAATGTACCTTCCTTGGCATCAGACACCTCTTCCATCACCATTCCCACTCACTCAACCAAAACAAAAGAGAGGAAAAAAATACCCAGGATAATGTTAGCATGAACACATGGGAATAATTCCTCTCTGACACCCTCAGATGATTAAAACTCATGATAGAATCCATCAATTGAATGAGGAACCACTCCAGAGAAATTTTTTTAAAAATTGTAAACATTATAATTAGCTTTTCTCTGATTGTTTAATGACATGAATGTATTGCAAAGAGAAAACTGACATAAAAATATGATTACTATAAACAGTGGTTTCAGAGTGAAGGGTGAACACTTCAAATTCTGAATATTTTCCAGAGTTGTTTATGAAGGAGATTTTAAAGTAATCATGAGAATATGGGTTTCCATATGGAGAATACGGATATGAAGTTGCTATGAAGAAAACTCAGCACTATGAGAGGTTATGCCCTCTTCACAATTCAGTGATATTTCTTGAGGCTTTTAAAGAGAATAATTCATATGCAACAATGAGTAAAACAAACAGAGAAGGGGCAAAAGCATCTGGTACTCTTGGTCAACTCAGTTCATCAGTATATTCTTTACAGCTTTGTCTAGCATTTGCTATTATATTACTCACTGAGGAGGGAAGGTTTAATGACTTTCGTCTGGTGAATGTTAATTATTCTCCAAGAACAGCGATAATCCTTACAAAGAAGAAGAAATACATGAATATGATGGGGCAGCCACAAGGAAGGTTTTATTTTGAAAATCACTGTCTGTGGATTACTCCTCGTTCATTATTTGGTAGTGTGTCCTCTTGCCTTGTGGCTATGAGACATAGAAGGATAATCTAATAGAATTAACTAAATTATTACAAGGATTTGATAGGGCTGATAAAGAATCTGTCTTCCCTGGTACAAGAATCAACAGCAAGGGGTGACAATTTCCAATATAATCAGAAAGTGATCACATACAGTGGAGTAACAACGGAAATGGATCTTCAAACTAAGACGTTAGACATTCAGGAGCGAAATCAGGAAGAACTGCTTTGTTTTGAGTAGAGTAGAAGCAGAGATTTGAAACTCTCTCCCACACAAAAAGAAAACAGGCTTCTGGGTACGATTGGACCTTTCCAGCCAGGGATTGATTGGACCTTTCCAGCCAGGGATTGATAGATTTTTGTTAGCAAAGGTTATCAAAGGAATTGAAGCAAAAACATGAAGCTGTTATTGGGATGCAGACCAATCATGATCTTATTGAAGATCAAAAACAGGTTCATAGAGGTTCATACTGTTCCTAGGTGTATATTTATAAATATGTCACCACGAAAACTCCAGCGTAGGTCATCAGAGTATCCTTTTCTTTATTCATTCATGGTATAAGGGCATCACTAGTTGGGAAATATTTATTGCCCATCCTGAGTTGCCCTGAAGAAGGCAATAGTTAGCTGCCCTCTTGAACTGCAGCAGTCCATTTGCTGTAGGTAGACCCGCAATTTCACCAGGTTGGGAGTTCCAGGATTTTGTTCCAGCAACACTGAGGAAATGGCGCTACATTTTCATATCAGGACGGTGAGTGGCCTGCAGGGGAACTTGGAGGTGGTGATGTTCCTAACCAACTGTTGTGTAAGGGATAAGGATCCTGCTGCAAACCTGTGGTGTTGTGATGGAGCTGCACACCACTGGGCATAACAGAGAACGTGGTGATAGAATGTTCTGGAAGAAGTTCACTAGAAGTTACACTGGAATGTGAGACTCTCTGGAGGAGACATTGAACGTACTTGAACATGAACAAAGCATATAGATTAGCTATTGACTAATATAACTATAAGTCAGTATGGTTTACCATGTTTAATAGTCATCAGGATGAAAGTATAATAAATAATGTTACTTTGAAGTTTAAATTTGAGGACTGTCTTTAAGTTTGTCTTCGCTTTCCACCAGTCTGTCTCAAACCCAGACTCATCAAACATTTGACAGAAGGTGATATCCAATGTATCTAACCAATAACAGAGCTCCATCCCAAAAATATTACTGCTTGCTATGCTGCTTGTGACATAAAATTTGCTGATGGTGTCAAGTGAGAATACGAAAGATGAGTGTAAGAATAAAAGAAACTGACACCTTTAGCAGGCACCCAGATCATTGAGGTACAATGGATGAGCAAAGACCATTCCTGGCATGATAGTCAGAGAGGGTACCTGGTAACCCCAGATTGCCATATGGACTGCCTGAGGACCACCACATCCAGCTTCAACATCTCGGGGCACACTCCCACGCAGCAGGCACCTACACCCCACATTCATTGGCACTGGCGGCTGACACATGCCAGCTTCCCCACCCCATAATGGTACATCGCTGAGATACCTGCACAATGCTGCTGCATTACTTTGCTGCACTTTGGAGTGCACCAGTAAGTATCTTTGCAATGTTACATAAGAACATAAGAACTAGGAGCAGGAGTAGGCCATCCAGCCCTTCGAACCTGCTCTGCCATTCAATAAGATCATGGCTGATCTTTTTGTGGACTCAGATCCACTTACCCGTGCTCTCACCGTATCCCTTAGTTCCTTTGCTGTTCAAAAAAAATCTACCTTAGCTTTAAGAATGTTTACTGAAGTAGCATCAACTACTTCACTGGGCAAGGAATTCCATAGATTAATAATCCTCTGGGTGAAGTAGTTCCTCCTCAATTCAGTCCTAAATCTGCTCCCTCTAATCATGGGGCTATGTCCTCTTGTCCTAGCTGCAAGGACATTTTGCACGCAGGGCCAAGCGACAAGTTCACAGATTCGACCAGGCTGCTTTTCAGGGCTGCTCACTTGCTCCCTTAACACTGACTCACTTTACATCTCTCTGGGTGGCTGTAGCATCCCTAGTTTTCCTTGCCTTTTTGTGCTTTGCCCTCATCCAGGCTTAAAGGCTCAAAGTACTTCTGCATTGCCTTGCTGATTAGACTGACATGAAGCCACGCATCTTGTCATGGCTGCCAGAATTCAGCAGTCAAACGGGTGGACATGTTTCTGCATGGCACCTTGCCACGTCTGCATTACACCTGCACCATATACCAGTTACGAACATGCCAAAGACATTCACACTGCCTAAGCTTCATGCAAACAGTCATGTCTTAGATATTTCAGGGAGAATTCCTCAGTGAAGTCCAGGGAGGCACCCATGAGTCAGGGGGTCTGGCCAGATGTCAACAACAACCTCTGTTATTAGTCCAGGAGCTTGAGCATGGCTGGGCATTCCAGTCATAGTGGTCACAGGCAAAGGGGGTCTGTAACTCTACGCTTTGGGATGTGCCCTGTGGGTCAGTCTGGGGAGTCACAGGAACACTGTTTCCCTTTGCCTGCCTTTGCATCCAACAAACTGCAAGCAGTTGTGCAGGGCACCTCCAGTATACTGGCATTTGTCTGGGTGAGATACGTTTGGGACGGTAGCACAAGAAGACACATTAGGCCTCACTGAGAAAAACTCACAATGGTACTTAACAAAATTGGCATTTGGTCAAAATAAAATAAGATTCAGACCTATTTGTCAGCCCAGGGCTTCTACAGAATCTCAGTGGCTAATTACCACTGGAATTGGGCCAGGCCCAGTAATGAATGAATCTTATTTGGGGAACTATTTGCTTCAGACTCAGAATCAGAAGTACTGGATTTAACCTCTAGAGCAGTAGACTTAAAAACCAGCAAAGGCATTTTAAACTCATACACTACCATCTCATTGGATTACCATACACAGCTCTGGTCGCTATATTATGAAAAGAATGTAGAGGCATTGAGGAAAGTGCAAGAAAATTCCACCCTAAATCTCTGCAAACATCAAATCAGATCCATTACATTGCAGCATAAGATATGTTCTCTGAATTAACATGCTATCTGTCTGGGAGACAATGGCCTCGTGGTATTTTCACTGGACTATTAAAGCCAAAACTGGGGAACCTGGGTTCAACTCCTGCCATGAATTCAGTGAAGAATCTGGAATTAAAGGTCTAATGATGAATAACAAAACCATTGTCAGGAAGACCCCATTTGCTTCATTCATGTTCTTTAGAGAAGGCAATCTGCTATCCTTACCAGCACAGAGCAATATGTAGTGAAGACTCAAGGTCCAAATCTGCTTGAGTTTGCCCACTGTGACAATCTCAAATAACCTTATGCAGCCTTCCTACCCCTGGAAGAATACCAGAGATGGTACCAGGGAATCTTTATGGAAGTTCACTCATTCCATGGTTGATTGCATGGTCTGAGTGCCATGCTGGACTACTCTATGCTTTCCATTGTGGGCAGATTGACAAATGCACTTGAAAGGGTTAGGCAGATTGAACTCTGAGACTACCTTACCAATCTTAGGCAAGTCACTAAACCTCTTCCCTCTTCCTATATTGCAGCTGGTGCAATACACATGGCACTAATGCCTTCTGTTATCTGTGCCCACCGACGCTTAGCACCTTGATGTAATAATAACATGCTGTTTCTCACCGAAAACGAAGTTACCCTCAGTTTGTCAGCCTCTTTCATCCAGATATCCGAGAGGCACTGGATTCTTAAGCTTCTGGCTGCCAAGAAATTAACTGAATTAAGTGTTGTTACCTGCAGCAAAGGTACTTTATTTTTAGGAGGTGTAGTGTGACTTTAAACATTGTTAAGGTCACTGATTTGGTGAGCCACCAATCAACAATGGGACTGGCGCTGACAGGAATAACATAATGAGAGACTCTGTCCAGTCTCCCTTAGTTGTTACACCCACATGATTAGACATGCTCTGCTGGCACAGTGCAATCTTGGCCCGGAAACAGGACCACACAAATTGCCATGCCACAATTTTAGACACCCATCTTCAAAAGAACAAAGATGCATCAGGGAAAGTTCAAAGAAGTTTGATAACATTTTAGGTTATGGAGAGAGACTGGTGCAATTCTGTGGGGAGAAAGAAAGTCAGGGGATAATGATGCAAATCTTTAAATTGCTGAGAGGTGCGGATAACGCCGATGTAAGCAGCTTATTTGGCTTGAACTGTGATTGCAGAAGTACAAAATTAGCAAGCCTCAAGCAATACAAGAGATTAAAAGCAATGATTTTGTCCCCACAGAGTAGTGGATATATGCAATAGATTTCATAAAAGCAATATATCCGCATCTATTAATTCCTTTAGAAAGGATCGGATGAACATCTGGTGAAGAATAAAATTGATAGATTAAAAATTGCTGCTTTAATGCAGTATAGAATGTGCTGTTTCCTGTGCCCTGTAACCACTGAAATGTCAATGGAATGTGACTGGTTAGGGCTGAATAACTTTTTTGCAATGTTAGATTGGTCTCCTGGAAATAACAAAGCAGATAAAGGAGACATATCATAAACCTTTCTGTTTTGTTGGATAGAACCATATGCATTCTAAATAAATGAAGGGAGCAGCAATGACAGTGCAAATTATTCACAGTCTGTTTCAAGGAACAGGTATGAAGGCTCAAACAGCCTTCCCTTGTTGCATATTTCTAACAGCAAATAGCATCTCCGGAATGCAGAAGCAGAGGTTTAGGTTCCTGTTCATGGCCAAATATAGATGAAATAACTAAATCGATTTATCAAATAACATTTATTCATTTTTTTTTGTATGTTTAAGCTCTGACAGAATTTGATCCTGAAACATTTCACGATCAATTGAAATACACAGTTATATACGTACATACCATTTTGTAAAAATAGTACATTAGTGAACTGCTAAAAAATGCACTAGTTAGGGCGGCATGGCGGCACAGTGGTTTGCATTGCTGCCTCCCAGCGCCAGGGACCCGGGTTCAATTCTCACCCTCGGGTAACTGTCTGTGTGGAGTTTGCACATTCTCCCTGTGTCTGCGTGGGTTTCCACCGGTTTCCTCCCACAGTCCAAAGATGTGCAGGTTAGGTAGATTGGCCATGCTAAATTGCCTATAGTGTCCAGGGATGTGTAGATTAAGTGGGTTGCAGGGGGATGAGTCTGGGTGGGATGCTACAAGGTTCGGTGTGAACTTGTTGGGCCAAAGGGCCTGTTTCCACACTGTAGGGATTTTATCTAGTTTTCCGTTATCACATCTTTGAAGCCTTTTTTCCACTCTTTCTGTCCTTACTTATACTAAAAAGTGTCCATATAACTCACCATGATGAAGTTACACTTTTCAATCTATGATGCCAGTAGTAACACCATAGTTACATACACAACATGACGGAACAGTGGACTATGAGGGGATAAATGATAAAAAAAGAGTGTTGCAGAAAGGGTGACATTCATCTGTATCCTACATATACAAAAAACAAATAGACCTCAGAAGACACCCACAACGTTTTGAATTGCACTTTATCGACTGAATCATTTTCATCTGTATTATTAATGTTGATCCTGAGACATATAAAATCAGGGGAAATGAAGTTTCTGACAGAACCCATATCAAACTGACTCCAAGCCTTGAAGACAATGGAAAAGATTGCTCAGCTAATTCAAAACTGCAGATTGGTGCAAGTTTCATCACTACAATAGCTCAAGAGAATTTTCTTCCTCGTGGCAAAGAGGATTACTGGAAATGTTGGAAATCCGTGCTTTTCTATTCATCACAGTCCTGAAAATGCGATACTATCTAAAAACATTAGTCCCTTTTTTCCTTCCTGAATCTGAAGGGATGCTGTTACATTTGAGTACAGTGCACCAGATTAGCGTGATGTTTTCAGTCGAAGGCTGAAGCAGGAAAGACCTAAGCTCCGGTACAGACATGCAATCCAGGGCTCCTTTGATCACCCTCACTTTACCTTCCAATGGGGTGTAAGCCCATTTTGTTGACTCCATAACCCAAGCAGCTCACTTGGGGTGGCTGGAACACATATTTTCCCTTCTAAAGAGTATGCTCACCTGGGAGAAATGCTTAAGCACTATGTCCAAGTTCTCAAGTGATCTTTGCTGGTCTTCCCTGATATGAGTACGTCATCCAGATAAATGGCTACCTGGAGGAGCCCTTGTAAAATGTTCTCCATGGTCTGCTGGAAAAGGGCACAGGCTGATGATACCCCAAATGGCAGTCTTGTATTTGAATTAAACCCTTACAGGTATTATTTATAGTGTACTTCTGGGACTTTTCATCCAGTTGCAATTGCAGGTAAGCATGGCTCATGTCCAGCTTTGTAAAGGACAGCCCTCCATGCCAACTTTGTGTACAATCCCTCGCTGCGAGGGATTGGGTATTTATCCTGCTGCGAGAAGCGGTTTACCCTTTGCTTAAAATCCCCACAAAGGCAAACCAAGCCATCAGGCTTCCCAATCTGTATGACCGGTGCTGCCCATTCTGCACACAGCACTCGTTTGATCATCCCACTCTTGCCACCACTGGAATAACTGCACAGGGGACAGTAACAAAGACACCCTTTATTTACTTGTGGATAGTACACTGACTGTGGTCAGCCAGCTGAGAGTCAGTCCCTGAACTGAGGGGATTCTAAATGTCCTGTTTATATTGGTCAGCCAGGAGTTTCCTGATTGGCCCAAGTTAACAACCCCAATCAAAGAGCTCGTAGTCAGTGGTCCACCTGGTTCCAATCACTACAATAAATATGCGTTATTTTCTCAAAAGAAGGAGAGATAGAGAGGATAGGGCTGAGAGAGTTAGAAAGGGAATTCAATACTGCTGAAGGCAAATAAGCTTATGTTGAGTAAAAAAGTATTAGTACTGACCAGAAGGCAGAAGAGAGGGAATAGAGAGTACTCCACTTTGTGAAGAAGAGCAGGGGCTTTCCATGTGCCTGAGCCAATATTCATCCTCAAACCCCTTTGCTTAGACAGGGAACCAATGCTTACAGGGAAAACACAGGAAAGTAGACGTGAGGAATAACGGATCAAGGGGCTGAATGGCCTACTCCTGCTCCTATTTCCTTTCTTTGTTAGGAAACAAACTACCAGAAGAATATGTCATCCAATCATTTATTTAATATACTGTTTATCAAACAATGACATAGATTTATTAGTTAGTGGGTTGCTTAACTTGATAGCAGTGGCTGTACATAAAAAATTATTCACTGTCTGTATAGTACTTAGAGATGTTCTGATAACTTATAATATAAATGGTTGGGAGGGAGTGGGCATGAGTTATTTTGTGCTAAATGTCTCAAATGTTTGAAAAAATATTCTGCAATGAGTCATAATTACATTGCTTATCAGTGATTTTTTTCTCGAGAATTCCCTTTTAAAGTATTTTGCAAAAAGACACTGCACTTACTTTGAAACCATGGCTTTGTGTAAGTCTGACACACAAATTATAAATTTATTGGGCTGCAAGTATTGTGTATAAGATAAATGTCATCAGTGGTATGAATTCTTGAGAGCTTTTCCTAATTGTGTTTTGTAGCAGTTATAATTTTTAACTCCCTATGCATTGACACATAACAACGAGACATTTAAGATTATTATTAGTCTAAAAGGGGACAAACTCTCTGCACGATAGACGTATTAGAATATTTTGGATGACAATGTGTTAATGAAACTCCATGTGTCTATCCTACATACTAGATGATCCTACAGATGGCCATTGGCTGTCTCTCTATTTTGTTGGATGGATCTCCTCAGGGGAGGGACTTGCCATGGACCTTCAAGTGACTAAAGTGGCCAGCTTTTAACCAACAAGCCTCTGGATACATGAGGCAACACGGCAGTGAGGTGGTGCGACTGGAGGTGAAGGATTTGCTTCCTTCTCTGCCATTGCTATGCCTCATCATGAAGCATTTGAGACTGAAGAGTCTGCCACAGTTTGATGGTCAAGATGCCACCCTACTGGGCAATGGGAAGTAATCCTCACCCAGTCATTAATGTCAATAGCATCACATGTCAAGGAGAGTGCCAGAGTGATTTTGAAGGCTTTTCTCCTGTCCAGTAATGTTGACCATTTGAGAGTTAGGAGAACAAGCACGCAGACACAATGGCTAGCAAAGTTGAATTTGCAGGAGATTTCTAGAATGGCAGTAGACTTAGCTTTAAGTAGGATACTATGGAATTTGTTTTTCATTTCTACTAATGAAACCTAAGGATGCGACAGAGTGATTAGTAGTGGAATTTTTTTTTCATCCAGGTATGTGTCATTGATAGAGAAGGGAAATAAAGTGACTGCCTTTACATCAAAGCAGCATTTGTCCAAGCGTATCATCAAGGAGCACCAGCAGAATTGGAGTCAGAGGAGTCACGGAAAAACACTCCACTGATTAGAATCATACATAGCACAAAAGGAAAATAGTTGTGGTTGTTGGAGGTCAATGACCTCAGTCCCAGGACTGCATCTCTGCATGAGTTCCTAAAGATGTTGGCCATCTTCATCTGATTCATTAAAATCTTTCTTCCATCATTAGGTCAGAAGAGGCAGTGTTCATTGAAGATTTCCTGAAATTCAGCTCCATTCATGACTGTTCAGGCAAGAGAGAATCCAACCACCTACCCATGACATTCGATAGCATTACCGTCACTGAATACCCCATTATCAAAGTCCTTGGCGTTCCATTGATCAGAAACTGAAGTGAACCAGCTACATAAATATTGCCTGTACAAGTGCAGATCAGAGGCTGGGAAAGACAAGGCAGAAAATGCAGAGTGAACACCACCAGCAGCAAGTTCCCCTCCAAGCCACACATCATCCTAACTTGGAACCATCTCACAGTTCCTTCTTTGTCACTGGGTGAAAAACCTGGAACGCCAGTTCTAACAAAACTGCAGGTGTACCTACACTACACAGAATGCAGACGTTTAAGAAGGCAGTTGACCACCACCTTCTCAAGAGAATTAGAGATGGTTTAATCAGTGATACCCATCCCATGAAGGAGTGTTTAAAAGTTCAGGTCTCACTGCAAGCACAAAAGCATTGTGGCAATTGTTCTGTACTCTAAGACTTCTGCTGACTTGTCAAGGTCTTTATTGTTAAACACTCAGTTTTTACAAGGGTGAACTGGAACAGCTGATGTGGTTTTGGATTGCCTCATGAACAGTGGCCTTTTCAAAAAGGAGATTGCTAAGGTCGGTGAGATCATAGAAACAATTATAACACAGAAAGAGATCATTCCACCCATACTGCCCAAGTTCTTATCATATTCGAAACACTCTTCTCCAACACTTATGCAGTAAGTGTGGGTTGATGTAAGAGTTTTGTTTTGGCAATATTGAAGAAAGGGCTATGTTTCTCGTATGTAGAGATGAAGAGTGGCAATAACCACAAGTTTCTTTCCTGTGCTGGTTCATTCATTTGTACAAACAGTACAACAGTAACAGTGAAGAGTAATAACTACAATCATATATCAAAAGATTTCTCGCCAGCCTGACAACTATATAAGTTCCCTGCTTAATGGAGAAGCTAGAGATGCATTCAAAGAGAAACTAGAGAAGCATAAGAGGGAGAAAAGAATGGATGGAATTTTTGTGAAGGTTAGGGTAGAAGGAAGCTTGAAGGAACCATGAACAATGACATAGGCCAGGTGAGCTAAACGGTGTGTGGCTCTTCTATAAATTCTATGCAAGCTGAAGAAGACAGATTGATGTAATAGATAGCTCAGTGCAACCCTGCAGCAGTCACATATTGCTGAGCAAACACAAAGCCTTATTGATGATAATCACAGAAATGTCAGGACTTTCAACTTTTGCAATCTTATAGACACTGTTCAAGATTTGAGAGGGGATTCACTCAGCTGCTCTGTATGTTTTATTTGTTGTCTTGTGAGGGTTGCATAACTGACGTGTGGCTAAGGTTGCAATTATTTACTCATCCCCAGTTCCCCAAAAAGACAATGTACATCATTCTAGTAATCGTTCTCAGAACATCATTGTTTGAAATGCCAATTCAGAGAGTATGAAGAGTAAACTGGGTAATGCAAAGCTGGAGTCACATGGTGACCAGTTAGATAGTATTGTCAAGACATTAGTGAAGAACATTAGTGAACTAGTTGGGTTTTGATGACAACTCAGTAAGTCTCTTGCCCTTTCTTTACTGCTTCCAGCCAAGTGGATTGGTAATTTTGTGGTCTTGGATAGGAACAAATTCTGCATAGGTTGCATTCGAACAGCTGCTGGCTGGAATTTGTGAAATGAGGTACCATGAAAAATTGGAAAATTAAGGTATTAGACACTGTGACCTGAAGCATGTAAACAGAGATGGATGAGCTGCCTTTTCTTTCATTATGTTCTTCCTGTAAATACCAAAGACTCTTATTCCAATTAAGTCATTTAAAAAGCTTTCCCTGTGAAATCCTCAGGGCAGATGCACATGTCTGGATTGGGTTGGCATACTGTTCACTGTCTAAATGATGCCATCCATAGTAACTGTGCATAGAGGGCAAGTAAACAAGCACCCTTGATAACGATCAATACAAAGAACAGTGCTCATGCCCTGTGCATGTTGGACTAACTTCATTTTCATCTGTTTTCTTTTCTTGTAAAAGATGTAATTCAGCATGGTAGGGAGGAATTTCCTTGGTAAAGTCAATCTGTGAATTAAACCTCTTTTTTTTTAGCTGCCATACCACGACATGTGATCAGGTAGTGGAGGTCCTTAGCTCACAATACTCCCATTAACAAATATAAATTGTCTTCTCCTAGTGATAATGGGAATCTGTCAGGGGAAGAAAAGCTATAGGTTAAGGAAAATCAATGCAAACATGCTGCACGTTAGATGGGACACCTTTTTCATTCAGCCCTAGTATCTCCATTGTTGCTTTCAGAGAAAGAAGAATTCAGAAAGTTAGTATTGATATGATTACAATGCTGAAAGTCACAACATCAAGGTATTTGCTACTGTGTGAAGCAGAGGACAAAATTAAGATAATCGTCAAACTGATTGACAAAATGATCTGTCCACTCTGCAAATTTCAGAGTTTAGACAGCATGTGTGCTAATGCTGTCACTCAATGGAATATGCTCCAAGACTGTACATATGGGATACAAGTCCCATTTCATAGCTTTAAGCAAACCCATAATGCCCGCAAAATAGACATGAACACATTTAATTTCTCACCCTCTAATTCTATATTCTCCTTCAAATTACTAGGAACTGATTACAGTCTTTACAATTGCCTGAAAGCTTTTAACCCTTCTGCCAAATCTGCAGTCAAGAAGCAACAGTAGCAAAATGGTGCAATCTTCAGAGTTTAGTTAAAAGCAGTTTTAATTTTTGATTCAATATGCGCTCACTATGCAACAAAATCACCTGCACATTCAAGTATGCTACACCACAATCCACCTACGGCTAGTTACTGGGTTTAAATATTGTACAAACTATTGTCCATTGCTGTTTTGGCTGCAAACTGTGAAATTCCACGAGGTACCACCAGTTATATCAGATAATCCGACATGATGACACCAGTTACTGTCATATGCATGAGTAAAATTTTCTGAAATCAGGGAGTTGGAATCAAAAACATCCTTAATTCCAGATAATGTTGAAAACAACTGCAATGCAGGAAATGGTGAAGTGAACTATTAGCCCAGTAGACGATTCTAACTGTTGATTCACTCAATTAAAGACACCTAGAATGATCGCAGTTGTAACTCATTCTTACGACCTGAAAGAATGGGCTATAGCAGCCTTTCTAAACACATGCCAGGCTGTGGAAAAACAGTACAATTGCTGTTGCTTTATTGGTCATTATCTTGTCAAAAGCTGAGTTAAGACTTGACTCACAGCTGAGTTTCGGCTGCAAGTGCATGCAGCCAGGAACTGTAATTCCTGGAGGCTTACTTACACCGCCTGTGACCTTCGACCATTTGCAAACACAGGATCCTGGCTGTTTTATCCGATATGACAATGTTCTTTTTAACCCCTTTGAAGCGTTCACTCGAGGGGCGTTTATATCTGACTTGTACGGCTTGCACATTCATATGAACTAAGTTCAAGAAGGCAACTCAGCACCACCTTCTCAAGAGCAACCAAGGAGGGGCAACAAATGCTGACCAGCCAGCAATACCCATGTGCCATGAGTGAACTACAAAACATATTAGTATGTAAGCTGGAGCCAATCAAATTGAACCGAAGCAATGTGTGTAGATCTTTTACCAGTTTATCTGTAAGTCTGTGATTGTGACTTGGTGGTAACATTCTCATCTCTAACTTCAGGAGATTGTGAGTTCGTAGACCCAGTCCAGGGCTGATATTCCTGTGCACACCTAAAGTGAATGCTGTGCTGCTTTACAGGTAAAATATTACCCGTCACCGAACCACCTAAATGGATGCGGGAAATCCCACAAACTTTCTGAGGAAAGTCAGAAGTCACTAGGTTATAGTGACAACACTAGGTTATAGTCCAACAAGTTTGTTTGAAATCACAACCTTTCGAAGCGTTGCCCTTTAATCAAGTGAAATCCGAAAGCTTGTGATTCCAAATAAACCTGTTGAACTATAACCTAGTGTCGTGTGACTTCTGACTTTGTCCACCCTGGTCCAACACTGGCACCGCCAACTCGTTTCTGAAGAAAGAGCAGTGGAGATCTCCCTAATGTTTTGGTCATGAAATTAAACATATGGTCTTGTAGTTACTATGGGACTTTATTGTAGCTGTTACGTTCCTCACATATGATAGTGACAACACTTCAAAAGGTAGTTAATTGGAAAGAAAGTGTTTTGGGTTGCCATGAAGCCATTAAAGAAGCTATATAAAAGTTTATTTGTTTTGTTATAACCAAAGGAAACTAAGCTTTTTAAACTATATTTCTAACCTCTAACATTGGTAGAGAGCTCACCCCCTTGCTGATACTTCGTTGACATTAAAATATAAAATACAACAGGGAGTGAGGTTGTATATAAAGAAATGCTGTTGATGGAGCGTAATTGTGGACACAGAGATGGTTTGAGGTGTGTATACTTCAATGCTAGAAGTATCAGAAATAAGGCGCATGAACTTAGAGCATGGGTCAGTACTTGGAACTACGATGTTGTGGCCATTACAGAAACTTGGGTAACTCTGGGACAGGAATGGTTATTGGAAGTTCCAGGATTTAGATGCTTTAAAAGAAATAAGGAAGGTGGAAAAAGAGGCGGGGGATTGGCATTGCTAGGCAGGGCAAGTATAGCAGCTACTGAAAGGCAGTTCAAGAATGACAGGTCTACAGAGTCAATTTGGGTTGAGGCCTGGAACAAGAAAGGAGCAGTCACTTTGTTGGGGGGTTTTTACAGACCCCCTAATAGTAGCAGAGGATTGGAAGAGCGGATTGGGAGGCAGATACTGGAAAGGTGCAGAAGTCATAGGGTTGTAGTCATGGGTGATTTCAACTTTCCAAATATTGATTGGAAACATTTTGGTTGTAATAGTTTAGATAGAGCGGATTTTGTCCAGTGTGTTCAGGAAGGATTCCTGACACAGTATATAGATTGACCAACATGAGGAGAGGCCAATTTGGATTTGGTGCTTGACAATGAACCTGGCCAAGTGTTAGATCAGTTGGTAGGAGAGCATTTTGGCGGTAGTGATCATGAATCTGATTCTTTCATGATAGTCATGGATAAGGATAGGTACACACAGCAGGGTAAAGTTTATAATTAGGGGAAGGGTAATTACAATTCTGTTAGGCAAGAACTGGGTAACATAAAATGGGAACAGATGCTGTCAGGGAAGAGCACGATTGAAATGTGGAGATTGTTTAAGGAATGCTCGATATGTTTGTCCCTAGCAGGCAGGGAAGATGCGGTCAAGTGAGGGAGCCTTGGCTCTCAAGAGAGGTCAAACGATTGGTTAAGAGGAAGAAGGATGCTTATGTAAGGTTTAGGAAACAAGGAATGGAAAGGGCTCTAGGGGGATACAAGTTATCCAGGAAGGAGCTGAAGAAAGGGCTTAGGAGAGCTAAAAGGGGACATGAGAAAACCTTGGCAGATAGTATCAAGGAAAACTCCAAGGCTTTTTACACGTACGTGAGGAATAAGAGAATGACCAGAGAAGGGGTAGGGTCGATCAAGGATTGAAAAGGGAATTTGTGCATGAGCCTAAAGAGATAGGAGAGGTCCTTAATGAATACTTTTCTTCGGTATTCACAACTGAGAGGGACCTCGTTGTAGAAGAGGAGAGTGTGAAACAGGCTGGTAGGCTAGAGGAGGTCAATGTTAGTAAGGAAGACGTACTAGGAATGTTGGGGAACTTGAAGGTAGATAAGTCCCCCAGGCCTGATAGGATTTATCCAAGGATTCTATGGGAAGCGAGGGAAGAGATCGCAGGGCCTTTGGCGATGACCTTTTCGTCCTCACTGTCCACGGGTATCGTGCTGGAAGACTGGAGAGAGGCAAACATCATTCCCTTGTTCAAAAAAGGGAATGGGGATAATCCCAGAAATTACAGGCCAGTTAGTTTTACGTCAGTGGTGGGCAAATTATTGGAAAGATCTCTGAGATATAGGATTTATGATCACTAGGAAAGGCACAGTTTGATTCATGATAGTCAGCATGCATTTGTGAGGGGTAGATCGTGCCTCATAAACCTTATTGAATTCTTTGAAGAAGTGACCAAACACGTGGATGAAGGTAGAGCAGTGGATGTGGTGTACATGGATTTAAGTAAGGCATTTAATAAGGTTCCCCATGGTAGGCTCATACAGAAGGTAAGGAGGCATGGGATAGGGGGAAATGTGGCAGATTGGATTCAGAATTGGCTGACCCTTAGAAGACAAAGTGTGGTAGTGGATGGAAAATATTCAACATGGTGCTCAGTTACGATTGGTGTACCACAAGGATCTGTTCTGGGTCCTCTTCTATTTGTGATTTTTGTAAAAGATTTGGATGAAGGAGTGGAAGGGTGGATTAGTAAGTTGGCAGATGATACGAAGGTGGGTTGCGTTGTGGACAGTGCGGAGGGCCGTTCTAGGTTACAAAGGGACGTTGATAGGATGCAGAGCTGGGCTGAGAAGTGGCAGATGGAGTTTAACCGTGAAAAGTGTGAGGTGATTCATTTTGGAAGGACAAACTTGAAAGCAGAATACAGGGTTAACGGAAAGATTCTTGGCAGTGTGGAGGAGCAAGGGGATCTTGGGGTTCATGTTCACACTTCCCTGAAAGCTACCACCCAGGTGGATAGAGTTGTTAAGAAGGCATATGGTGTGTTAGCTTTCATTAATAGAGGGATTGAGTTCAAGACCCGTGAAGTTATGCTCCAGCTATACAAAAGCCTGGTTCGGCCACATCTACAGTATTGTGTCCAGTTCTGGTCGCCTCATTTCAGGAAAGATGTGGAAGCGTTGGAAAAGGTGCAGAGGAGATTTACCAGGATGTTGCCTGGAATGGAGGAAAGGTCTTACGAGGAAAGGTTGAGAGAGCTAGGGCTTTTCTCTTTAGAACAACGAAGGATGAGAGGTGACTTGATAGAGGTGTACAAAATGATCAGAGGTACAGATAGAGTAGACAGCCAGAGACTTTGTCCGAGGGTGGAGGTAGCTATTACGAGGTGGCATAGTTTTAAAGTGAATGGAGGTAGATATAGGGGAGACGTCAGAGGTAGATTCTTTAATCAGAGAGTAGTCGGGGCGTGGAATGCATTGCCGGAGAGGGTAGTGGAGTCAGCCTCATTAGCGGCATTTAGGCAGCTATTGGATAGGCATATGGATGATAGTTTAAGGTAGGGGTGGAGGTTAGATAGATCTTAGGATATGGGTAAAAGTTTGGCACAACATCGTGGGCCGAAGGGCCTGTGTTGTGCTGTACTGTTCTATTTTCTATGTTCTATTATAGCCATCATTTGCTTGCCTGTATGTAAAATGTAACTTCCATCTGATGTCCCCATGCCATTCTGGTCTCAAGCTGGTGTTTTAGCCTACAATAACTATGGTGATGTATTTTCTAACCGAAGTGAGAAGGTAACAAACATTGAGGAGTATGACAAAAGGGGCATAAAATTGGGTAAAAGCACAACTGGGAATTTTCTCCCTGTTTGTTAAGATCTGATAAGTCCTCATTAGGGACACACTAACAAGAAACACTGCAGTTTCTTGTTGGGGGATAGCTAAATGTTCAGTGAGCTTTTTGTTCATGCACAGAGCTAGAGATATTGTAATGATGCATTGGCAACAACTCAGTGGCACTCTCCTGCCTTTTCCCTATAACCCAGTGCATGCTTTCCATTCACATAATCACCTAGTTCCTTCCTGTATGCCTCAATTGAACCTGCCTCCACACTACTTCCAGGCAATGCATTCCAGACTCAAAGCGCGTGGGACAGTTTTATCTTCCCACACATTTGCTTTTTTTTTGTAAAACACTTTCAAATTATGCAATCTAATACACAGTTTGTTTACAAGCAGTAACATTTCTCCCTATCCACCCCATCCAGACCTCTCATGATTCTGTAAATTTCAGTTAAATCTCCCCTGAGCTTTCTCCTGTCCGAGGAAAACAGCCACAACCTCTTCAAACTTTCCTCATAAATGGTCGCATTCGGGAACCGTTATTGTAAATCTATTCTGCATCCACTTCAATGAGTTGATATTCTTCCTATCGTGTATTGCCGAGAACTGTACACAATACTCCAGGTGAGGTTGAACCAGTGTCTAATATAAATTTGTCATAGCCTTCTTGTTCTTTTATGCTATACTGCTACTTACGAAGCTTAGAATACTGTATGTTTTATGTATTGCGCTCTCTATCTGTCCTGCCACCTTTAATGCATACGTATAGACACAGGTCATTCTGCTCCTACACTCCTTTATTTTATACTCTCTCTCATCACCTCCACATTGAATATGATCTGACACCTATCTATTCACTCAAATAAAGTGAAAATGTCCTTTTAAAGTTCTACACCATCCTTTCCACTTTGCAATTCTCAAGTTTTGTGTCATCCGCAAACTTTGATATTGTGCCCTTCACAACGAAATCCAAAACATTGATAGATATCAGGAAAAGCAAGCATCTCATTACTGACTCCTGGGCAACTCCACTGCAAGCTTTCCTCCAGGCTGAAAAATATTCATTATCTGTTACTCTGTTTCCTATCCCTCAGCCAATTGTCTATCCAATTGCTACTGCCCCATTTATTTCATGACCTACAACTTGCCTCACAAGTCTGTTGCATAGCAATTTATCAAAAGGAAAGCCCATGTACATATTCGGAAATATCAGTACAGCGCTCGCCCTAGGATTTTATAAGCATTAATGAATGACTATGGCAGAAGAAAGTAATTTTGAGCACAAAATGAACGGAATACAGTAGTTAGCTCTCATGGAAAGTTATCTCATGTAGATAGAAGCGGTGTGGAGAGTGAGAGTTTAAATTGCTTATTTTGTAAAAGAAATGCTGTCCACCACAAAACAGGCAGATCAGCACACAGCTTACAAAAAGAACATTGAGACCATGGTTAATCAGCTGGATGAGGTGTGGGACCGTTTTGAAACAACAGCCATTCTGAGACGTGAGTTCCTAGAAATCGACTGCACCAAGTGGCTGCCTCACTGAGATTCTTTGAAGGTGGGCAGGAAATCAACTTTTCCTGGTCTTTGGAAGGGGCAGAAGAGACTGGAGTATATTGTGTACCAAGAGCAGCATTGAGAAGCTTTTAAAGATTAGGCCATTGAATACATAGTATAAATGTGTGCTCTGACATTTGTACCTTGCCATTTCAATCAGCGTTTGAACAGAATCCCAATTTGTATATTACTAGTAACCTCACACCTGATCAAGTGGGTGCACAAACCTGTCAGCTTATTGTCATATCCAATGTGGTGCCAGCTGGAGCACCAGTGTTATTGGATCTGAAATGATCCGAAACTCTTTTCAGACCAGAACCAATCCTACTTGTGTCAGAGAGGGCAAGTTAAAATCAACAACATTGTGCTTACATTTAAAGCAATCCGGTATCACACAGAAGAAGGGGTGGATCAGAGATAAGAGCCATGTGGAATGTCCTATGACTCATGCAGAATGTCTTCACAACTGCAAGAACACATTTGTTACACACTGACAAGCCAGAGCTATCAACAAATATTTAGGGTGTAATGCCAGCCATTTAGATGTTTAGATTAATCAAGGAAAGTGACACAATTTGTCCCCAGAAAAGGCTGTGTAAATTCTGATACGATGCAGGTTGGATAGCATTGACAGGACTGACAGCCTCTTCATACACATAGAACAAAATCAAGACAAAAGTATTCAAGTTCTTTAAAAATTCATTTGGTAACACTGTCAACTTGAATTTTACTCAACAGAAATGTAGAATACAAGCGAGTTTTTCAGGTAGGGCTGCATGCCAGAGACCAGAATCCTTTGCTACCTGTTACCTAAACATGAAAATGTTACTTATCCCAATCTCACTGCGTGTTACATTAGTAATAGTGCCTGCCTTTGCTTTCATCACTTAGGGCTATGTGTGACAATACCCAGTCGAGCACACTTTCTTCCTGCTTCCCTTTCTGGCTTTGTCCTGACAAAAATCAAAAATTTTTGTGAAAGCTTCAGGCTTTTGCGGCCTGCTGTCAGGTTCTGTGGCTTTCTGTCTGCATTATGTTTTGCATACCTGACAATGGTGACATGTTCAGTCATTTTCATGCATAAAATTATACATATTTTCAAAGAATGGCTGTTTAACTATTTATCCTTCAGCCATATGTTCTCGATCAAACATATTCTAAACTGGGGAGGCCACATTAGTGTTTGTGGAGGCTCCGTAAGGCTAAATGCCACCATTACCTCTCTGCTACCTCACACTCAATCTATCACTGATCCTGCACCTACCTCCTACTAAGGTTTACGTTCTATCACTCTCACTGTTGCTTGAAACCCCTTCCCTCACTTGCTCTCACCCACCCAGTCGACAGAGGCTACTAACCCTGTATGCCCTCTGTGCTGCCTACTCAATCTATTCTAATACATCACCATCTTTCCCCCATCTGCACCAGCATAAACAGCCATGCCCGTCACTTCCACCTCACTCAATCCCTGCCTTTGACTCGTTCCAAGCGAAAATGGCCCACAATAGAGCAGTGAGAGCCAAGGTTGTGGAATTCCTGACATTCAGCTCCTCACCACCTCCGGCAAGAGGACCCTGGTCATGGCTGATGAGGACAGTGCATGCTCCTGTGGTAATGCCTGAACTTCCACATCCCAGCAAGCGAGTGAGAATCATTGTCCATTACTGTGCTGCTTTACAGTTAATGTCACTGTGAGCATATCCTTTATATGTCTGAAATACAAGCCCCAATGTGTCTGAAATATTCTCTCTTTTGTCTCCTGCAAATTGTCCTCACGACAACTCTCCTCTTCTACCTCTGAGGATGTACTGGTCAGATTGCCTTCTATACCTTCCACCAGCTCAAAGACTGCCACTTTCTGTGGGTAAGTATTTTAGATAGATTCAAATTGGGGGCATCTACTGGTGAGCACATCACTGCCATGTCTCTGCAGCTGACTAAAGAAGAAACAATCTATTCTACTGGCACTTGGAGGACCGCCAAAGACCAGGCACCTGCTTAGCCCATGATGCCTGCTATTAACAACTTCAGCCAAGTGCACCACCAGACGCAAGTCTGTTGGAGGCATTCGCTGAAATGACTCACAGGTTTTGTTTCCTATTCATTTGTGGGATGTGGGTGTTGCAAACTGGGCCAGCATTTCTTGAAAATGCTTGTTGCCCTAGTTGCCCTGGAGAAGGTGGTGGTGAGCTGCCTTCTTGAACCGCTGCAGTCCTCCTGCTGTGGGCTGACCCACAACGTCATTAGGGAGGGAATTCCAGGATTTTGACCCAATGACAGTGAAGGAACTGCAATACATTTCCAAGTTAGGATGGTGAGTGACTTGAAGGGGAACTTGGAGGTGGTGGAGTTCCCATATGTCTGATGCCTTTGTCCTTCTAGATGGAAGTGGTCGTGGGTTTGGAAGGTGCTGTCTGAGGATCTTTGGTCAGTTTCTGCAGAGTATCTTGTAGATAGTACACACTGCTGCTACTGAGCGTCGGTGGTGGAGGGAGAGCTTGTGGAAGGCAGAATGGTTACAGAATAGTACAATCTCCATTGACACTGTGCCACCTGTGGCATGCAAGCATCTAGCTGCCTCAATGGACAAGTTGGCAGCTGCCATGGAGATCCGGGTCCAGTACATTTACGGTTTGCCCGATCTACAAACTGTCCTGCCATCCATCCCTCAAGCTATTGGTGCTCAGCACCAATGGCACAGTGACAAGGGGCTTTAACATTACTTCAGGTGCCCTGCATCACAAAGAGTCAGGGTAGTGCCAGTATGCACCCAGTCAGAAGAGAAGCCACATTAAAGTTCTTCTGAAGTCTCCTTGCAGGGCAGTCTAAAGGTGGCTAGGCCTTCCCTCTCCACACTACTTACCACCCTCAGCCCTGTGGGATATCAAGCCATAAAAGGTGCACTTACATCTGGCCAGGATATATTAGCATGACTGGAACACATGGCCAGAAAACCTCCCGTACCTAAATCATTTATGAGAATGATGAGCATCAATGATCCTAACATAGGCACTTGCGGAACCACTTGTGATGTAGTCCCACCAGATCAGATCCACTTGTAACTCTCTGCTTACAAGATTTCAACCAGTCAGCTATCCAAAATATGACTAATATAACACCCATTTTCAAAAAAAAGAGGCAAGTACTAATTTACTAAATAATGAGGAACAATCAACGTTGTTTCAAAGTAAGGATCATGCTTGATAAACCGCATAAATGTCTGTGAGGAGACAATAATTATGGTGGATAGGAAATGCAGTGAATGTGGTGTATATGGATATACAGAAAGGCTGAAAAAGGGCAGTAGATTACAGGAGAAGATTAAGGGATATGGAAGTAGAGGATGTTGCAAATGGGATTAGGAAATGACTAGAAGGGAAGAGACATAGAATGGGAATTGTGAGTTTTTTCTCAAAGTGGTCAAAGCTAGTGATATAGCATGCTACAGTGATCTATTTTGCGAAGGTATCTTTCTACTGTGTGCTTCAATGATTTGGATTTAAGGTGGCAGGAGTGTTGTCCAAATTTGCAAACAATTTTATAATAATTCTGAAGACTTAACTGTGAAATAACAACACGGTAATCAGATATACCTGATATAAAATGCGATTCAATATCAGTAAATATGAGGTTAAACCAGGAATGATAATTATAATTTGAAAGAGGTAGGTTAGGTAATATCAAAAAGCAGGAGGATTTGGAAGCTCAGTGTTCAGCAGAGAGCAAAAGTGGCCCCTTGAATGCTTAAGAATAAAAATAATAATAATGTTTATTGGCAAAAGAGATAGAATATAAAAGTTAAGATGTAACAGAAATCTGTACACATTAATAAGTGAACAGTTAGGAAATTGTGCGGTTGTGAGCTCCAACTATGGGAAAGATACTCCTGCAACATAAATAGTACGGGAGAGGTTTCCTAGGCTGTGGGAACACAATGAGAATGAAGAACAATAAACACAAAGAAACACTTGGAATGCTGTGGCTTTTTGCATTAAACAGTGCCAATGACAGAGCAATTTGATATTGGTGTTTAAAATTATGAAGCGGTGGGGTGGGGGCCTGGGTGGAGAGAAAATGATGGTTTCCAGTGATCAAGGGGTTATTGAATGAATGAGTGTGCACAAACCTTCTTGTATTTTGTGGCTCAGAAAGTTGATTCTTTAATGACTGCATCACCAAGCTAGTCGTTTTTAACTAATTAAAATAGTCAAACTCTGACATGCAGATGCTTTCCAGATGGTTGCAGGATATTTGATTATAGTGCTCACTTCTTGCGCTGTAGCCTACTAATCACACTGATGCCTATTACTCATATTGGTTTCTAGCTGTTACACACATTGATGACCATTAATCGCTCTGGGGGGTGCCTATATCTCATAATATCATTTAGTTCATTAACTCCTATTACTCACATTAATTACTCACCTTGCTCTACAGCCACTGTAACATTATTGCCTTTAACTCAGGCTGGTGCTGTTACTGTGACCGACTGAGATACATGGGAACAACTCAATTCCAATCAATTCTCCACATATAGACCAATGTTTTTATTTCATTTTTCCCCAGAAGGCTAACTATTCTCCTTGTGTCTAGGATCTCAACAGCAGGATTGAAGGTAGCATAGCTTACCGCGTGCTTTCACACCCAGCAGCCAGCAAATGAGCTACTCAGGGCCTTGGTCAATATTGCAGCAAGGGCTGGCAGCCAGTTGCTAGTCTCACTGCTACTTCATGGGATCAATGACAGAATGATCCCCAGAAAGGCATTGGCTTCTTATCAACCAGCAGCATTAAACTGGTTGTTTGCCAGGACCTGTATTCCCTGGATCTGCTGGAACTTACAGCTTGACGTTTCAGGAGGAGATCAAGTGATCTTGCAGTTGTGCCTCATTCTGCCTTGGATCTGGAAGAAAATAGGTTATCATGGACCTGTCTGGCAAACCGCTTGCCTTTGGTGACACAAACCATATCCCATCTCCCATCAGCATTGACCAACTATCATTCCCCTTACAGTTTACTCCTTCACCAATTGCCAGGTCCGCTGGCATGCTGGAACTGCCCTGCCATTACCCTCAACCTGGTATCTGTTATCCTTGATCCTCCCCATATAAGCAATGATCCTTGTTTCTCAGGCCCTCAACGTTAACCTTCCCTGTTTATCCCTTGATCTCCCCACAGTCATGCTTGACCTATCATTGGTTGGCATTGATCTTCCCTACATGATTCAGCTTCTATCCTCTGTTGCCCCAGACCATTATGGGGTTGCCACCTTCCTCTGTTCTTTAGCCAATGGCGGTCCATTTACTTTTAAGTCACTCCCTTCCTACCTCCCAGGGTCAGCCATGCTCCTTTCCCTTTCACAGTGCCCACCCAACTTCTCCTTTGGCTCAATAATACTTCAGAAAGCAACAGCATACAGTCCAAATTCACCATGGAAGAATCTGTTCCATGCCACTTTTAACTATCTGATGGTTCATCTTTCTCATTTGTTGCATACTTACATCCGAAGATGGAATTTAACTTGGTGAAGTTTTATTTTAATGAGCATGTCTGACTTGTATTAAAACAATCCCCACCACTTGCCATCAGGAAGCAAGATGACCCAATTATATCTGGGAAAGTGAGTAGAATGAACGTCTACCGTGTGACGGGCCTTTAATTCTGAAGACAGGAGCATAAACACAGACGTAGCAGTCCACCTGCCCATACTGCCTCTTAACATTGTCAGAGGGAATGCCCAGTCCCATCATTGATTTCACTTTTGAAATGAAATGTGAAGAGGACACCAGTTCATGATAACTCATGGCAATGTCATACCATGAGAGTTGAGGAGGGTAGTCGATTCATATATCATTCTCCTGTTGGAGAAGAGAGCTCACAATATTCAGGAGAGAGCAGATACAGACATAGTGCGTGACACCATATCTCAGCACAAATGCAAATTGGCACTACAGGACCAACTACTAAGCACATTGACTAGAAGATTGTCATCCATCCTAAAGAGATACTGCCTTGACCTATCAGGTCTAACTCACAGCCATGGAGGAGGCAGTGCTGGACATCATACTCACACAACAGGCCTTTGGTGATGGCAAGGCTGGAAGCTGAGAAGAGTAAGGTCGTTTATAGCCGTAATCTCAGATGGAGGGTCTAGAGGAAATTCTTGCCCAATGTGATGTGTGGCTTGTCAGCCACTGTCCACAAGGGAGTTGGCTGAGAGGAAGCGGTTGCTGAGATGTCCAAGTGCTCATCGTCTCTTTCTGCTCACCACTCCCATCAAAGCTACCACCACCCCTCTCTCTCCTCAAGCCTTCCATTGAAAATTCATGTCTCATTCTGGAGCTGGTGAAATCCTGTGCTGTTGTTTGGAAACACAATCTTCAAATCAAGCCTGCACTCATGTCTGCCTCAACCCACAAGGGGAAATTAGGCCCTGTGTCCCTCATTCTTCACTCGCAGGCCATTCAAACACTGCAGAGATTTGCCTCATTTGGCCTATGCCTTCCTTCTTTCCATCTTCAGAACAGTTCATTCCCCCTGATTTTGTAAAGACCAAGGCAGGAAAAGTCTACAGAGCTGGTGAACTAAATTCAATCTTTTACAACAAGAGCCCTTGCTGCAGTATCTCTGCACGAAGTGGAAAAGATAAAAAAATACAGAAGCAGAAATTGCTGGAGGAACTGAACAGGTCTGACAGCATCTGTGGAGAGAAATCAAAGTTAATGGGTCCAGTGACCCTTTCTTAGAAATGGAAAGGATAAAGATCCAGTTGAAGACATCAAGGAAAATTAACCCTATGAAGAACCAACTCGAGCAATCAACAGCAACATCTTGCTTTTAGACACCTTTAATATCATAAAATGTTCTAACATCCTTCACAGGAATGTTACCAAATTAAATTTGCCACTCAGATACCTAAGGATCACAAAGGTAGGTTTTCTGGAGCTCCTGTGACAAGCAATGAGAGGTAGATTAGTTTAAAGTGGGGAATTCAGTCCTTCCTGCCAGAATAGGAAGCTTTCTGGAGTAAAAACAGAAACTTGGGAGATCTGGCAGCATCTACAGAGATGGAAACAGAGTTAATGTTTTGAGTTCAATATGATTTTTCTTCAGAACTGAGGAAGATTTCAGGCACAAATTAAACCATACATTATATCTGCTGCCAGAGGGGGTCTATTATCGTTGTTGTTAATCAATCTGTTCAGGAAGGAGAACAGTATTGAAGTGAAACAATGTGGTGCAGTGAAATCCCAGTGAATTGAATCCCAAGGGATCTGCCCACAAATCTGCATTCATTGGAGCTTTATAATAGATGATGCACCCCCATTCCCATATAAATGCATCTCCATGCAGCCCGGTTTGCCCAGGAACAAAGTCTATGTCAAAAATAACAAACCTAAACGCCAAACAAAAACACAATATAGCAGTAAATATTTGAAAGAAAGCTTAATTCGGTTTGCTCACACCTTACAAGGGCCTGAACTTGCAAAAGGTACTGAAAAATGTCTGGAGTTAGCTTCAGAAGGACTCAGTCATTTCTTCAAGCTTAACACGCTGTCTTCAGAAAGGTCTGCCATGTTGTCAACTCAATGATTTTTTTTGATATTTTCAATTCTGCAATGAAGAATCCCAAAGCATCGCTACGGCTTTTGCAGCTTCAACTGGCGAAGCAAACAGCCATCCATCCAGTGTCCAGGGTCATCAGCTTCCTTGGGACTTTGGTTGAAGAACACCAGAGAGCATATCTTCAATCAGTTCTGCTGTGAAGCATATAGAATCATCCACCTTGCTGTTCTTTTTCCACGGTACCAGTGGAATTTCCATCATGGCCTCTTGCAGGTGAGCAGAAACAGCCTCATTGTTAGATTGCTTAGTCTCACTCTGGTCCTGCTCATTCTCGATGTCTTATAGTTTGTTTTAAACCTAGCTGGCAGGAGCAGAGAGCAATTGTGACTTCCATCACCATGTTCCCCACCTTCTTCATCACGAACATGGTCTCGCAGACAGTATTGCTGTACTCCCACGTCTTATTGACAGTTTTGATAATCTGAGCGGTTAGGTATCATTTGTAATGTTTTTTAGGATTCTAGTAACCTACTGGTCAATTGGCTGAAGCTTGGCCATGGTGTTAGGGGGTGCAGAATGTAGCCTTGATGTTCTCTAGAGTCAAATCAGTAACATATTAGCAATAATATACGCATAATATCATGAGGTGCAAAACAGAATATGTAGTCTGCTTGTTTTTTTCTCATATCAAGGATATGGATTTCATTGAGGACATACATTCTCAGAGGTCACACACACAGGAATCAGACTCCAAATGTTAAATATTTGCACTTAATATTGTTACATCATCTCTGATGTTGATAGGTTTGGATAAATCTGATTGAATAAGAATGCTAATTGCAGTCACCAGTCTTGAAAAGAGCCAACATCCCTCATCCCTTATCCTTTCCAGGTGTTTGGAAATTTTCACTTTTGGAGACTTTCATCTGAACCACCTCAGTCATAAGCATCGCCTGTGTTGTATAAGGCAGCCAGTACCTGAAAGAGTTAACTGACATCAGAAGAAGAACTCGACCCATCAGGATATTAAGGACTGCTCCTCAGAGGAGCTAACCAGAGTTCCATCATTCAACGTATTCTGTACGTTGTCACCAGAGGGTATACAGTTCTCAGTGTTAACAGCATATAACTAACATAGTCATGTGTACTTCAGTTGTGTCTGTTAGTCTCATAAGTGACAATGTTGTATCTTGTACGTAATGCAACTAGCTGCTAAGTAATATGTAACAAGCCTATATATTGTTCATCAAGATTGAGCCTACTTCTGCATCGTTCTGCACACGTATCTGTAGCTAACCTGGCCTAGGCATCCCTGAATTCTCCGTTAGAACCCAACATATACAAGGCAATAATAGTGGTTGTCATCTGAAGATTTCACTTAGCTACACTAGTTCTTTGAGAAGGTGACTAAACAGGTGGATGAGGGTAAAGCAGTTGATGTGGTGTATATGGATTTCAGTAAAGCTTTTGATAAGGTTCCCCACTGTAGGCTATTGCAGAAAATATGGAGGCATGGGATTGAGGGTGATTTAGCGGTTTGGATCAGAAATTGGCTAGCTGTAAGAAGACAGAGGGTGGTGGTTGATGGGAAATGTTCATCCTGGAGTTCAGTTACTAGTGGTGTACCGCAAGGATCTGTTTTGGGGCCTGTGCTGTTTGTCATTTTTATAAATGACCTGGATGAGAGAGTAGAAGGATGGGTTAGTAAATTTGCAGTTGACACTAAAGTCAGTGGAGTTGTGGATAGTGCGGAAGGATGTTTCAGGTTACAGAGGGACATAGATAAGCTGCAGAGCTGGGCTGAGAGATGGCAGATGGTGTTTAATGCGGAAAAGTGTGAGGTGATTCACTTTGGAAGGAGTAACAGGAATACAGAGTACTGGGCTAATGGTAAGATTCGTGGTAGTGTGGACGAGCAGAGAGATTTCGGTGTCCATGTGCAGAGATCCCTGAAAGTTGCCACCCAGGTTGATAAGGTTGTTAAGAAGGTGTACTGTGTGTTAGGTTTTATTGGTAGAGGGATTGAGTTTCAGAGCCATGAGGTCATGTTGCAGCTGTACAAAACTCTGGTGTGGCCGCACTTGGAGTATTGCGTACAGTTCTGGTCACTGCATTATAGGAAGGATGTGGAAGCATTGGAAAGGGTGCAAAGGAGATTTACCAGGATGTTGCCTGGTATGGAGGGAAGGTCTTATGAGGAAAGGCTGAGGGACTTGAGGCTGTTTTCGTTAGAGAGAAGAAGGTTAAGAGGTGACTTAATAGAGACATACAAGATAATCAGACTATTGGATAGGGTGGACCGTGAGAGCCTTTTTCCACAGATTGTGATGGCTAGCACGAGGGGACATAGCTTTAAATTGAGGGGTGATAGATATAGGACAGATGTCAGAGGTAGATTCTTTACTCAGAGAGTAGTAAGGGCATGGAATGCCTTGCCTGCAGCAGTTGTAGGCTCGCCAACTTTAAGGGCATTTAAATGGTCGTTGGATAAACATATGGATGATAATGGAATAGTGTAGGTTAGATGGGCTTCAGATTGGTTTCACAGGTCAGCGCAACATCGAGGATCAAATGGCCTGTACTGCGCTGTAATGTTCCATGTTCTATGTTCTATCCAAGGTGGTAGCAATGACAGGCATCACTGTCTCATAAAATATATTTGTAGCAGTGATATCCCTAAAAAAAAAGCGTCCAGTACTACAAAAGCCACTGCCATCAGAACAAAAGGAAGACAAAAACTACTCCAGTTAAAAAAAGTGAGTGCATCTTTAAATATTCAACAGCTTAAGAACACACATAGACAATCAGTCTCTGTGAATGCAGCACCCAGCAGTTACAAAGACCACAGAAGTAATAACAAATAGAAATAGTAAAAGAAAATTGAAAACCACAGAGAGATTGTTCCTGAACTGAAAGCAAAGAAGTCAAAATCATAAACCTGGGATAAAGCAGTAGATATTGCATATCCAAAATAAATGTAATCCCTTAGAGAAAAGGTTAAAAAAAAGTTATATTTGAGAAAAATTCTAAGCTAGAAAGCTAAGGGAATGCTAAAATCATTGTATTAAGGAACCAAGCATTGTTAGTATCATTAAAAATTGCTGGGTGTGCTGCAGAAAAAAATAATTGCAAGAAAGAACATTTGTTAAGAAAATAATCAAAATGACAATATAGTTCAACTAATTGGAGGGAAAAAAGAAGCAAAAAGCAAAGGGTTCACTAAAAGTTAGTGTTTTCACATAAAATAATTTTTGTTGTTCAACTGAAATTATTGCTTTTAAATCTAAATCAGCATAATGGCATTTTTTAATGTAAAACAGCCAAAAAATTTGGATAAAAAGCTCAAAGGATTCAAGCCTACCAAAGTGTTAAGACTGGGTATTAAAACCGCAAAGATTAAGAGGAAAACAGGAAAAATAAGTCTTCTCCATCTTGAACAATAATAAAAAATAGTTTTTCATTTTAAACAATTTCAACGATCTTTAAACGCTCGAAATGTTTTTCTCTGCAGAAATATGAGAATAATCCTGAAATATCCAGAAGTATTTCAATTTTAATACAAGAAATTGAAGAATTTTCTGGAAGAAGGAAATTCAAAGATATAAGTTAAGGTTCTTCATTAAAACAACAAAGCTTCTTAATTACAAAACTTTATTAACAATTATCTTGAAGATGCTGTAATTTTAAAAATTCATTGCAATTTTAGAAAAACAAAACGTCGTGAAATCTGGCTGAAGAAGTCCCAATATTAATTGAATTAATTGTATTCTTTAAAACACTGAACAGCAAAACAATCTACAATTACAAAAAATGTAAAAGGTCCTTCAATAGCATTCAAATAAATCCTTTAAATCACCAAAACTACAGCAGTTAAACACAATGACAATGGAACAAGTTATCACGCGTCAAGCAGATTTAAGGTCAAAATACTTCAGACAGTATTTTGGATCTGATTCTTCTTAATCTGGTAGAAAATTACTGAGATGCATACAAAGGAGAAACAAATAGGAATTAAACTGCACTTTATTGAACAGACAATTCATGCAATATAAAATTGTTTCACAATTATAGGAGCCCAGAGAGAAATAAATGAACACATTTCTTGTTTTCTGTAGGTCCAATAACAGGTTGTGTCTTAAAATGATAGAATATAAGAGATGAGATAGATACCTTTGACAATATTTAGGCTAAATGAATATTGGTAAGAATGGGAAGATCACATGTGTGTTGACCTCACTACGTTGTCAATCGGAGAAGATTGCATGTTTTTAAACAGAACAATCTTCTGCATCAAATTTGCGGAAACTAAAGATTCTCCAAGAGAAACAAAGTGTAACACTGGCATTGACGGCAGTGATGATGCTCAGTAAAAAGAACCCGAGATGGCTTCATGCTCCAGCAACAGATTTTTAACCCAAGTTAGATGTCATTCTTAAAGTCAGAAATATGGAGGGGGATAAGATAGTTATAAACACACTTATTTCAATTAATTGTATTAAAAAATTAATAATTGGAAAACAAACTTGGTTGACCATAGCATTGGTGACAAAGAATACACCCAAGGCATCCTGGATTGTTCCAGCAGTCCCCAAGACCATAGGCACAGCATGGTGAGGAAAATCCCAGCAGGGACTATCACACCAGCTCCACGACCTCCCTGTGTTTTGTTTCATTAATTTAGATTTTCCTCCTGGCCCCTGACAGTGTCAGCACAGACAGGGTGGTGAAGAAGACATAAGGGATGTTTGCCTTCTCTAGCCAGGGCATAGAGTATAGGAGCAAGGAAGTCTTGTTACAAATTTATAAAACACCCGTTAGGCCACAGATGGAATTCTGCATGCAGTTCTGATCGCCACACTATCAGAAGGATGTGATTACACTGGAAAGGGTGCAAAGGAGATTCACTGGGATGTTTCCTGGGATGGACAGTCTCAGGTATGAGGTGAGATTGGATAGGCTTGGTTTGTTTTCCCTGGAGTAGAGGAGGCTGAGGGGGGATCTAATTGAAATATGCAATATTGTGAGAGGCATACACAGAATAGATTGTGAGAATATCTGTCCCATGGCAGACGTGTCTAAGACCAGAGGCATAAGTTTGAGGTAAGGAGTAAGTGGTTTAGAAGGAATCTGAGGAAAGAATTTTTTTCACCCAGTGTGGTAGAAATATGGAAAGTGCTTCCTGAGAGGGTGGTGAAGACAGTTACTTGGCAACACTTAAGCAGCATCTGGATGAGCACTTAAAATGCCTGGGCACAGAAGGCTATGGACCAAGCGCAAGTAAATAGGATTGGTATAATTTGGTATTTGGTGTTTGGCGTAGATGTGGTGGGCCAAAGATCCTGTTATTATGCTGTATGACTCTATGAGTTAACCCAGATAACATATAACTAGCATGCAGTAAACATAACAATGCTAACACAAAGTTATAAAAAAATGAACACTATGCCTAGAATCATAGAAAGCCTCCTGCAATACAGATATAGGCCACTTAGATCCACTTGTTCAGGCAGACATTTATGCATGTCACAAGCCTCCCTCACTCTTCAGCATAATGTATCCTTCCAAATAAAAGCAAAAAATGCTAGAAATACTCAGAATGTTAGACAGCATCTGGAGATAGAAACAGAGTTAATGCTTCAAATCTTGCAGTTCACCGTTTTTATCTTCATTCCAGATTTCAACTTTTGTGCTTGTGTAGTAGAGAGCATCCTATTTGTTTCTCCCTTGTATGCATCTCAGTAATTTTCTACCAGATTGAGAAGAATCAGATCAAAAATGAATATCTACAAGTCATTCCCTGATACATAACAGGTTGCAGTTACTGCTTTCAGCGTCTCAGCCGCCAGCAAAAGCTCTGAGTTGCCATTTGATCTGCTTTGTGATTTGAAAACACTGCAAAAGACCAGTAATAAACAGCCAAGCCTGACAAGGCAACAGAATGTGTAACTCAATAGTCACAACAGACCCTGTCTGTGACAGACTTGTGTGGAGACTCTGAAATGACTCGGCCACACACATCGACCCACTCGGCCTGCGACACTGTAGGCAGTCACAGTCTTTCAATGTTCAACACTTAACCTGCTATTATAATTGCAGTTTGTTTTTTGTTGTCCAGCTGGGTGTAAACTGCAAAGACTGTAGTAAACTCTACACATAGCGTTTTTAATTTTACACAAGGAGTACATGTGTATGTTTATCAATCCATAAACACACTTGCGGTTCAGTAATGGGCTCTAAATTGTATACATTTTGGCAATCAAGTGCACATAAATCATAATGACAGAGGGAAAAGGATCTGGTAGGCAAACAATGTCCAGTATAGAAAGGAATTCAAACAATGCCTTCATTTCACAGAGGCAGTAACCCTTCTTAACCTCACCAGGATATATTTGAAACCTGTTCCTTTCCTTTTTGCATCACTGAATTGAATAATTCAATCAGTTCTTGACACATCTCAAATATATGATCTGTAAGTCATTCCTCTCAGTCTGGGAACATGATCCTGAAACGTCTTTCTCACTCTTTGTTTAATCTTCTCTCATTTTCATCATTCAGGCAAAGTACTCAACTGAGGAGGGAAAACTTAATCTAACGCTTCAGATTAAAGCAGGACTACCATGAACAGAGTGTGATTTGAAGTTACGGTTGCCATTTAGTTAACGTTGTTCAGTCTAGTATTGCACATGTCTTTTTTTAAAATGAAGTCAATGGTTTACACAAATACTTATGCCTTCACATGAGACTGTTAGTTATCAAGGTTACTAAGGTTCCCACAAAAGTAAACCTTTTCAAATATGTTCCAGATCCCAATTCTGGTTCCACCATTATATGTCTTTCTTGGGTTTGTGTTTTCAATAGTGGGATTGAGTTCAATGAGCCCATTTAACCTTACTCCCTCTCTCCATTCTGTAGTGGTTCTATATTCCTCTCCTTTGAAAGTAACTGGAGTCACTGACAGACATACCCAGTGGTGCATTTCACACACTGCAACAAGAGGACTTACATTCACATTCAAAACCCTTCACACAGAATCGAAGTGAGACAGGTCTGCAGAGGTAGCAGGTGGAAACTACATTTTCCATTTGGAGAGAAGAACAAGTTGACAGACAAGTCACAATTACTCGTAAGGTCACTGCAGAGAAACCTCATCTGATTTGATCATCAGCCGACCAACCTTCGCCCTGCTTGCCCGTGAGTAAATTGTAAGGAAACATCAAGATCCAAGCTAAGTCTCAATAAAATCTGATCTAGTCAGCCATATACATTTGGTCTCCAGAAAGTATTACATATCAGCTAGTGTGTTGAACATGTACATGAAAGAGAAAATTCATTAAATATTTTAGTTTGGGCCATTTAACATGATTCAATATTGTTGATCCGTGTTTCGATCTGACTGATTTGTTTCGAAGGTTTCATCATTTTATTCCTTCGATATTTCAATGAGTGCACAGATAATCTGAGGTTTTGAGGAAGGGTCACCAGACCTGAAACATTAACTCTGACTTTTTCTTCACAAATGCTGCCAGACCTGTTGAGCTTTTCCAGCAACTTCGGTTTTTGAATCTAAAGAAGAAGGAGCCAAGACAAATTGTTGGAATAGCTTCATTTGGATGCAACTTAAATTGATACAAACAAAGTTCACTGTCACAATGGTTGACGAAAACAAAGTACAAGTTGCTAACAAGGGTGTGAAGAAAGCACTGAAGAGACCGTAAGTGAAGGGAAGCAAGAGGAGGAGGAAAAAGTTACTCCACCTCCACCTCCCAAGTGATGACACAGATTTACCCTGACGCCAGCATCTCCTCCAAGGCCATGAGCATCAAGGCCATGAACTCATTTGTCAGCGATCTTTTCAAATGCATCACAGGAAGGCTTCCCACCTGGCCCATCGCAACAAAGACAGCACCATCAGGTGCTGAGAAATCCAGACCATCGTGTGCCTGCTACTACCTGAGGAGCTGGCCACGCATGCCATGTCAAAGGGGAGAAAAAGCAGTGACCAAGTACACCAGCTCCAAGTGAAACATCACATTGTACTGAATAAAAATGTTACCACCAAGCTGGGGAAAAAACCCTAGTCCTATGAGGAACGTAGGAGAACATGTCAGAGTTGTGTGCAGCGCTATGTATATCTTCATTGCATAGGTTCTCACATATGGGCTTACAGAGCCTTGTGTGTATTAGGCCACTTTCTGGTCTAACAAGAAGAATCTCAAAGAGTGAACAAGATTTTTTTATTGTTAAATTGTAAAAATTCATTTTAGACATGAATGGTTCATTCTGTGTCTTTTTCCTCCGACATCTCCAGACTTGTTGAGTTTATCCAACAGTTTCTCTTTTTATTTGTTTATTGCTTCTCTGGAACTATTTGCTGATTCTAAGAACAGATTCCGCATTACGACAAAGACAGTGTGGGGAGGACCTAGCCTTATGACTGCCCCACACATGAACCACACATTTATTCCCTCAAAGTTCATATGAAACCGTCACAGCTGGGGAGGTGATTATTGCACTCAATCCAATAATAAGCCTTTCAGACCCATATACAACAGTCAGGAGCAGCACAAGACCCCATGAATTCTTGTGGCTTCAGGTTAAAATCTCCAGCTGATTACCACATACCATCCCTCTCAGCTGATGAATCAGCACTCCTCCAGGCTGAACAATACTGAGGGTGAAAAGGACACAGAATGTTACACTGGGTGGGGTATTTCAATGTCCATCATCAAGAGTGGCTCAGCAGCAGCACTACTAATGGAGCTGGTCAGGTCCTAAAGGACATAGCTGCTAGACTGGTTCTGTGGCATGTGATGAGGGAACCATCAAGAGGGAAAAAGATACTTGATTTCATCATTACCAATCTGCCTACTGCAGATGCATCTGTCCATGACAGTATTATTAAGAGTGACTACTACACAATCCTTGTCAAGACAAAATCCCATCTTCACATTGCAAACACACTCCATCGTGTTGTTTGGCACTATCACCGCGGAAATGGAACAGATTTCAAATGGATCTAGCAAAGTAAGACTGGGCATCCATGTGGCGCTGAGGGCAATCAATAGCAGCAGAATTGTATTCCATCACAATCTGTAACCTCATGGCCCAACATTTCCCCCACTCAACGTCTGCCATTAAGCCAGAGGATCAACCCTGGTTCAACAGAGAGTGCAGGAGGCCATGTCAGGAGCAGCTCCAGACACACCTAAAAATGGTGAAACAATTAAACAGGACTACTTGCAGCCAAATAGCATAGGCAGAAAGTGAGACACAGAGCTAAGAAATCCCACAACCAATGATCAGACCTAAACTCTGCAGTCCTGTCACATCCAGTCATGAATGGTTTTGGAAAATTAAACAATTAATCAGTGGTGGAGGATTGTCCACAGGTATCCCTTCCTCGATGGTGGAGGAGCTTAGCATATCAGTGCAAAACTTAAAGCTGAAGCAGTCACAGCAATCTTCAGCCAGAAGTGCCAACTTGGCCTCCTCTAATGGTTTCCAGCATCACAGAAACTAGCCTTCAGCCAATTCAATGTTCTCTGCATGACAGCCACTAGATACTGGATATTGAATTCACCCACCCAGTGTAGTATCCTGTGCCCTTTCCTCCCTCAGTATTATTCAAAATGGAGAAGTACTGATTCATCAGCTGAGGGATGATGGTATGTGGTAATCAGCAAGAGGTTTCCTTGCCCATGTTAAATCTGAAGGCATGAGACTTCATGGGGTCTTGTGCTGCTCCTGATTTTTGTATATAGGCCCGAAAGATTCTGGCAATTGTACTGAAGACTTGTGCTCCAGCACCTGATGTTCCCCTAGCCAACATCTTCCAGAATAGTGACAACATTAGCATCCACCCAACATTGTGGAAAATTGCCCAGATGTGCCCTGTGTGCAGAAAGCAGGACAAACCCAACCCGGCCAATTACCGCCCCATCACTCTACTCTTGTTCATAAGTAAAGTGATGGAAAGTGTCATCAACAGTGCTATCAAGCAGCACCTGCTCAGCTATAACCTGCTCAGTGACACCCAGTTTGGGCTCCACCAGGGCCACTCAGCTCCTGACCTCATTACAGCCTTGGCTCAAACACGGACAAAAGAGCTGAATTCCAGAGGTGAGGTGGGAGTGACAACCCTTGATATCAAGGCCGCATTCGACTGAATGTGGTATCAAGGAGACCTAGCAAAACTGGAATCACTGGTATCAGGGGAAATCTCTCCACTGGTTGGAGTCATACATAGGACATAGTAAGATGGTTATAGTTGTTGGAGATCAATTAACTCAGCTCCATGATATCTTTCAGGAGTTCCTTGTGTAGTGTGTTAGCCCTAACTATCTTCAGTTGATTCATCACCAATTTTCACTCCATCATAAAGCCAGAAGTGGGGATGTTTGCCAATGATTGCATAATGTTCTGCACCATTCGTGACTCCTCAGAAACTGAAGCAATTCATCCTCAAGAGCAACAAGATCTTAACAATATCCAAGCTTAGGGTGGCTAGTAGCAATTTAAATTTGCAATGCATAAATGCCAGGCAATGACCATCTCCAATAAGGGACAATCCAACCACTGCCCCTTGATATTCAATGGTGTTACCAGCACTCAATCCTCCACTATCAACACCTTGGGGGATACCATTCACCAGAAACTCAACTGGACTTTGCCACATAAATACATTGGCTAACACAGCAGATCAGAGGTTAGGAATACTGCGTGAGTAGCTCATCTCCTAACTCCCCAAAGCCTGTCCACCATTTCAAGCACAATTCAGGAGCGTGATGAAATGTTCCTCACAAGCTTGATGGCTGCAGCTCCAACAACACTCAAAAAGTTTGACACCATCCAGGAGAAAGCAGACCGTTTGATTGGCACTACATCCATAAGCATCCACTCCCCCCAAACTGCTGACACTTAATAGCAGCAGTGTATATTATTTAAAGACACACTGTAGGAATTCATCAGACATCGTCAGACAGCACCTTCCAAACCTATGACCACTTCCATCTAAAAGGACAAGAGCAACAGTTATATGGAAACACCACCCTCCAAGACACTCCTCATCCTGACTTGGAAATGTACCGCCGTTCCTCCACTGTCACTGGGTCAAAATCCTGGATTTCCACCCCCACCAATGGCATGTGGGTCTACCTACTGCACATGGATTGCAGCAGGTTAAGAAGGCAGCTCACCACCAACTTCTCAACGAGGGACTGGTAGCCAGCCACCGATTCCTATGCTCCGCATATGAATTAAAAACGAGACAATACTTAAACCTGAGATGTCAACCTGGTGAAGCTATAACTTGGAACAACTTGTTAACCAGTGGAAAAAGCATGCCATTGACAGAGTTAAGCAATCCCATGCTGACAGATTTGATCAAACCTTGGCAAGTCTGTCACACCCTGTCATGGTTGGTGATGCACCATTAAACAACCAACAGGAATGAGAGGTACCGTAAGCATCTCCATTCTCAGTGAAAACTTAAAGAACTGTGGATGCTGTAAATCAGAAACAAAAACAGAAGTTTCTGGAAAAGCTCAGCAGGTCTGGCAGTAACTGTGAAAAAAAAATCAGAGTTAACGTTTTGGGTCCGGTGACCCTTTCTCGGAACCATTCTGAGGAAGGGTCACCAGGCCTGAAATGTTAACTCTGATTTTTTTCTTCACAGATGCTGCCAGACCTGCTGATCTTTTCCCGCAACTGCTTTTGTTCCATTTTCAGTGATCTCACAGTCCAGCAATTTGATGCATAAAACAATTTTGAAATATTTAACCTCTCTTCAAAGAAGTAGATAATTTATCCCATTCCTGCTGATGCCCCTAATTATCATAGAAGTTGTGTGTTCAGTCAATTAGATTCACGCCACCAGAAATGACTGAGTCTATTGAAACAGCAAAGGCCTTGAGCCTGAACAATACACTAGAAACAGTGTTCGAAGTAGATGCTTTAGAATTAGCCACACATTTAGCCAAACTAATCAAGTACAGCTACAAGGTTAACATCTACAAGTCTATGTCCTACCACAAAAATGCAGGACACTTCCAGTCCTGCCAACTACTGCCCTGATCATCAGCGGCATGTTGGATGATGCTATTTGCTTTTACGTCACCAAAACACTTTCATGCTGAAATATTTCAATGGTCTCCTAGCTTCTTCAGCAGAGTTTGCCTCTCCTGACGCCAAAGCTGCAGAGCTGACAACTCTATGATTGGGTCAACAACATTATGAGTCTGTGCTCCACCCTTTTATGGATGGCAAGGCAGTGGATGGACTTCCAGTAATCATAAACCCAGAACCCCAGTTGGTCCCAAAATTGGTGTTTCGAAACCTGAGATATAATCCTGTCCCATAAATTTAACTTCAGTTAGGAGCGATGATTGATACTTGAATGTTAGTTTCAAAGACTCTTCCAGAGATCAACTTGGAAAAAAGCCAGCATGTATTTTTTTATTCAAGAGGAGGCTGGTACAATTACAACAATTAAAAATATGGATGGGTACATGAATAGGAAGGGTTTAGAGAGATAAGGGCCAAATTCTAGCAAATTGAACTAGATTAATTTAGCATACCTCATTCACATGGACAAGTTGGACTGAAGGGTTTGTTTCTGTGCTGTACAGCCCAGTGACTCTACCACTGTAGGTAATATCATGGGATTATATCGCTTTCAATACCATCATTGCCTTGGTAAGAAAAGGATCAGGTGTTAGGTACATTGCAGTTTGATGGGATAGTGCTACTTCTTTATACGGCTGTTCTTATGTTCAGTACCTGTGAAGGTTTAAGGAACAGGAACACATTGAATTCTCTTCATAGAGCTGCTGGGCAGGAAACAGAGAGAACCAAATTCTATTTCCCATAGCTGTAAACATGTAGAATCTCAGCCATTTGGTTCAAAATGGAAAAGGCTAACTCCATGTGAGTGTTACCTGAACAAAGCTATTATAACAGGTGGCATTTAAATCAAGGATTACCAATAGTATAACTCATTGCAACTCCAAAGTACACTTCTTTCAGGAACGGCAAATTCTGTATTGAGTTAAAACTGAAAGAACTGTGGATGCTGTAAATCAGGAACAAAAACAAAGTTGCTGGAAAAGCTCAACAGATCTGGCAGCATCTGTGAAGGAAAAAACAGAGTTAATGTTTCGGGTCCAGTTGTTAATCACTAACAGTCCCCATTAACAACTATTCACCCTCCCAGCCCAATTGTTAGCAACTGCTTTGTCTGCCCAACTGTCTTTCTCTCTCTACGGGCTCTATCCTATCCTTTACTCCCTACCGCACCCACCTCCCTATTTTCTGCATATAAACTGATGTTTTCCCAGCCACCACCTGTTCTGAGGAAGGGTCACCAGACCCAAAACGTTAACTCTGTTTTTTCCTTCACAGACGCTGCCAGACCTGCTGAACTTTTCCAGCAACTTTGTTTCTGAATTGAGTTATATCAATTATTTGAAATAATGATTAGAATGTTTTCATTTTTGGATGTAATCTAATTAAATGGTTTCTTTCATAAATTGTAAAGCGCAGTAACATCAATAGTTGTTTACATGGAAATACCTAATAAATATGTATGGGAAAATATGATAAAGTTCAAAGCATTACTAAAGAGTCTTTACCAAAAACAGAGATGCTATCCAGGCCATGGTGACAGAGGACGGAACCCAGTTACTTGGAGGGTTCAAAATTGAAAGGACAGAATTGCACGGATAGACTCTGAGCACTTAAAGTTGACAAGCCACCAGAACCAGATCAGGTGCAACCAAGGATTTTGAATGAAGTATTTATTTCCCAGCGGTGCAGCTCAGAGAAGAACTAAAGCAGCTATAGACACTAGATTCGAGTGTGTGAAAAGCCAAACTCATAATCACATGGGTGTGACGACAGCATCTGAACACTTACACAGCCATGCTATAACTCAAACATGAATGGAGGTAATTGTTCGAAGAGAAATGCATTCTGTATCCTGCAGTACTTCATACAGAAATACTACTAGAATTTGTAGCCAGGCAGAAATGGCAGGGGCACAGGCCGTAAAATTTCAGTCTTCCTTTGACTTGATAGAGTTGCCAGAAGACTAGAGATTTGCAAACATTATGGTCTTGTTCAAGAAAGATTGTAAGGCTAATCGCAGCAAGAACAGACCAGTCAGTTTAACATCAGTGGTGGGATGGCTTCTGGAGATAATTCGTCGGGTTAGAATTAATAACTACATGGAAAAAGGTGGGTTGGTTAGGAAGAGTCAACATGATTTCTAAAGGAGAAATCCTACTTTAGAAAGCATGTTTCACTAAAATTCTGGAGTTTTTTGAAGACATAACAGAAAAGCTCAATGAGAGTAACTCTGTTGATATTGGCACATATGGATTTTCAGAGCGGGTTTAACGGAGTGCCACACAACCAACTTGCGCATAAGGTTATAGGTCATTTTATTATTTCCATTTGCTTGCACTAGACTTTGAGTTATTGATTTTTGAAGTTCAATAAAATCAAAGATTCAACAAACGGACAAAATCCCTAATCTCAACAGGAGTTATGTGGCACAGCTTTACCTCAGAGATTTTGAGGCCTCATTGGGAAGGGATTGCGTCTGTAAATGCTGGCAAACTATCGAAGTCAGGAGTAAAGCAGTGCTGACTCTATTTTCTTGCGTTTACTATCCTGCCGTTGAAAATTACCTCTTGGTCTTGAATATACTTAAAAGGACAAAGATGAAATTCTAAAGCTGATCGGTACTCTCATGAAGGGAACATTTAGTGGCAATGGTTTGGGATATTCCCTTGTCTTCAGATATTGGTTGAACCTGCTTCTAACCCTAAGCTGACTGAGAAACCTAGGCCTTCTTCAGGAAATGGGGAGAACACAGGCAAAAACCAGAGGATCTGAGGTGAAAAAAACTTCCAATCAGTCCGTCCTCCCTTGATATGATGATGTTGTGTGGAGCCATGGTGGCATTTGCACAGTGTGACATGTGTAGCCATGTCCCGCCTGAATTTCTGTCCTCACTAGCTCTCGCCCATAAGTAGTTGTACACTGCCCCTTTGCCCAATCTTTACCTGAAGCAGAATATGTTTACAGGGTTCAATCTGCGAGGAGAGGGTCAATATATTTGTTAGAATCTGGTCTAAAATTATTAAATCCCACAAGATATCCAGGCCAGATTTAAAATCTGTGAATTCTGATACAGTCAATCAATCTTAACTGAGATTCAATTGATCAAATGCATTCCCTAAAGCAGAGACAAATTGAATTTAATATATTGAAAGAAACATAAACAATGTATTAGGTGTTTCTTTAGTTTCTCAAACACATCTGCTAATATTTAACACCCTTCCCTAAGGCAGGTTTGGTGTATAGGGACATTTAATCGGATGAGAGGCAGCAGGTGACTTGAGTTGGTTCGTCTTATATTTCCAATTAATTCTGTTTTCAGATCTGTTCTTTCAGCCCAGCTTCATTTCTACCTCACGTTTTCCAAACAAACTATGGTCAAATTTCCCCAACAGTAAACATATTTACTTATCACAGTCTTTACAAATGCAATTTCTTCTTATAACATCTCCATGCATTCCTGCCTTCAGCCATGAGTAATCAACAAGAAATTTTCTTGTAATGGAAATTATGCTTTTAAGACTTCAGTAAAGAAGCATGAATTTTACACGTGGCGGGTGACACATTTCAGAATGGTAAGTAATATATTCTATAAATGCTAAGCAGACACAGAGGCTGAGTGGTTAGCACCAGGGACCTGGGTTTGATTCTACGCTCGCGTGACTGCCTGTATGGAGTTTACACATTCTCCCTGGATCTGCGTGGGTTTGCTCCGGTTTCCTCCCACAGTCCAAAGATGTGCAGGCTAGGTGGATTGACCATGCTAAATTACCCACAGAGTACAGGGATGTGTAGATTAGGTGGGTTATAGTAATGGGTCTGGGTGGGATGCTCTGAGGGTCGGTGTGGACTTGTTGGGCTGAAAGGCCTGTTTCCACTCTATAGGGATTCTACGATTTGTTTATTAGATTTTCAGTTCTAATCAGCATCTCAATCGGTAAAGCTGGTTGGTAACAATCCTGAGGAAGGGTTTGTGGATGGATCACTGGCAGTTATCTACCTGCATTCCTCTTGACAGGATGGGTGCTAGCCAGACAATCACATGAACTTTCTAGACTGGTTGTTCCCAGCAGTGCAGCTCAGAGAAGAATTAAAGCAGTTCTAGTCACTAGATCTGAGTGCCTGGCAGTCAAATAATCACATGTGTGTGACGATAGTATCTGAACACTTATACAGCCACCCCTCAACTTAAAAATGAATGGATGTAGTTGTTCATTGGAGAAATACATTCTCTATCCTATAGTACTTCATATAGAAATATTCATGGAACCTGTTCTCTGAGTACTGTAGGTTCATTGTACCAGTGCTATTCCATCATCACTTTCACGGTAAAGCAACAAACATATGCTGCTATTGTAATTAATGAAAAGAGCCTGTTTGCTCTGTATTCTCATATATCAAAGAGAAAGGTTTCTGATTTAGCAAAGCTCTTGGGTCAATGATCATGCACAAGATACAGTGGAACCTTCTCCTGAGGTTAGGAGATACGTTTTATGCTGGAATTAAGGACTCAAATCTAATTAAAACACAAGTTGAGATTCAGTCGACTGTTGTTATCAGATCCCCAATTTTACTTGTATTATTCAATAACTTTTCATATATAAGGGAATGCTCTTCTTATTTAGTTTAGATAAACTATTTTGTCTCTACTGTACATTACTGGCAATTTGGGGTGTAATGTTTGAGGAGTTTTAATGGATTTTGTTTTTTTCTACTGATGGTTCACAATTTAAATTTATCCTTTCAGCAACATATATTGTTCTCCCTTACAATTTGTCCTAAACAGGCTGGAATATAGGACAGCCCAGTTTGCAGTGCAGAACAGAAAGAGGTCTTTTGGAAGAACATATTGAAATAGCAATGTACAGAAAACATGGGCTGGAGATTTCTTACTCTAGAAGCATCCACACTGATGTCAGGCAGGTTTATTAAATAAATTCAAGCAATGCCAGCTGAGCACTGCACAATATCTATGTAGCATTATATAAAATCTCACAGAAATAACAACAAAGCACACTAACAATGTAAATTACTTAGAAATGCAATGACTTAGTCTGGAGGAAAAGCGGCTGTCATGCTATGCACAGCAGGATTCCACAAACAAGAGAAACCTTTCATGGTAGTGTGTTAAAGGTTGGATTTTTGGCCATATCTTAGAAGGCTGCTATGCTCTTTTCCTGATAGGTATTGGGGATCTGCCTCAGTAATGCAAATAGACATAACTTCAGCTTAATGGAGTACATGGGACTGGTAATACTCTTGTATAAGCCTGTATAAACCTGCCTGGCATCAGTGCAGTTGTTTATAGAGTGCAGAATCACCTTTTTCCACTCTTTAAATGTTCCAATTTTTGGCCCTCCTAGGAAAGGGGCAAAATTTGACCTTCTCTTGGAAAATGAGGCAGAGCAAGTGATTGAGATGTTAGTGGGGGAGCACTTTGGGACCAGTGACCATAATTCTATTAGTTTTAATATAGTTATGGAAAAAGATAGGCCTGTCAATAAGTTAAAGTTCTAAATTGGAGCAAGGCCAATTTTGATGGTATTAGACAGAGACTTTCAAAACTTGATTGGGGGATGTTGTTTGCAGATGAAGGGACATCTGGCAAGAGGGAGGCTTCCAAAAGCGAGATAACAAGATTTCAGGGACAGAGTGTTCCACATAGTGTGAAGGGCAAGGCTGGCAGGAGCAGGGAACACTGTATAACCAGTGATATTAAGGCTCTGGTTAAGAAAAAGAAAAAGGCATATGTCAGGGATGGACAGCTGGGATCAATTGAATCCCTTGTACTTCTATGGTGTGTAGAAGTACACTCAGGAGGGAAAGCAGGAGGGCAAAATAGGGGATATGGGATAGATTTGGCAGGTAAGTTTAAGGAGAATCCAAAGAGATCTGACAAATACATGAAGACAAAAGAGTAATTAGGGAGAGAATAGGGCCCCTTAAAGATCAACAAAGCCATTCATCTCTGGAACCACAGGAGATGGAGGAGATATTAAACAAATACTTCGCAACAGTATTTGTTGTAGAGAAAGACATGGAATCTAGGGAACTTAGAGAAATAAATAGTGACAGCTTGAAAGGACATTTCAGAAGAGGAGATGCTGGAGGTCATAAGATGCATAAAGGTAGATAAATTCTCAGGACCTGATCAAGTGTATCCCAGGAATTGTGGAAAGATAGTGAAAAAATTACAAAGCCCCTAGCAGAAATATCTGTACAATCGACAGCCATTGGTGAGGTGCCAGAAGACTGGAGGTTAGCTAATGTTGCGTAAACATTTACGAAAGGCTGCAAGGAAAAGCCAGGGAACTACAGACTGGTGAGCCTGACATCAGTGGTGGAAAAATTGTTGGAGAGGATTCTGAGAGACAGGGTCTAAATGCATTCGGAAAAGCAAGGACTGATTAGGGATAGTTAACGTAGTTTTGTGCATGGGAAACCATGTCTCATAAATTCGATTGAGCTCTTCGAAGAGGTGACCAAGAAGATAGATGAAAGCAGAACAGTAGACATTGTCTACATTGACTTTAGTAAGGCCTGCAACAAGGTTCCACGTGGTAGGCTGGTTAGTAAGGTTAGATCATATGGGATCCAGGGAGATCTAGCCAATTGGATACAAAATTGGTTCAATGGTAGAAGACAGAGGGTGATGGTAGAGGGTTGTTGTTCAGACTGGAGGCCTGCAACCAGAGGTGTTCCACATGGACCATTGCTGGGTCCACTGTTGTTCGTCATTTATATAAACAATTTGTTTGGGCATATAGGAGGCATGGATAGTAAGTTTGGGGATGACACTAAAACTTGGTGGTACAGTGGACAGTGAAGAAGATTATCTAAGAGTACAACAGGATCTTGATCAACTAGGCCAGTGGACTGAGGAATAGCAGGTAAAATTTAATTCGGATAAATGTGAGGTGTTGTATTTTGGTGACACAAACAAGGGCAGGATTTACACCGTTAATAGTAAGGCCCTGGGAGTGATGTCCAACAGAGAGACCTAGGGGTGTAGGTGCATTGTTCCTTGAGAGTGGGGTTGCAGGTAGACAGGGTGGTGAGGAAGGTGTTTGGCAATCTCACCTTCATTGGTCAGGGCATTGAGTATAGGAGTTAGGATGTCATGTTATAGCTGTACAAGACATTGATAAGGCCTCATTTGGAGTACTGCATACAATTCTAGTCACCCTCCTTAGAATGGGAATAATTAAATTGGAAAAGATGCAAAAAATATTTACAAAGATGTCGAGGAGACAGAAAGGTTTAAGATATAAGAAGAGGCTACATAGGCTAGGAGCTTTTTTCCTTGGAGCGTAGGAGGCTGAGCTTATTTATCGAGGTTTATGAAATCATTGATAAGGTGAATAGCCAAGGTCTTTTCGCCAGAATAGGGGAGTCCAAAACTAGAGGGAATAGGTTTAAGGTGAGAGGGGAAAGATTTAAAAGGGACCTGATGGGCAACTTTTTCACATAGAGAGTGGTGTGTATATGAAATGTAGAAGTAGTAGAGTGGGTACAATAACAACATTTAAAAGGCATTTGGACAGATACATGGATGGGAAAGGTTTAGAGGGACATGGGCCAAATGCAGGCAAATGGAATTAATTTAGTTTAGGAATCCTGGTCAGTGCAGAGAAGTTGATTCTGCTTCCGTGCCATATGACACCATGACTCTTTTCTAAGAGCCCTCTATGCATGTTTCTGTTATGACCCCATGGAGAGCCCTAAGAAATTCAAACCTTCTGTGAATGACTGTAAGGATCATATGACAAGGCTTCAATTTTTTAAGACTTTAATTGTACCAAACAAGCTTAAAGTAACATTGACTGAACAGTATTTTTGTTGATAACTTTTACTCAGAACCACGGAAAAGTTGCATGGTGCTATATGTATCATCTTCAGCTGATATGCATTACTCTATCCTTTCAAGAGGCTTATCATTACCAATTCAATTGGGACAACACCAAGATCCTGGGACAAGCAGAGCAGAGACAGGCACGGGAATTCCTAGAAGCCTGGTACTCCATGATGAAAACCATCAACAAACACATAGAACTTGACCCCATATACACTTCACTACAAAGAGAAACCAGAAGTGAGGTAATCCAGCACAATGGACTCCAGAGTTTTAACACCAGGCAGGAAAACACAACAGCACTTCATCAGAGGCTGCACTGATGATGTTACCCAGCAGGGTAATGAAACGTCTGCAGAACAATGAACCAGCTCGGCGAGACAACCAACCACAACATCCACAACCCGAGCTACATATCTACTCCAAAACCTTATCATTCAACAGAAACTAGTCCAAAGGTACGTTTGACTTTGTTTCCTTTTACCAGCCAGATAACTTTTATTCCTAGAACTAACTTCAAAGTGAGACAAGAGAGACACCTCCCTGACCCAAAGCGAGGTGTATCTTCCAATTTCATTTAAACCCTCACAACCTTGGTCTCTTGAATCTGAGTGTGAACTCTCAACCATATCCTGTAGCAAATGATAACCGTAAATTTGCTGCTGTATTGTATTGTTCTCTCTTTCTCGAATTGTTGGAGATTATCTGTACCTGTGAGATTCAGTGATATTTTAGGGAAATTTGCAACCAGATCCTAAATGACTCCAATGGACTCTTCCTTTCTCAGAGTCACTCTCAATGACAGTTTGAATCAGATGGGCATTATATCTAGGTAAATATGTTAATTAGCTATCTTCAAGCTCTTCAACTTCATTCTATCTTGAAATTAAACAAATAGTTTAAAATATAACTATTCACAAAACTTGATTCTCCTGTGGGACCTCGGGACTAATAGTCGACCCAACATCAGCACAGCTGCTCAAGTCATGGTTTACACATAAATATCTTGCACCTTTCTTCCCCATTAAAACAAATAGGGCCCTCTTTAACCTTTAGCACCAAGTCATTGCATGCCAGTTCCAAAGAAATGTGCATGATTCAATCATTGCTTTTTTAGACCAAATTCTCCCACTCCTTGAGACTCTTTCTCACGCTAAGATTTTTTTTCCCAAATCCCCCCGTGTCTGTCCTGTTCCCCTAGTCTCTCTCCCACTCCCCAGATACTCTCTTGCATGTTAACTTTCTCTTACTCACTGATCCTCTGCTGGTTGCTCCCTTTCCTGACTGTTCCACTCACAGATCCTCTCAAACCCCGGCTGAATTTCTCCCTCTTGCCACCCCTCTCCTGATCCCTCACTCAAAGCAAGGATATTTAAGTGGAAATGGCAAGTGGGAGGTGATGGCCTAATGACATAATCACTAGACTGTTAATCCAGAGTTCCCAGATATAATGCTCTGGGGACTTGAGTTCAAATCCTGCCATGGTAGATGGTGAAATTTGAATTCAATAAAAGAAATCTGGAATTAGGAGTCTAATGATGACCATGAATCCACAGCCAATTGCTGGAAAAACACTTTTGGTTCACTAATGTCCTTTATGGAAGGAAACTGCTATCCCTACCTGGTCAGGCCTACATGTGACTCCAGACCAACAGCAATGTGGTTGACTCATAACTTCCCTTTGGCGATAATCGCTGGCCTAGCCAGCAACACCCTCATCCTGTGAAGGAATAAATGATTCCAGAGAAAAGCAGGGAAGCAGTTTCTGAGAGGACTGGGCTGGAAAGGACAAGTGGAAGAATTGAGCAGGGATCAACGAATGGCAGGACAGTCAGATGAGGCAGAGGGTGTCTAACAAACAGGCAACAAGAAAGAGAAAGCTGGCAAGAGGACAAACATTGTTTCAGAGACCAGGAGAGAGTTGGCAAGAAAGAGACAGTTCACGAGTGCGAGAGAGTCAGCCTGTGGGAGAGGAAGCCTGCAGCAAGCAAGTAGGAGTTAGCATATCTCTTTCATACCTTTAACTTGATTATATTTTAAAAGTTAATTCATTTACAAATAAAGGAATTTAGAAATGTGCTGGATATCAGTTTTCAGGTTGAAATGTTTTAATGTTCTTTTTCTGATGAGAAAGATCCTATGCAACCTAACTGTAACTTTTATATTGATTAGAATAGGAAAACCTGACTAGCTAAAGTTGCTTTTCAAATCGCATGTTTCAGAATTGCTCCTACAATGTGAAGCAAGAATTTACTATATTGGATTTATCAATGAGCATCTTATATTTATTGGATGTAACTTTGGACCCCCTCACAAGCGGAAACAATTTCTCTACACCTTACCAGATTTAATCCTTTCATAATTTTAACATTCTCTGTTCTATCACTTTCACTTTTCCCTGTCATTTTCTGTCTTTCCTGGCAGTTATGCCCTCACAACTCAGTTATCATTCCTACAAATGTTATTTTTATTTTCTTCAGAGTTTTTATTGCTGTTTTGTAATATACAAATGGAGGTGTGTAAGTTTGATATAACCTTTCTGCTTTTTTAAAAACATTTCAATCCTCGAGAATGAAACTTAGCAAGCTAAGAATTACTTTCTTCTATTTTATCCAATTCTTTACCCATGTAATGAAGAACATGTCTCAAGTAAGACTGAAGCCAGTACTCTCAAACCAACACTTTGATTCTTCTCCTTTCACAACTAGTTTCTGTTTGTTAACTTTTTATGACATCCCATATTCTGCCATAGCTTCAAGTTTAATTTATTTATATTCTTTGAGGGGCTTATCAAATGGTCAAATTAACTGCATGCTAGGGAGTTTCAGAATCTTTTATTTGTAACATCTTCAAAAGAGATTGTCAATTGGGCAGTCCTCTTCTAAACTTATGATGGCTGTTTCTTGTCAAGCTATTCTTAAGTAGTGATATGCTTGGTTTTCTATACGTTATCCCATATGACATATACCATTGAGAGTTGGAGCTATCTTGAGTCAGATATCCGGAAGTTCATTAACAACTAACTATGTACGATAATGTGATGCCTCAGACTTGTGTAGAGTTATATGCTTATCTAGACTAGTTTTATGTTACATAGATAATTGACTTGGTGACTATCTGACCAACAGTCTGGATGACTGGTTGCTAACAGATTATCTGAGCGAATGTATAGAGAATAAGATGGAGCCCTTTTATACTCTAGTGCCACGTTTCATCATGTTATTTAGCTGTTTCATGTAGGTAAGATATTTTTCTGACACCTGAGTAAGGAGACAACACATAGCCCACCCCTCAGAATGCTTTTGCTTCGCTGGGTTGTGTGTGGGAGAGAAAAGAGCCCATGTTTTTTAACCCAAGTGTATCCTGGGGGTGATTATATTGACAATATACTTAGAACACATATTTTGTGGCTACAATCTTGTTTTACATCTATAATTAAGGTATTCCAATTGCTTCAGAATTGAATAATTGATAACAACTTTTAATTAGGGATGATCCTTATGTGTTATTTACAACACTAAATTTAAAAGGTTTACAAATGTATGTGCCTAACCAGAGCTAAGAAGTGGAATAGATCCTCCTACAAATCAAAGAACATGAAATCATCTCTCCTATTAAATAAGGAATGTGAACAGAGTCTTTCCCATGGCTGTTAAATAAACATGGGTGCTAAACATACAGGTTTGGGCCCATACATTATGGAGTTACAGCGTAGTTAGTGGGAGTGCAGTAGAAGTGGGATAGGGGCCTATATCTTACAGGAAGGGGTGGTTGCTGATCCCTAGGGCAGGTCCATTGTAGGGAGAGGCAGATGATTCAGACAGGCATGGAGGTAAGTTAGTTTAACAGAAGAGCCAGCAAAGAGTGATAGAATACTACCCACTTCCCTGGGCAGGTGCAGTTCCAACAACAGTCATGAAGTTCAACACCATCCAGGATAAAATAGTTTGCTCAATTGGCTCTCCATCCACTGCCTTCAACATTCAATCCCCTCATCACCTATTCACAATCCTAACAGTGTGGGCCATCTACAAGATGTATTGTAGCAACTCGCCAAAACGTCTTTCAACTGCTCCTTCCAAACCTGCAAATGTTACCACTTAGGAAGGTAGGGGCAGCAGATACAAGGTAACACTGTGTCCTGCAAGTGACACATCACCCTGACTTAGGACCATATTGCCCTTTTCTCACTTGTTTTGGTCAAATCCTTGAGCTCCATTCCAGTAGCACTGTGGGTGTACCTGTACCCCAGGACCACAGTGGTTCAAGAAGACAACTCACGACCACCTTGACCAGGACATTTAGGGATGGGCCATAAATACTGGTATAGCCAGTGACACCCATTAGCCTATTGAAACGGTAATGTAGGAACTTAAAACTTTCCCCAAAGCAGCCCTGGTCTCTGTTCAGCTGCTGAGTTTCCAGTAGCTCAGGAAGCCAGTTAGCCAGTGTTAAAGTTGGAAGACACGTTAGATAAGAGTTGTGTACTTCATTGTAATCCTCAAAAGGCCAAACCACTTCCTGTTACTAGTTGGTCAACTCCTAATGCTGTCAAATAAGTTTAAGGGGGCGTTAAATTTTACCTCGCCAGTATGGACTGTATCAAAAGAATAGGTACAATATTAAGTTGCATGATCTTTCTTTTCTGCATATAATGGAGTTTCTCTGGACCACCCTTAGGCTATCGGTAATCTTTAACACTAACCAGGTCATCATAGCTTGAATGGCTGCAGCTGATCCTTAGATAGGAAGCATAAGCAATAATCAATTTACCATTTTGCCGAGTTATGATGCCTCAGGACACAATGTTACACTAGATGTTTCCCAATGATTCTTATAATTGTCTGGAAAATTACATTTAAAATCATATCTCTAACAGAGGAAGAAATCTGTAGGAAATTCAAATCAAATTAAATAAACAAGCTAACTCACTTCGAGTTCCACATTTTGCATCCTGTCCTTTCCCAATGTAGTAATCAAGTTTTTCCAAGATTGAAATTCAAGTGCTTGGACCTTTAGAAGTGTATGGCTTGCATTACAAGAGCTCATTCAATAAATAATTACTAGGTGGCTTAGTAACAAGAGTCATTGTGTTCTTGACTCCCAAACAGAAGGCAGCAAATTTGAGTTCAAAATTCCAAGGCTGCTTGTCATTTAAACCATCTTTGCAGAAGGAAGATCATACCAGTTCTCAACTTACCATTTCCAAAGCAATCTTTGTACAAAGCAAAACATGTCAGAGACCTTTAAAGGCAGGCAAGGAAAAGTGAGCGCCAAACAGGAGAGATAAAGGAAATAAATTGGGAAAAGCTATAACGACAAGCACCTCACCTGACAAGACAATGGTTTCCTGTAAATTGATGGTGACCACGAGAATATTTGGATTCACTTGTTTATAGTCCAGAATTTAGGGGAGTGGGGAATGTCAAGAAGAGGTTTGGATTGTTTTCCTTAACTTTCAGCTCCAGCTATTTTGCAGCGTAATCTATAATGAGTCATCTGGGACTTAGGTGAATGACAGGACTGATAGCATATCCCCTTATTAGTAAAATTTAGCAACCAAAAGAGTAAAAGACAGAGAAGAAAATAAAGAAAAAGGCAGATGGTTTAAGAGAGATTTTTTTTAAAAACTCAAGAAAGTAAACAAAAATATAAAAAAAATTATAATGATCTTCCGAGAACAAAGTCAGACACTAGAATGTCAATGGTTCATTTTCTGACCCTCTAAGGTTAGTTGACATAAATCACCCTAATCCGCTGTGAAAGAGCACTCCTAACTTGGCTGAATTTGATTCCGGTCACACAAACTCAGCAATCACATGACATCCAGTGGGCTGTTGACCACTGGCAACCAGTGAATGGTATAGTGGCTCAATTTATAGAATCCTTACAGTGTGGAAGCGGGCCATTTGGCGCATCGAGTCTACACTGACACTCCGAGGAGCATCTCACCCATACCCTACACTATAACCTTGCATTTCCCATGGCTAATCCACTAAGCCTGCACGTCCCTGGACACTATTGTCAACTTAGCATGGCCAATCCACCCAGCCTGCATATCTTGTGGGAGGAAACCAGAGCATCCAAAGGAAGCCCATGCAGATCCATGCAGAATGTGCAAACTCCACACTACTGCCTGATGTTAGAATCGATTCCGGGTTCCTGGGGCTGTGAGGCAGTAGGGCTAACCACAATGCCACCGTGCTGTCCTTAAACCTGTCCAGCTAGTTGTGTCAATCTGTAACTTGTACCATGTGTATTCCTCAGCTGGGATCTTTTTCACACAATAGTAACTGTGTGCACCATAAACTTGAAATTATTCTCCATAAAGTTTCAGCATATACTCCTCACTAATGTTTTCTCTCTTTTTTCCTTGTCAATGCACTTGTACCAGCTGAAGCAGATGCTGCCTGATCTTCCCTCAACAGTCCAAATAGAAATTCTGCTGTGAAGCCCAAATGTAAAGGAGAAAAGAAACTTGAGAAGACAAAGTATTAGTTTTTCAGCATTTGTTCTGTGGCTGAGCACTAACGAAGCCCTTGTGACTTATGTCTGAAATGTTGAACTTTACTAAGAGTCAAGATAGTCACTATACAATGAAGTGGTAAATATTCTGGAACATGTTATCTGATGGCTTGCTTTAAAGGACTTTTGAAAATACTTGAGATTGTTATTAGTTCATATATAGTGTTCAAAGAAAGTGCATGAAGACATGCTGTCAATTTATTGAGACATATATTCATTTCTACGCAAGACATAAGCATAACGTACTATTTCATCACCATTCACAGGAAGGCTGGCTGAACTCATGGACTCAGTCAATCTTTTTGATTGATATCACAACACTCTAACGAACAAGAGATTGCCTGACAACCATGCTTGACAAGATGTCATGCTTCAGGTAACCACAGAGAAATAGGCAATGCAGAAAATTTGATTGCAGCAAAAATGGATGCAGGAAATTAGACAAGCGGTAGCAGTCAATAATGGCTGGAGAATGTATAGAAATTGTCCCTTTAGTTAGAACTGACTCTACAAAAGAACCTCAAGGGACAGACAGCAACCAGATAAATTACACACTGCTTTTTTAATGATCACACACGTAAAAGTGAATATGTCAGAACATAACAAACAGTACCAGTGATAAAGAATGAGAAACCCAATGTGGCTAGGTACAACGAGAATTCTTTCTTAATAGATTTATTTATTTGTCACACGTACTCAATATTGGAATACATTAGTACAGCGCAAAGTGCACAAAGTCGCCATTCACTGGCACCCACTTGGTTACAAAAACCAGAATTAAAAGATTTTAACAGAGCCAAAAGGTGAGCAAGAAGAAAAAATAAAACTCCAGATCTCAGAGCCCCAAGTCTCAGCTCCACAAAGGTGCAGGTGCTGTTCCAATCAGGACACCCAGGAGGCCACCACCACCACTGAAACTGCCTCACCAGCCAACTCCCGCTGCCCACTGCCCCCTCACTGGCCCACTCTCACCCCCCACTGCCCCCTCACCAGCCCCACTCTCACCGCCCACTGCCCCCTCACTGGCCATCTCTCACCGCCACCACTGTCACTGCCTCACCGGCCCACTCCCGTTGCCCACTGCCCCCTCACCAGCCCCACTCTCACCGCCCACTGCCCCCTCACCACCCCACTCTCACCGCCCACTGCCCCCTCACTGGCCATCTCTCACCGCCACCACTGTCACTGCCTCACCGGCCCACTCCCGCTGCCCACTGCCCCCTCACCAGCCCCACTCTCACCGCCCACTGCCCCCTCACAGGCCCCCTCTCACCGCCACCACTGTCACAGCCTCACCGGTCCGGCTCTCACCACAGCCTCCTCACAGGCCTCGCTCTCGCCGGCCCACTCTTGATCCACCGCCATTGCTCCGGCCCACGCTCAATCCACCATCGCTGCAGGACACGGCCAATGCATTCAGCTCCTGCCATACAATTGCCGGTCGTGACCCAACTCCTTCTTGACTCCTTAGGTAGGTAGTTCAATGGGGGGAGGGTGTGGTTGGGGGGCATAGAATTACTGCAGAGAGGAGAGAGAAGGAGAAGAGAAGAAAGGAAAAGGAAAAGTAAATGGCGAGCAGAGTGGAGTTCCAAATGGAGTGACTTACCATGCTGCCATCTATTCATGCAGCCCAGACTTCACAACTAATTGACAAATATAAACTACGAACAATAAAACATTGCTGTCAAAACAATACTTCAACCCTTATAAAAACTGGAGCGAAATAAACTATGTTTTTTTCTCACGATATTCTCTCTTTCTCCGCTCCTGTCCTTGAGACATAATAGAACAGTACAGCACAGGAACAGCCCTTCAGCCCACTATACCTGTGCTGGCCATGATGCTATTCTAAACTAATCCCATCTGCCCTCACAGGATCCCTCTCCCTCTGTTCACTATCTGTTCATGTCAATGTCTAAATGTCTCTTAATCGTTGCTATCATAGAAGTCAAAGGAAAGGTTCAAGGGAAAGAAGCCTGGCCGATATTTCATTTGCCTTGCCTGAGTTTAGAGAGTCCAACAGTGGAATCAACACTGTCTTTTCCAAAATAGATGTCTTTGTTTTAGAGATTGTGATCTTTTCATCACCAGTGTATTACAGATGTATAAATAATTATGCATTCAAATTGTATCCTCCTTTTGTCTATTTTAATTGAGGCATTAACTCATTTCTTCAAAATGTAATAAACACACATGCACTAATATCATAGGGTATAATTTCAAGGCTTAATTCATTGTGAAATTATTTTACCACTGTGTTCTTCAGGAATTAACAGACGGCAGATTAAACAAATACAATAATATATTGTAGGATCAAACTGCTTTGTAAATTTTAATAAAGGTATTAAATCGCATACATCAAGTGCATTAAATTGACTCTTAGCAGTTCTCTGAAAGAACTCAGCAAGCTATTTGAATGTATCGAATTGCTACAGAAAAGTGCTATAATAATGTACTGGGGGTGGGGTCTTTAATATTATCAATAAGAATTTCTCAGTAGCACCACGTCTACAGCCACGCACTATCTGTAAAAACCGAAAGAATTGCGGATGCTGTAAATCAGGAACAAAAACAGAAGTTGCTGGAAAAGCTCAGAAGGTCTGGCAGCATCTGTGGAGGAAAATCAGAGTTAACGTTTCGGGTTCGGCGACCCTTCGTCAAAACCCTCTGCCACACACTATCTACAGTCTTATTTCTCAGGATACCACTCACTCAATCATCACCGTAAAGTTGTGTAATTTCAGGTTTCATGAAAAGTGTAGGAACATCAGGAGAACTTGAATTTGAGGTGCCAAAGTAGTGGTGATACAGCACACGACTGTATGCATTTGACAACATGCTATGGGTAGGACAAGTTATCCCGCAACAAACAGATCAAGATAAAGCTCTGCATTCCAGCCGTATCCAGTTGTGAAAAGTAGAAGACTATTAAAAAACTAACCAGAGGAGAAGGCATCATGAACAGCCTGCTACTCAGTGTTGAGTATTCCAGAATGTCAGTGCAGAAGACAAACGTGAAGGGTTCACGGCTATCTTCGATCAGAAATGCTAAGTAGATGAACCATCTCAGCCTTGTCCTAAAATGCTCAGCATCTTCTACCAATTCTACCAATCAAGAAGTGGTCAAATCTATGGACTTTGAAAACATACCAGTTATAATGCTGAAAACCGGTGCTCCAGAATTATCCAACTTATTCCAGTAAAGCGTCTTCTCAATTATTAGCAATGTAATGGAAAGTGTTGCCAACAGTGATATCAAGTGGTACTCACTCACCAATAACGTATTCACGAGTACGCAGTTTGGATTCCATCAAGGCCTTTTAACTCCAAATCTCATCATAACCTTGATCCAAATATGAACAAAATAGCTGAATTCCAGGTAAGAATGATTGCTCTTGGCATAAAAGCAGCATTTGTATAAGAATGACACCAAGACGTGTTAGTAAAAATACTCACTGGGAACTCAATAGAAAGCTGTCAAATGGTCAGAGTCATTCCGAGTCTCCCTCAACAACTTCTCTTTCAACTCCTCTCATTTTCTTCAGGTAAGAGGGGTTGCCATGGGTACCCGCATGGGCCCGAGTTATGCCTGTCTCTTTGTGGGATACAAGGAACATTCCTTGTTCCAGTCCTATTCCGGCCCCCACCCACAACCCTTTCTCTGATACATCGATATTATCATCGGTGCTGCTTCTTTCTCTCGTCGAGAATTGAAAAACTTCATCAATTTTGCCTCCAATTTCCACCCTGCCCTCACTTTCACCTGGTCTATCTCTGAATCCTCCCTTCCCTTACTCAACATTTCTGTTTCCATTTCTGGGGATAGACTGGCCACTAATATCCATTAGAAACCCACTGACTCCCACAGCTACCTGGACTATACATCCTCACACCCCACTTCCAGTAAAACTCCATCCCATCCTCTCAATTCTTGCGTTTCTGTCGCATATGTTCAGATGAGGCCAACTTTGACAAGGGAGCCTCCGAAATGTCCACATTCTTCCTCAACCGAGGATTCCCCGGCTCCATTGTTGACAGGGCCCTCAATCGGGTCCAACCAACCTCCCGCACTTCTGTCGTCACCCCTTCTCTTCCATCCCGCAACAACGATAGGGTTCCCCTTATCCTCACCTACCATCCCACCAGCATCCACATCCAGAAGATCATTAGACGCCATTTCCGCCACCTCCAGCGAGATGCCACCACCAGACACATATTCCCCTCCCCTCTCTTGTCCGCCTTCCGCAGGGACCATTCCCTCCAGGACACCCTGGTCAATACTTCCTTCACCCCCAACACCTCCCCACAGCCCTATGGCACCTTCCCCTGTAACTGGCGAAGGTGCAACGCCTGCGCATTTACCTCCTCCCTCCCCAGTATCCAAGGGCCCAAACATACCTTCCAGGTGAAGTAACACTTCACCTGTACGTCCAAGAATCTAGTCTACAGCATTCGCTGCTCACAATGTGGTGTCCTCTGCATTGGGAAAATGAAGCGTAGACTTGGCGACCTCTTTGCAGAACATCTACGTTCTGCTCGCAAAAAAGACCCTGGACTACCTGTTGCCTGCCACTTCAATGCACCACCTTTCCCCCTGGCCAACATCTCTGTCTCCAGCTTGCTACAGTGTTCCAGTGAAGCCCAGCGCATGCTGGAGGAACAACACCTCATTTCCGCTTGGGGACCCTACAGCCCTCCGGACTCAATATTGAGTTCAATAATTTTAGGGCCTAAACTCTCACATGTCCCAGGCCCCACCCCACACACCAGGTCTTGTTACCACATAGCCTGCCACTGCACACCCCCTGTTGTTAGTCACTAACAGTCCCCATTAACAACTATTCACCCTCCCAGCCTGATCGTTAGCAACTCCTTTGTCTGTCTCTCTCTTTGTCTCTCTCTTTGGGCTCTATCCTATCATTTACTCCCTACCCCACCAACCTCCCTATTTTCTGCATATAAACTGACATTTTCCCAGCCACCATCAGTTCTGAGGAAGGGTCACCGGACCCAAAATGTTAGCTCTGTTTTCTCCTCCACAGATGCTGCCAGACCTGCTGAGCTTTTCCAGCAACTTTGTTTTTGATCCTGATTTACAGCATCCGCAGTTCTTTTGTTTTTTATAAAGGAGAATGGCTTTGGTTGTTAGAAGTCAATCATCTCAGTCACAGGACATCTCTGCAGGAGTTCCTCAGTATTCTGGACCCAACCATTCTCAGCTGTTCCATCAATAACTTCCCTTCATCATAGGGTCAGAAGCACAATATCCAGTTCTATTCAGAACTCCTCAGAGTGTAAAGAAGGTGTTGCCCAGATGAAACATGATACAACAATTTTCAATATTGGGCTAATAGGTGGCAAGGATTATTGATGTCACACAGTGCCAGACAATGACTATCTTCAACAAGAGATAGTCCATCTCCAGCTTCTTGAAAACAAGGGCATTAATCCTGCTGAATCCACCAACATAAGCATCATGGTGTTAATATTAACCAAAAAACTAAGGCAGAAGCAGCTGTGGCTACAACAGCAGTTTAGAAGCAAGATATTCTGCAGCAAATATTCTCCTAATTCCCCAAAGCATGTCCACCAATACAAGTCAGAAAATTTCAGACGTAATGAAATCGTCTGTAAGTGCCTAAATGAGTTTGGCTCCAACAACAATGTTGGAGTATTCATATGCCTCTCAACCCATTCCCAGCTCAAACATTCACTCCCTCCATTATTGCATTGGCAGCAGTTGTAGGATACACAAGATGATTTTAGTAATGTATCAGGTCTTCTTTGACAAGTTGCCTTTTACTTTTTAAAAAATTGGATATACAACAATGTAAGCAATAGGAGGACAATAGACTATTGAGCCTACTCCAACATTATATGTTCATGGTTAATGTTTGCATCAACGTGACCTTTGATCCTCATGTTGCCATTATGAGGTCTATAAAACTATTATAAGCCTGATTTTCTGTGGAGTGACAAACAAAATCAGAGTTTAGCACACTTGCCTTCAGGCCTTACAGTATACGAGTTGGGATGTCATGTTGACATTGCACAGGATGTTGGTGAGGCCTCTTCTGGAGTATTGTATGTAGTTCTGGTTGCGCTGCTATTGGAAGGATATTATTAAATTGGAGATGGTTCAGAAAAGATTTACCAGGAGAATGGCTTTGGTTCTTAGAAGCCAATCATCTCAGTCACGGGACATCTCTGCAGGAGTTCCTCAGTATTCTGGACACAACCATTCTCAGCTGCTCCATGGAATGGAGATTTTAAGTTATAAGGAGAGGCTGGATAGGTTGGGTTATTTTCACTGAAGTGTAGGAGGTTCAGGGTGACCTTGTAATGTTATAAAATCACTACAGGCATAGATAAGGTGAAAAGTAATGATCTTTTCCCGAGAGTGGGAGAGTTCAAAACTAGGGGGTATAATTTTAAGGTGAGAGGAGAAAGTTTTAAAAAGGTCATGAGGGGCAACCCTTTTTTACACAGAATGGTTCATGTGTGGAATGAACTGCCAGAGGAAGTGATGGATGCGGGTACGGTTACAACTTTTGAATAGGGAAGGTTTGAAGGGATATGGGCCAAGTACAGGCAGGTGAGACTAGTTTATTTTGGAACATGGTCACCGTGGACTAACTGGACCGAAGGGCCTGTTTCCATGTTGTATGTCTCCATCATTCCATGTTTCAACACTTACTTTAAGACAGAGCTCTGCACTTCTGGCAGGATATTCGAAATCTGGCTCTTTCGGAAATGTGAATCATTTGTGAAATGGAACTGTGTCCCTGGGTGCAGGGTATTCAAGGGAAGGAAACCTGGACCCCCTTTTTCACATAGTAGTTGCCATATTCTGTGATTTAAATATCTGCCAGCAGAGCCAATCACTTTGACAGCTCCTATAGAAGGGTAAGTCTGTAAGATAAGTGTGGGATTAGGGTGTCAGATGGATAGGGCACCAGGTGGCTAGTGTGTCAATGTGCCTAGTGGGTAGGGTGTCAAAGTGTCAGGTGGATAACATGCCAGGTGGGGAGGGTGCCAAGTAAGTTATGGCGTGCTTAGCTTAGGATGGGGAGGGCTGGGTATCAGGTCCAATAGGAGGTGAGAGTGGGTTGTCATGTCCAAGAATGGGTAGGGACATCAGATCCAGTGGTAGGAACAGACACCAGGCCTGGTAGTGGGGGAAAGAGCCATTCGGTACGGGGTTAGAAGGGATCTTTGGATCCTGGTATGGTAGAAGTGGGATTTTTGTATCTTGGGGCAGGGAAATGGGGCATTCTAATCCTGGTGGAGGCAAATGAGGTAGGTTCAGCAGCTGGGAGGCAGAATTGTTTGAGAACTGGGTGAATGGGGATGTTGTGTCCCAGGACAGAGAGGGTGGTCAGATCTTGGAGAGTGAAGGAGGATGCTAGTTCCAGTGGTACACAAAGGGGTTGCTGAGTCCTGGTCAGGGTGTAGTGTCTTGCGGTCGGAGAATTTGATCCTGGGGGATGAGGTATTGTATTAGGTCCCATGCAGGACATGAGCATTGGGTCCTACAAGGGAGGTACACTTGGGTCCTGGGGTAGGGGAGGAGGGTTGGTGTTGGTTTCTGGATGGAGAGGGGAGTGTTGGATTTCAGTGGGACCTAGTCAAGACCTGTAGGGAATTGGCATCGTATGGGTGTAAGGGGCCTGGGTGTGTTGTTGGAAATGTTCATGGTATGGTTGGGGTCTGGGGGTGCATCAATTCAGTAGGTGCCCAGAAGTTAGTCTACGTTTTTAATCTTCTAACTTTTCTTGGGAAACAACTACTTTAAATGCAGCAAAACCTTCTAAATCCTCTGATTTGTAGGGTTCTAGTTGCAGGGGAATTGTCCATCCAAATTGGCAATTTCCTGGCCAATTCCTGCACAGTCTACTATTTGGAGATTCCATAGGCTCCCAACGTGAAATTCCTATCTATGCTGCAGAAATGACTAGACATCAGAAAACCCATACCCATACTGTGGCTCATAACTATTCCGAGCTCTGCCTGACACTCAGCCAGACTAGAAATCAAAGGATTGGCAGAGCAAGGCATGAAGTGGTCACATCTGGGAACAATAGGTTGAACTATTAAATAGACATCTCCAATCGAAGATCTTGAACAGAGCTGAAAACAGAAACTGTGAAAGAGTGACAACTGATGTGGTTGAGATAAAGAAGAAGCTGGGTTTTTTTTGCCAGCTCCCAAAATTCAGAGGTGAGAGGTAGTCCTTGACTAGGTGAAGTGACACAGTCAACAGCCATCTAAGGAATGTGAGAGATCTCTTACAGTTTGATGGGTTGTGCTGGGACAAGATTCATCAGAGTGGGTTCTATTGATGATAGTGAATTGGGAATACCTGGGCAGTGAGGCCTATCTCCACCTCACTCCCTGTAACCCTTGCCTTGTGACCTTGTCTGACAATGCAAACTGGGACAATGGTTCATGCCCCTGACTACCATATCAGCTCAAAATTCTTGTAGTAGAAAAGGAAGTAGAGACTGATTAAATAGATCTCACACAGGTTTCACCTTTGCCCAGACAAGATGTACCACTTCTACACCACAAAGGATGCATTTGGGGACTTCTTTTCACATTGTTGCTAAGTTACCACCTTTGACAACATCTATAGTTTCTCTGCCCAAAATGTTCATGGTCTCTGTTTCAAAGATGGTGAGTGTCAACAGATTTGGAGCTGGACCATCTGTTGCTGACCTCTCCAAACTATTCCAGACCGGCTGATCTTTTAAAAAAAAATGCAAAAGACAAGGATTACTTTTGCTCCGATGCCTCACAACTCATAATAGGTCTGTGGACAGGTACACGTGATAAATAAGTATCTACTGTGTAAGGGATGCATGAGGATTTTGCACATAAGGATGTATGTTAGGAATGCCTCCATTTAAAGGTTTGTGGGAGAAAGTGGAAAAGTAATGTGCTATCTTGATCCTCAATGGAAATCTATGCATGTAATGGCTCTTTAGAAGTGGAAAATGTGTTTAGGTCACGACATCCTTGAAGATGACACGGGACGGCTTCTCTTACCTCATTTGGTCTATTATGGTTGTCCCACATTTTGGAACAATGTGCAATCTTGTGCCAAATGTTGGACTTACCGATATCTATCCTGGCTACTTCTTTCAATTTTCTGCTGGTTTTGTCCCTGGTTTTATCCATTTTATTAAATAATTTTTCATTGGAACACTAACTATGAAAGAAGGGGAATCTCTCTGACCTCACAACCTTCCATCCCCACATGAAGACTTTTCTGTCCAACATATTCAACAAAGATTGGTGTTGTAGCTGTTTGAAGTTGTTGTGAAACTTCCAACAGCCACACACCATAGACGATCATTGACAGGCCTTTCCTACACTTGGAATTCCTCCTAAATGAAACTATCTCAATAACATTGGAGTCAGTGCTTAATTTATCGGACAGGTGGATGGTCCCTTGCAACACTTCTGGTAAGGATTGAATGGAAAATCCAAGCTTATGGAACCTAAGAAAAACAGTCCCCTCTAAATCTACCCCATCTACCAATTAGAGGTGTCTATTCATTGTATCAACTCGATTTACTTGCCTTAACTTAATATTCTGTGATATATTTTACACAGCAAAAATATGGAAGTAGGAAATGGTATTTAGCCTTTTTAACCTTTTTTTTCTGATTACACAAAATATGTTTCATATTGTCATAGATTCTGTACGTATTCTTGACTTCCCAAATAAGGCCTGTACCTATAGAAAACCTTTCCAGGAAGGTAAAATATGGAGCTGTATGTCCTCAACATGCATGCCAGCTGAGTGAAGAGAACTCCACAGCAGTAACAATTCTGCAATGCCAGCTAACATAGAAATTCCTTAAAAAACATTCCACTTCTCCTCTGAGCTTAAGTTAGTGAAGGCAAACTAATTCAGGTGATGTCACCAGTGCTTGGGGATATCATAATTATAAAGATCTGACATCTCCTTCCAAACCCTAAGGCCACACAATAAGGATATTTTTGTTCCAACAATGGATAGATAGATATCTCCATGAATGAAACCAAGCAAATAAGTAAGTTGTGGCTAGCCTCACAAGTGGACATATTTCTCATATTCTTTACAGTAGGCCACCCGCATTTAAATAACATTCCATGTTTGGCTTGTGGTTTTTATGACATCACAAGTATGGAAAAATGAAAATGATTAAATTTAACTTTGCAGCTCATACTTTACACTTTCAACATGAGTAAATTTATTGGAAAATTTATTGAGCCTGGATGGGTAATGTAAAACCTTCATCCAAGTTAGAAAGAAACATATGTGGATAATCATTTCATTGCAGTACTTCTAGCATTGTTGTCATTGACTATAATATTATGATAAAAATGAAGCATTTTTAGCTCCAGTAGCTGCTGGTCTTGCTGTTTAACATACAGGTGGGATTAAAATCCAAATTAATTTCCAGAAAATAGCCATTCTACTTGTTGTGTTAATATCTTTGGAATGGTGTTCCTTTAAGAGGTTAACACCCAAATGAGCCAAATACCTGGATGCTGCAAGAAAAACACAGGGTTTCTGACTACAACACTCAAAGCATGAGATGTCTCCGGAGATTACTCTGTATTGTATATGTTAGTTTAGCTGTAATAAAACGGACCAGCAATTTCCAGATAAAAGGAACTCATGTATCTCATTTGTGTTGCATTTAGACAATACAAGTATATTATTGCACAGTAAACAATTGGGACATGCTTTCTATATTTTAAAATAAAGAACAGGACATTGGTGAGGCTACTTCTGGAGTGCTGTGTCCAGTTCTGGTCTCGTTGTTGTAGTAAGGATATTATTAAGCTGGAGAGGATTCAGAAGAGGTTTACCAGGATGTTGCTGGAAATGGAATGCTTGAGTTGTAAAGAGAGGCTGGATAGGCTGGGACATTTTTCGCTGAAGTGTAGGAGGTTGAGGGATGCCCAGAGATTTATAAAATAATCATGGGTATAGATAAGATCAATGGTGAGTGACCTTTCCTTCGGGTAGGGGACTTCAAGACTAGGGGGCATATTTTTAAGGTGAGAGGAGAAAGATTTTAAAAAAGATATGAGGGGCAATTCTTTTACACAAAGAGTAGTTCATGTGTGGAATGAACTTGCAGAGGAAGTGGTGGATGCGGGCACAGTTACAATGTTTATAAAAATGTACAAGACATTTGGATAAGTACAAGAATAGGAAAGGTTTGGAGAATATGGGCCAGGAGTAGGCAGGTAGGATATACTTAGTTTGGTATTATGGTCATCTGTTTCCATGCAGTATGATCCTATGGCTCTAAATTAGAAACTAGCCTTTCAAATGTGAGGGCAAGATGAGAAGCAGCAAAAAAAAAAACAGCAATCCAGAAATACCCACAGAAGGGACAATAGAAGAAAATAAGAGTTCTTTGCTAACTGTGGATATCTTTGAGTTGGCCAGGGTTGTGCAGTCAGCTTATTCCAACCCACCTTGTCTAAAGAACATTCCAAACTTGAACAGTTACCAGGAGTAAGTCCCACATTGAACAAACAAAAAATTTCCTAAATTCAAACCATGAAATAAAAAGCTGGCTCTATTCAGGAGCGGTGACAATCTAGCAGAACAAGCTCTAAAACCAGCTTGAAAACAAAAATTAGAAAGAAAAATACTAAGTGCAGTGCTGAAAGCACAGAAGGAAGGATACCAAATCCACCTGCCAGCATGAACTGGAAAGCCATTGACCGACAGAGCAAATTCAAACTATTTAAACAAATAATGTAGCTATGCTTTACAGACAATGTAGTCTCAGAACAGATTATGCAGAGACCAGACTGTTCCTACAAAGATATGGAAAATGCTGGGAGGTCAGTTACATGGAAGAGATGAGGGGGAAGGCAGTGGTGTTGTGGTAATGTATTATCCTAATTAGTAATCCAGAAGATAGGCAAAATGTTCAGGAGCTGTGTTCAAATCTGATCACACAGACAGTGAAATTTGAATTTAACACAGATAGTTCTCCTTTAACGCAATAATTGTGTTCTTGCGTGACTTCGCACTTTAGAAACTCCTATAGAAAATCACATTATAGGGGAATCACTATAGAAAATTGCTTTACCTGTACAGTAGAAAATTAGCGCTATCCAAACAGCGCCTACTATTCATCAAACATGTTACAGCCAATTTTCACTAGCGAAACACACATTATAGCAGAATTACCTGTAAATATTTGAAATAAAAAGCTAACCTAATGAAAACCATGCAAATACAATTGATTGTTGTAAAACAAAACCCATCTGGTTCATAATTACCTTTTATGGAAAGAAATCTGCCATCCTTACCTGGCCTGACCTGCATGTGATTCCAGACCCACAGCAATGGGTCTCCTAACTGCCTTCATAAATGGCCTGGAAACATCTAAACAAAGGAATGAAACCAGATAGATCACCTGGCATCAACCTAGACAATGAAAATGACAAAGAAAGACAGAACTGTTGACACTGCAATGTTCAAATTGAGAGAGCTGCTTCCCCAGCTAGGTCAGGAAACAACCTGGCATAGGTAAAGTAGCCATATTCCAGAGGGCCATCAAGCTGTCTCTCATTAAAGAGTGATGACTGATGGTGGTTTAACCTGAGGGTCAAGATCAAGAGGGAGAGTCCTTCATGATAAACTCAGGCATTGAACCCATACATTTGGCATCATGCTGCATCACAAACTAGCCATCCAACCAACTGAGCTAACCAACCTCCTGACAATTAGGGCTCACCTGGGATATTTCACACATGAGTGCTCTATATGTCCTAAAGGAAGAATCAAACCACTAGACCAGTGAGCCATAAACTCAGAGAATCATGCTTTAAAAACATTACAGACACTACCATCACCATTTTCTGTTCCATCAGAAGCTAGGCCCATAACATACAGCAGCACAGCAATATACAGTAAGGCAGAAAGGAGTTGACCTGGGAGTGCTCAATGTTGACTCAGGACTCTACGATGTCAAACATGGTCAAGGAAGCCTACTGCCCTGCCACCCCCTGGTGAATATCCAAGTTGAACAATACTTGGAGGAAGCCCTGAGAGTGGCATGAGCGCAAAATGTACTGTGGCTGAAGGATTTGCATGTGCATCACCTAACTCAGCATGGTAGCACCAGTACTGACTGAACTAGTCAAGTCCCAAATGACATAGCTCCCAGACTGGGTCTGCGGCATTTGTGAGGAAAAGGGTCGATGCAGTGGCTAATGGTCTGCATCATTTTATTCTAAAATATTATTGCAAATGGATCGTTCCTGCATTATAATAGTTATAATGCTCATTACCAGTGTACATCATTCACAATGCCAGGTCACATGCAGCTGGGCCTTGAGAGATACCTTGTAAAGAGTGTAAATAACAATAAATGTTTATTAGTTTATAAAGCTATGGTTTCCAGCCCTCTTCTATCAAAGACATTCATGGCAGTATGGTGGCAGTGGTGAACAAGCCATTCTTTAAAAGATTCCCGTCACACTGAGAAAGGGGAAAGGACAAAAAGCAATCAGTTTAACAGAGATCACTCGCAAAGTACCTGAGCAACAGACCGAAAGTAACAAGTTATTGTTTGAGTCGCATTATTGGAGTGTACAATGTTAGGATGGTAATGGTAATGGACTATCACTATTCAACTTTCATCATTTGGCTCTAGGACCTGTGAGTTTCATTGACTAAATTTGTTTTAAGAAAGACACCACTACCCTAAAGTAGCTACTATGATCACCTGACCTCCCAGGCAAGTTACAAGGAATATACCAAACTAACTGTCTTAAAATGATCATTTTTATCAAAAAGCATTGAAATTTAGCGAGGTGTCAAGAAATTCACATTTCTTGTTTTACTCACGCTTGCTTGATCAATTTACTTATGCAGCAATGGATGTTGCCTCCAGCTGTCCAGATTAGAACAAAACAATGACAGAGACACAAGAATCCACAAAAAATGTGAAACTAGCTGCAGTCTTTGAACAACAAAGCAGAAAGATAGCAACATGGACTGATAACAGCAAGGTTACTGAAAGTTCTTCTCTCCCTGTGCCTCTCAGTCTCTGAAACCTGGTGAGAAAGCAACTTAAAAAAGCCAAAGTTCAGTAACAAATCATGGTTAATTCCAAGGGCTACTATTCTTAGGGAAAGGGGATAACAGCAAAATAGTTGAGATTCAGGTTTCACTCTTACAACTCAAGGACACTAAATAAATTAACAGCAATTGTGTGTGTGTGTGTGTGTGTGTGTGTATGTTTGGATGTGTGTGTGTGTGTGTGTGTGTGCGTGTGTGCGTGTGTGTATGTTTGGATGTGTGTGTGTGCGTGTGCGTGTGCGTGTGTGTGTGTGCGTGTGTGTGGATGTTTGGATGTGGGTGTGGGTGTGTGGGTGCGTGTGTGTGTGTGTGTGTGTGTGTTACTCTTTTCAGGGGAAAGAAAGCAAAGACCTTTCACTCAAGGAAACTTTGGCATTGGCTCCTTCAGTTTAACTTAATTAACAAAGTTTTAATTAAAGTGGAATAGCTGTGTACTAAGAAGGATATGAAAATATTTGTTGCAACTAACAGGGAAAGGTTTAAAAAGAGAAGAGTTGATCACACCTCATAACAACAGAAATATGGAGAAAGGCCTACACCTCTCCAAGCCCCGAGACCACACAGAATGCTTCGACCTAGCCACACGTTGAGACAAATGCTATCACTGGTTCAACTGTCACTGTACTATCTCCAAACGCACAGAGAAACCACATAGGGATCAGGCCAGGGTGCTGCTATACGCAACTGGCAGCAACGCCAAAAAAAAATTCATTCAGGGTCACTCAGGAAGCTTTGTAATGAAACAAAGAATTGTCAATGCTGGAGATCTGAAGCAGAAACAGCAATTGCTGGAGAAAGTCAGCAGGTCTGACACTACCTGTGGAGAGAAAAACGGAATTAACATTTCGAATTGGTGAAGAGTCACTGCATTGGTTATGTTAACTCTATTTCTGCTTCAGGAAACTGTCAAGAAGTAATTGGATGCGCCGACGTCCTTGTGCCTCTGATACCTACTTTGCTTTGAAATGCAACATTAAAACAGACCAGCAGAGCTATCCAAAACGCTACAGAAAATATTCATTATTTTCAAAGTAATTGTTATTGGCTGTTAGCTCACAGAGGTCACGACAGAGCATGCAAAATATTAGAAAATCCTCCTGACTATCAAGTCTTTTTTTGACTGAGGTCACGGAATATAATGAGAATACTTACACCACTGAAATAATGACCAAAAGACATTTAAATTGGCCACAACAGTGGGAGTTAGCATTCTTTCTGATACCCAATCCTATCTCAAACCTGGGTTCCTCCAACTGACCAACACCTGAATCCATGGTCCAAAGGACACTCTGCTGAAAATGCAAGGCCAAATGACTCCCACTCTTCATGAAGGAAGGTAAGTTACTCAAGTCCTTCATATTATATACAATCAGGAATTCACCCTACTGAACCATAGACCTCACATTGACTTATACCTGTTTTGTAAGACAGATGAACTGGTCAATCAAGATAGACCTGACAGGTTCAAGAGTAAATTCTCTAAATTGTTCATTGGGTTGAGGAAACTACAAGCAGCTCATCACATCACCTTGAACCTGCTAAGCCATTTGAATATTTGCCCACAGGAAGGTTCAGCCCTCTCTCGTGAAAAGTTTGGATGGGAATCATACACTCCAAGTGGTGATATCACTTGGTCTCCAGCTCACCTCAGCATGATGCTTATACTTAAACCTGAACAATAGCATAACTATCTGAAATTCATGGCAAGTCTTTTTACACTTAGTGATTATGGATTTTAAAGTATGAACTGTGCGTTCTGCAAGACTGACCTTAATGAGGAGAGGACATAATATATTGAATAATATAACATAATCCTGCACATCTTGGAAGGATGCACTTGCGTACTGTGGATAGCATCGGACACAAATTGTTGAGATAGACCAAATATACTGAATATGGCAACTATTGGGTCAATAACGGTTACTTTACGGTATCATTGATTTGTCACTCAAAAGGTAATCTGGTGAAATTGTTCATTCACCACCAAATAACCATGCTCTTTCACATGAAAAGGATCAGTTGCAATTCTAAAGGAACCTTGCATGGAAAGAAGGGTTCTCACATTTATTATTGTTTTCAGAAGATGATTAGTAGATTGACAGACTTTTTAACTGTGGGCCAATGCATGCTGATTTCTTGATTTTGCTGCGCTGGTGTACGTTGGATATGAATATTGTGCAGCATGTCGTGAAGTAAAGCTTGCAGAATTACTGTTTGTTTGACCTGGAGCATTACATTGTTGGAAATTCTTAATTCATCTCTGAATGACCAGAAAGAAGTTCCTAGCTCAGGGTTCTGATAAATGTGTTAGGATCATGCATTAATGATGATCTTCCTGAGCTGTTGCAATTGGTGTCACCTGGAGTACCTTGTTCAATCTGATTTGCTTGGCTGTGACCATGCTGGGGTTGATGACAGGACTTGAAATCATCAGTGTTGCAACTGATGGATTTGTCACCTCGTGGATTGAAATAAAATGTGAATCTGTGCATGCTGGCTGACCCATGATAGAAAAACCATCTGTTTCAACAATGTAGAAGGTTTTTTTTTCCATACTGGTACGCAAGATGGATAACACAAATCATGGGACGTTGGACACATCAAAGGCAGTTAGCTAAACTTGTGTGGAGTGCACCACCCTATACCAGTTTCCTGAGTACATCTCATGTAAGATGCGTAAGGAGATGATACTTTCACTGGCACTGGCAGCAGTCTTGGCGTACAGTGCACGCTGTCCATTCCTTCACTTGGATGGAAGTAAAGGCTTTGAGTTTTCTGATAACATCCCCATGGTGTCAAGTTGACCACACGCACTGTCTAACTGGTGTCTAAAGGCCATGTCTTTGCAGTTGCCTCTTACATTTTATTACCATGCTTGCATGACTGGGACCTGACTTTGGTAGCTGCTTTGACGTTGTTCCTTGGTTGGCCCTTTTTCGCATGTCACTGTGGAGCTTTGAGTAGCATTTCGAGTTTCTGTGGAAATAGAGTCATATACTGATGCCCTCTTATAGAACATAGCTCATATATCTCATGAAATACTGGATACTGTCTCGGCCATTGAGATAAGCCACCCAGTATACAAGATTTGAATGCTCCATTGAACTGTTGATGTTTCCAGTAAATGATCAGGAGTCAAGCACTAATAGATGATGCTAACTTGCTACAATTGCTCACAAACAGTGTCTGTCTTCTCGCAAAGCATCAATGATGTGTTCCTTGTGTTCATCTAGAATGTTGAAAGGAATCAATGGGCGTGGAGGTGATGCCCAACTCCATAACGTTAGCTTTGGCGGAATCTCATTCAACATCTTTGAGTTGACATTTGCTTATAAATAGGCTGAATGTTTTGTCAGGCTGTTGTCAGCATTAAATGAACTGAAGCCTGTGTATTATGGATTTAATTTAAACTTAAAGGTGATCTTCCAAAATCTGTAAAATGTTTTCAGGATCTTCATGGTCATCGTAAGAAATAATAGAGAATTTTATTCTTTTTAACACTTCAGTAAACAAGGCAAGAAGATACTTGACTGCCTCTTGTTCTTTGTCAGTTTTCTACTTATCAAGGAAATAAAGATTCACTCTCTCTTTGAATAACCAAAGTTCTGAAAGAATATCAAAATAGAATGCCAGTCTATGGTTGGATGTTTTCTTTCCAGCTTTCTTTCATGGTTTGACATTCTTTAAGCTATCAGACACTGCCAACCTGGTCCAAAGTTGCCACTGGGTCGGTGCAGAGTCCAAGGTCTGGAGAAATTCCCAGCAATGCCACAGGAAGGATAAATGGCCACCTGCTCTTTGAGAGGGTAAGTGCCACCATCTTCCTCTTGTAATCGCATGCTCACTCTAACTCTGCTCCCCTCGCAACAAAGTTCATGATCTACCACTTTCAATCGGGCAGGCAGCATTTTCCGTCACTCACTTCTATCCAGCCAACCTCATCCCAACATTACTAACCCTGCACAGCCCTTCCACTACTTTGTCACTCACTGTGGACAATTCACCACATCCCTCCCATGACCCCCTACACCCTCTCCCCCGCTCTCCCCTGCCGTACACTCTGCTGTGCCAACTCATTCACCAAGACGACAGATGGAGAGCCCAATATTCATCTCCTCATCCCCTCCAGGGAGTGGATCCTTGTCTCACAGGGTGAGGAGGTGGAGAATCTGCATCTAGATAGCACACACACACAGGGTCATATAGTGACAATTGCCCCCGGGTTCAGCCAACCAAATGTCCAAAGCCAACAGCTTCCACTGTAGGGCAGGTTTCCTCTGCCAAGATGCTCCAGGACGGAAAGGAAGAAGCAAACATTCTGAGGGCATATTACTGACAGGCAGAGCACCTCAGTGTAGATTTGTCATCACATTTGTAGATATATGTTCAATTTTCATCATCAGCTGTGTCATTTTAGCTGCACTTCAAGACCGAAGGTTGAGAATCTAGCCATCTTTAGTACCACATGATGTTCTAACCCAGTCTGAGTGATAGCTATACTTTTCAAAAGGCCTATACCAGCATGAAATTTTGGCATGATTGAAGTAGGGAGCATCTGACATTGATAAGCCTTCTATCTATTTGTAACCCTAACTTTTATTAAACAGCATGAACCACATAGGAAGATCAAAATGTTAAGCTGCAGTTTAGGACTATATGAGGATGCTGGCCTCAGCAGCATCAAAGGCAATATCACGCAACTTAGTTCCATTGAATGATTTTCAGAAGGAAGTCATATCTGTACTGATTTGGCTGATGCTGCTGTTCAGTCGGGCACTGAAGGTGCCGTTCCATCAGAAGGACGTCCTCATCATCACAATGCTGCATCTCTCACACATCTCTAGCATCCATCCCACAGCCTCAGTGCATCCTCCAATACTTTAAGACAAAGATTCTATCTATCAAGCAATATCCTCTTACTGGATGGTACCAGTTCGAAACCCCAGACATAATCTCCGTGGAAACCCGAAGTCGAGGGACCATTCCATGTCACTCATTAGCCCAAATAGAAGAAGGTGTCACATTGCAGATGTGCTGAACAGCTTCACACAGCCTTCTGACCACCATCTCTGGACAGAGTATAGCCCCTCTCTCGTCTACATCACATTCCACACACGATGAGCATCCTGGTTCTCTTGCACCTTCAACACACCATGAGGGAAAACATGGTTCCAGGCTCAGTAGTAACAGTTGGTTCGATATGCAGTGGAGGTTGATAGTGGTCCTGGGCAATTCCAATTTTGCCATTCAACACTTGGTTACAGAATCAAACCTTCATTTTCTCAATGTCAAGGAACTAATTTTTCCGATCTCACAATATTTTCCCACTGACTCACCAATGCTCAGATCATTCAGAGGCTGGGGAGATTCTGCTCCATGGTTCTATCATGCGATGTTATTCAAAGAAGAGCATTGAGCCCTCCTGGTATCTCACGGCCAACGCAACTCCCACGGAAAATAACACTGACTGGTCGACTGTAATTTGTGAGAACTTGTTATGAATGGTGCTATAGGAATTCAACCTGTTCTCTGCTCAATTTTACTTTGTTTCAATACAACTTCAAAGAACTTTGAATGGACTATGTGATAGCAAATGCCTCCTAATCAGCAGTGGTTCTGATGGTATCATAGATAAAAAGTGGCAGGAAACCTTGCTTCCAAGGCAAACTATTAACTGTTTGACCTCTGGGCTCACCAAATTGACATCAGTATTAAGCATAAAAGCCACTCCAAACTGCCTAGAATGCAAGCTTGCTTTCAGGACTGGTCTGCAATGCTGAATCTGATAACAATATCTAGCATAAATGCCCAAAAATGTAGCAATTGCAATTGTTTAGATATACCCAGCCCAGGCTCTATAACTGGGGAGATGTGATGCAGACTCAGCAAATTAAATACAACATCTTTTATATTTCCACAGGAAGTACTTGAAAGGCATTACTATATTTTAATAAATCATTTGTGCACTCAGAGAATAGTTCTTGTGAAGCTGATGTATATATTGTCCGCAAATTGTATGCCATTTGTACGTTAGATACCATTTGCCTTGGAAGCATGGCATTTACAGAAATGATATTATATAAAACATTTGTTAGGGAACAATACTAAGACGCTAGAGAAATGAATAACAGTTTCTCCAACATTAACATTATGTCCTTCACTCTCAGACACAGATTCCATTACTGTGTCAGATTTACAAAAATATCTGGCTTAACATTACAGGTATTACAGAAAACATCAAGGCCAAATCAAAGCAGGTAAATTGTAATCTTGTTCCTATTGCTAGGTTTGTTTTTATTTACTCATGCGGCTTTTGTTGTGCATGGCGCAGATCTGGCCTATTGCCCCCGAACCTGTGCTGTTGCAGTCACCTGAACCATCTTCCATTTCATCTGAAGGTTTAAGATGAACCATGTCTGCAGGGACACCATGTACAAAACTCCAGATAAGGGGGAGGAAGAGCATACCCAGCACCATCCTCATCCTGACAGCCACTTTTGTGTGTCCACATCAAACTGCGCATAGACCCTCAGCACACAAACACCAAGTGTCACTACGTACTGAGGTTCTACCTTGTCCCCAGTATGGCAAAGGACTGGACTGGCCGTGTTGCCATAGAATGCTCTAAGTAGGTGGACCATTTTGTATCACTTGTCCTTCATGGAGAAATTTACAAAGAAAAATACCTTTGACCGCAAATCCGTCAGGAAGTGGTCAGCACATTGTGTCCTTAAGACCCTGCAGGGAAAGGAGAGGGTGGATCCCATCAGGTTGTTCCATGAGCAAATTGTCAAAGTCATTTGACAGAATGCCTCATCACCAGAACTTCCCTACAAGCACCAAGACATTGCTTGGCTGTTGGTGAGAATTGCACTAACTGTGAGATCCTCCATGTACACCCAGTCTGTCAGCACATCTGCACACTGCCCTCACAGCAGCTGTGGGGGAATAGAGACTGTCACACATCTCCTGCTGTAGTGTGCCTTTGCAAAGTCTGGAGAAAGGTGCAGTAGTTTCTGTTGAATTTTGTCCCCGGCAGCTCCAAGACTTGAGTCTCTGTGCGCTATGGGCTGTTCCCTGTGAACACATACCGAGACAAGATCAGCTGTGTCTGGAGGGCCACCAACTCGGTGAAAGACACTCTTTGGTCTGCCTGAAACTTGTTGGTCTTCCAGATTTAGGAGATGACCTCGATCGAGTGTTGCAGACTGGCACATTTTAAGTTCCAGGCCTACGTGCTGAGGGATGCACTAAAGCTTGGGGCAGCTACTGCCTAAGCATAGTGGGGAAAGACCACTCTCTGAGGTCTTCCTGTTGAATTTAAATGGGGGCCCATTCAGTTATCAGACCCTCCCAGTTCCTCAAATATACTTAAGTATTGTCTTGTACAAGTAAGAAGTGTCTTTGGTTTGTTTGTTGGATAGAGCCAAACTGCAATGCTTCTTTGTTTCTTCATATAGTACTGTACAGAACCAAACTGCTTTAGTGACTATGTATGTATATGAAGATAATTTGTGAATAAAGGATATTTTTGAAATTAAAAATATCAGCCAGCAGTTGTTCCTTTGCAAGCTCTACTTGATAGCACTGTCCATGACCCCTTTCATCACTTTGCTGATGATCTTGGATGGACCAACAGGGCAGTAATTAGCCAGGTCATATTCTCCTGTTTGTGTATTGAGTGGGGAATTTCCTCACCGCGAGATTGCTGAGACTGTAGGATTCTCTGCCACAAAAATATGCTGAGGCTAAAACATGGGATGTTTAGTGAAGACATGTGGGTCCCTTACAATCAGAAACAAAGGAAGTTATGTTGGGGAACAAAGAGATGGTAGGACAATTACTTACATATTTTAAGAAAGCAAGGACTTAAGGCATCAAAGGATATGGGGAGAAAGAAGGATACTGAGTTGGATGGTCAGCCACGATCATATTGAAAATAGCAGAGCAAGATCAATGGGCCAAATGGCCTAACCATGTTCCTATTTTCTATGTCTCTGTGCCACTTGGTACCAAAAGGAATAAACAATAACATTTTCCTTTGCAGAAATGTTCAGATTCTTAAAATAGCAGATTCTCCTTTATTCTCCACCAGATCAGTGAAAAAAAATCATTGAAATGCACCAGCTCCTAGTTTGATGAGTCATCAATTTGGGTTGTAGTTTTATCATAAATAAAGAGACAAACAGAAAACGCCAGTTGCCCGTTGACTTAGTCTTATTTAGTGATGCTGCAACTAAGCAACGTGGACCAATACTTCATGAATTCAGCAATATAGTGAGCTTGTGTGAAACCAAAGAAGATTAAAATACCCTAGGCAAATTCAGAGTAAAAGGTACTTTGGTAAACTCATCCCCAAACCCTAAAGGTGATCAAGAACTGGGGAAAACAATGACCAGAAAGAACATCACCCGACATTCGATCTACCTTTACCAACCTTCTCCAGGGGTTTGTCCAATTCCCATTGCACAGATATCCAAAGGCCAGTGAAGCTCTGGATAAAGATAAGCCATCTAACTCCTGAATTAGCTGTGTGATCACACAGATAACACAACAGCCCCCTATCTGATTTATCTCATTCAAATGTGAAAAGACTGCCTTGATGTAGACTAGCCGAGCTCTTCAATATCTCAAATAATAAATCTCTGCTTTTGTAGAATGAAAAAGAAAGCACCATTTCCCTTGAAATGTCATGTTAACTCAAACTTCACATATTTGTCTAACATTTCTTTTAACAAAGATGTTAATTGACTTATCCCGTATCATAATTTCAGGCATTCAAGTTTTACAGATCTATGCGCTGATAGGAAATTCACCACAATTCAGTTTATTGAAATGCTGTATATTCATTTTGTTAAGGACATGACTGAAATGGAAAGACTGAATTCATGTTTTTATTAACATGTCAAAGATCTAAGCATTTCTCACCTGGCAATGCTTGCTGAACAATAAGGCTTTTTATTACTTGAACCTTATAGTTGGATGCAGACTGGAAATGAAGCCCTGCGCTATGTTTACAGAGGGCATTTTCATAGGGATATAGGAAAATGAATTGGCTAGTTAGCCCTCTCAGGTTATCCAGCTATTCAATGAGTCATGGCAGATTTGTGATCTAATTTCATATGATTGCCCTTGCCCATATCCCCTTATAACTTCAGCTAACAAAAACCTATCAATCTCAGTTTTAATAGCAACAATCGGTCAAGTATCAATTTCCATTTGTTAAAGAGAGTTACATGTTTGCTTGAAGATTTTTTTTTATTTTCACTCCTTAAAAGGGTTGGATTGAATTTTTTCTATCCTTTGACAAGACTGTCATCTACTTCTAAATCCCTGAAAGAATATAAACTGTTGCTTCCAATCTAATCTATTTGTTCCTCTCAATTTCTTGAACGGTTCAATCAAATCACCCCTTAGTCTTCTAAATTTCAGTGAATAAACAAACCCTGTGATAGCAAAAACTGCAGATGCTGGAGACAGAGATAACACAGTGTGGAGCTGGACGGATACAGAAGGCCAGGCAGCATCAGGGGAGCAGGAAAGTTGGAATTTCTGGTCGGGATCCTTTTTCAGAAAATAATAAACAAACCCTGCTTTGTTTAATCACTAATTGTAACAATGTTCGAGTCAAAGTATTGGTGTACTCACTGAACACCTTCCAACACCAACATATCATTTTTTTCAGTGCCATCACAGAAGAACCCACTGTAGCTCAATGGGAAAATGCCCCACTATCACAGTACAGAGTTCTCCGTAGCTCCAAATTCGTGGTTAGTCGGTTTTCTTTTGTTTTGTGGTAAGGGCTTTGTTTTTGACCACAACTCTCAATTGGAAAGGGGGAAAATAGTTTCAGTTCACATTCCCAAATGGCATCCAATACTCTCACTGAAAGTCCAAGTTAGATTTAGGCCTTACTATGATATCCCCATAATTGATTAGTCCACCAATTTTTGCCACCAGGCTGAAAAATTATTCCACAGGTACGTCACAGATCATTAAGGAAGAACTGCTCCTTTTGCTTTTGAATTCTAATTTTATTCATACTGCACATGGATGTATCAGCAACTGGGGTGACACTACCAAAAATGTTTTTAAATCCTATATGTTGTTATTGTTGAAGGACTTGGAGCTCAAATGGTATATTTTATATTTTTGCAATCAGAATCTGTGAAATGTAAACCTGTTCGGTGCTGCATGGCTCCAGTTTTAAGTTCACAGCCACAGTGTTACGAGTGGATTCTACTCCATTGTGGCGTATCACATGAAGACATTTCAAGTATTAAGGTTTTTAAAAATGATATAAATGACTTTGACTATACCCTACTATTTTTATGAGACAGTGCCTTTGAAGACAAATTCTTTACTGTCAAGCCACTCTCAATAAAATTATTTAAAATGATTACTTTATAAATAATGTTACCACAGTAGCTTGGTCCCTTCATGCACAAATACCCAATAATGTTCCCATTGGGAGATGCTAATGTTTAAAAGTGAACTTCTTAAGGCCCCATGGAAAATATTTGGTTGTAAGTCCTCTTTACAATACAAGTATAATCTTTTCCTGCAATACATCATTTGCTCAAACAGTCAGTCTTAATCTGGCTGGGACCCCTCAGTACCCACCACTCAAAGCATTAAATGCCTTGAAAAGTGAAAATGTGACAGTCAGTCTCTCAGGAACTGCTGATAACAAGAACTAAGAAAAGAGGCTGTCTGTCATTAAGGAGTAGGCCTGTGGCAGAGAAGATTTCCCTGAAGGTATGTCCAACTAATTTTCCAATGGTTTTGAAACCATATGGGCTGAAAAAAAAAACCCAAAGTTCTTACATTGTCAGCACCAGTGAAGTGTTTATGAGGGGAAAGTGCAAGAAAGGTTACTCCTGAGGTGAAGGGTCAAATGGAACCAGTCTGGTACCACTTATAGCCCAAGGCTTGGAGGCAGCCATTTGTTCTGTAGTAAAACCTGAACAGTGCTTCACTGTAAAATGTGAATATAAAATGCAAAACATAGTCAAGTCTGAATAACAGATCATAACCTGTAGAATTTCAGGCTTCAGACTAAATTTGCACCAAAGAAATACAAATTGAAAAGTCAAAAGGGAAAACAAAATGAATTAACCAGTCATGAGCAAAGAGCGTCTGCCATAATCATCAGGGAACTTGAACACCTTCCTTCCCTGAAACTGCAGACCCCTTCCTTCAGTCAATCAGGAACCACGGAGGATGTACAGAAGTGATTAAAATGAGATGCAGCCCACAGACCTAAAGGCAGCTGTCATCAGTACATGGTGATGTGCGTGGAGCACTTAACAAATTATAGATCAAGCTACTGTCTGTCCACAAGGGCCCAGAGCCAGCCATTACATGTGGACATGAAAGAGAATCATTGAACAATTCAGAATTAACCACTTAAACAATGGTCCCAGTATTAATGGGGAGACAAGGAGAAAGGGTGTACAATTCCAGATAGGAAACCTGCACACACCAGTAAGTTGTGGACATGGCAAAATGAATGACTTTAGCACTATTTGATTAATTTGTAGCCAAGCCAATGGCCAGAATCACGACTGCCAGGGCAGGGGGATAGACCAGGCTGCAACGCCATGGCAGAAGAGTGCTGTTGATGAGGTGCAAGTTGGGAAGAGGGAGGGAGCGAGCTTTTTTTGGGGTTAGAAAGGAAAGATCCCATGAAAGACAAATCTGCAGAAAGGGAGAAATTGTAGGTACAAGTGGTCAAGGGGAGGGAAGAAATTTACTTGAGGGCTGGGAAAACCCTCTCAATCTTAACCCACAGCAACACTGGCAAGGTACTTAACTCCTAGATCTGACAGCTGCCCTCCTTCAGCTGCTGGCTTTCTCAAACCCTGTGGAATGAGGCTGACAGCCATTAAACTCACATGGGCCACAAAATCTGAAACATCTTTTAAATATTGAAATCACTTCCAGAGAATGGGTCCCTCAGACACTTCTAAATCTGCCTTCAAGGTGAATGAAATATTATTCATATTTATGCATATTAATATGGAAGCTGGTTAGCTTGCATGTGGTTCAGAACAAGCTCAACGGCACAAGTTCAATTTTCATTCCAGTCGAGTTTGACAGTGAAGGGCAATGGTAGACCATAACTAAGGGGAAAATGAAGCCAAGAAAATGGCTCAAGATGAAACATCAGCAAACAATGTGTCAACAACCAGCCTTCAGTTAGAGCACAGATAACGCGACATATATTCATGCAACACTATTGGAAGAAGACCAAGCAAGTGGTTTTATCAACATTTGTCTCTCAAATAACCATATTAAAGCACAGAAGGACTCACTATCTATTCATTTGTTGTTTGTGGGACCTTTTGTCTGTTTAACGTGGCTGTCTACATAATGGTCACTGCACACCAAGAAGTAACTGACTGGCTGTAAGATGTCCTTGAGTTGGTATGACAGGAGGCTATGTAAATGCAAGCTCTTTTCATAGAATAATGAAATCACTTTTACAGCAACAACAGAAAGTAGTCGTAGTATTCACAATTCCACATAGGTAAGGGAAAAATGATCTTGCTTGTTCTAGTGCAAATTCGGTAATTTATTTTCACTAGCACATTACTTGTGTTGCAAATTTTAACTCATTCAGATGGAATTAAAGGAACTGGCACACCATAAAGATTCCAATCACACACACAAACACACACTCTCACACACACACACGCACACACTTTTTTTATAAAGATTCCAATGCCGTTGAGGTGAGAGCAAATCTGATCATTTTAATTGTGTTACAATGAAAATGTTGCCTACTGACTGCCTCGATTATTTTAAATGTAAGTACTCCCCAACTCCCCAGTTTACCTCTGTCCCCAGCACTATCAGTGCTGAACAATCTAGCCAAAGACAGTCCAGATCAGGAGCATTGCTACAGATGTTGTCAAAGTTCTGCTCCTTAGTTAACCTTGTCAGGAAGCACACTTGAGTGGAGTCCCAGAAGACGTGGCTAAGACAGGAGAAAACATTACAGTTTTGTTAATGGAGCATTTTAACCTCTGGCACCTTAAAGCAAAATACATCGATTAAGTCAGGAATACTTTCTCAGAGAATGCTGAAACTTGAGGAAAAACTGCTATTTCAAGATTTGCAAATGTAGTTTGATATCTGAAATAATTTAAAAATTCTTACTGTTTAATTCATATCAAAAAAGCAAGTATCGTTCAAACAATAGGTTATAAAATAAATAAGGAATGCAGCGAGATCTGAAGTTCTTTTGACATGTAGGGTATTTGGCAAAGCATTGAATGAAGGGAGTTAAGGAGAAATGGGGTTCCACATCTTTAGTACTTTCTTAGTTTGTTCTCTTTCCAGGAATGCCATCCCACTGTCTGTTTACAGTGTTTTCAGTTTTCATTTTAAACCTGTAACTGTGAGCTTTTAAGAACAGAAGACATAAGGGCTGACATTGGCCAGACTGCACCTTGAGACAACTCTGCCATTCGATAAGATCATCTTTGATCTCTAGCCTCAACTCCAGTTTCCCAGCCACTTCCTTTATTTCCTTACATTTCAAAAATCTATCAAACTCTGCCTTGATTGTACTTAATTACTGAACATCCAAGCCTCTCTGTGATAGAAAATTCCAAATCTTCACAGTCTCTGCATATAGAAATACCATATCATCTCAGTCCAGAATAGTTGACCCTTTATTGTGAGACAACAGTCTCTAGTTCTAGAGTCTCCAGCTAGGGAATTCCTTATCAATATTTATCAGTTAACAGGCTCTCACCTCTCATCCTTATAATCATCCCAATCTCCATGATTTTCATTCAATTACTTCAAAGTTCTTACATTTAGTTTTAAATTGCTTTTCTGATGCTACGTTGAAAAGATCTTAATTTTGTTCCACACATTATTCAATGCATTAGCTTTCTCTTTGAAATTAGAATGACCTTTAATTGTTCTTGTCCATTTGCTCCCACCTTTCTCCCCGTCTTTTTCTGCTAAAACGTTTTCCAGTTATGAAGGAAGGGGCTGTTCAAAACCTCAACCTCTCTTTTTGTGTTAGCTACGTTGGCTAACATGACAGACATTTGCAGAATTTGTTCTAGATTAATAAACTTTACTATTTCTATTTTTCAATAGTATCTGGATTTGTTTACGGTTTATTTTCTGCTTTATTTTGTTTGTTCAGGGAATGTGGGTATCAATTGCATGACCAGCATTTCTTGCCCATCACAATTGCCCGGGAGAAGGTTTTTTTGAATGGTTGCAGTCCATTTTGTGTAGGGTGCTGTTAGGAAGAGAGTTCCAGGATTTTAACCTAGCAAGACTGAAAGAACAGTGATATATTTCCAAGACAGGACGATGAATGGCTTGGTGAGTGAATTACAGGTGATGGTGTTCCCATGTATCAGCTGCCCTTGACCATCCAAATGGTGCTAGTCAAGGCTATGAAGGTGCTGTCTAAAGAACCTTGGTGAATTTCTGCAGAGCATCTTGTGTAAGGGATACATTGCTGCTGCTGTGCATCAATAGTTGAGGAAGTGAATTGTGTGGATGTGCTGTTTATAAAGTAGGTACCCTTGCCCTGAACGATATCAAACTTCTTGAATGTTGATGGAGCTGCACTCATCCAGGCAACTGGGGAGTATTCCATTGTACTCCTGTCTTATGCTTTCTAGATGGTGGACAGATTTAAGCAATAGAGGAGGTGTGTTACTTGCTGCAGTCTTCCTAATTTCTGACGTGCTCTTGTAACCATTTAATTCTATGGCAGGTGCACTTCAGTTTCTGGTCAATGGTAACCCTGAAGATCATGATGGTTAGAGTTTCAGCAATGGTCGTGCCATTGAATGTCAAGGGTCAATGTTTAAATTCTGTCTTCTTGAAGGTAGTCATTGCCTGGCATGAATGTTACCTGTGTTATAAAGCAGAGGTTGACGCCCCCCCTCTGAGAACTAACACCGAAATACCCAAACAGGAGCACCTCGCACTATAATGTATAACAGGGTTGTGAAAAGTGGTGTAACCTGCCTTTCAGCATGCCTAATGGTTAAATAAAACAAATTGCTGACACTCACTTTACAATCAACAAGTAACAATTTATTTACCTATCTCTAACAGTGGACAAATTAACTACACTATTAATGAGCCAAATAAACCACTTCTAACTACTGACGACTCCTGAATAAAACAAGATTCTAACGGTATGCAGTTCTAATAAATGTAAGTCCCACTTATACAAAACAAAATTAAAAAAAGAATTTAGTCTCTCGAAATTACAGCCAGGTTATGTGTCTTCTGGAATGTTCTGTGCTTTCACCCTTGAACGTTTTGTTAAGAACACCATCAATTCTTCTGTCAGGAATATTAATTAGTTTTGCCATTGGTACTTTTAATATTTAGGTGGTGGTTTCTCTAAGAATTAGAGGAGACTGTGAGAACCAGCGATTCTCTCTTGAGAGCTGAGAGCTGTTAAGTTTCACAGATGGCAGTTAGGTCTCCTGTCTTTGTCCAACTGCCTTGTTCTTTTATATCCTTGATGACATATTGATTTCTTACAATAGGATTGGTCCTATGTTGTCAAAACCATCTGTCTTCATTACAATTGTTTTTAGTATGTAAGTGCCTCGTACAAATTGATTGGCTAAATTACAGCTTATTGTCTTGGTAAAGACTGTTTCTTGGCCTGCAGAATGTACAGCCTTTTGATACAATTGCTTCAATTCAGGTGCTCTCTATACTTGTAAATCTTCCAATCTGCTGCTCACAGGCATTCTTTTTAAATCTCTAAGCATAGGAAAAAAAACACGTTATCTTTTAAAGGGGCCTTGCAATGCTTTACCCCCCCTAGCATTTTACAAACACCAGGATATACCGGGGCAATTTCCAACATTGTCAGATGGATGCCAGTGTTGTAGGTATTCTAGAGCATGGCTAGATCTAATGTATAAGTTTTCAGTATTATTGCCAAAATGTTGTCACTTTGCAGTGTCCAGTGCCTCCAAGCTGTTCCTTGATATCATGTAGAGTAAACCAAATTGGCCGAAGCCTGGCATCTGTAACACTAGAGCCCTGCAGAGGAGACTGAAATTGAACATCTACTCTGCACTTCTGGCTGAAGATTGTCACAAATGCTTCAGCCTTATATTTTGCACTGATATGCTGGAGTCCCCTGTCATTGAAGATGGGGATATTTGCGGAACCTCTTCCTTCAGAGCTATTTGATTGTCCACAACTATTCACAACTGGATGTGACAGGACTGCAGAATCATCTTTTGTTTGTGGAATCATTTAGCTTTGTCAATCACTCGCTGCTCGTAGTTTTTCTGGTGTCACTGCTACCTTACGTTATTGTCACAATTAGTCTCACAGAAGAACTAAATCCGAATGTGAAACTTGAGATTCTTTCAAATCCATCAAAATCTCAACCAGGTGTTGTTCAGTTCTAAACATTTCTTGTGTTTTTTTTAATCAATAATATACGATTCTTTTGACAACATGAATCTTTTGAATGTCACTCTGTAATCCTAAGACCCTACTGTTTGTACAAAAGTTGGCATGACTGAACAGAACAATGAATTACTGCTCTAGCAAACTCTTCCGACATCGCGTTCTGCCAAAGTAGCTTCACTAATCCTTCCTTTGACACGTAACTCCAAAATACAAAATACATATACAAAAGCTACACATTCTGAGGGGCTTCAGCATGGTAATTGGAAACACTAATTAAATTTATCTGCTGTTGTGTGAGGAAAGGCACAACAGATCAGGTATTTGGAGAGTTTACTTTCAATCCTCGAATTTCCAGCTTATTCACCTATGTAAGCTGTGATGGGTTTAATTGCTTGTGTCTGGCTTAGTCAGATTCTAAACATACTTTTAATAAAAGAGAAATATGGTCAAAAATACAAAAAGTCACAGTTGCTTTTTAGTACTTTACAACAAGAAGGATTTTCTCATAATTATTTTAATATTTTACTGTCAATTAAATACAGAGATTGTCAAATATGAATTCAGCACTAATAACAGCAGGAAACTATCTAATTGTGATAGACAAAAGTCTGAAATTTTCATGTTTCTAATCATTGAGCCTTGCTGTTAACTGGTATAAATAGAAAAATGTTAAACTTAATTGTTCCACTTCAATAAATGAATGTATCTCCTGGAGGTGTGGTAGAGGCAGATTCAAATGATGCATTCAAGAGGCCGTGCATGATTATTTGAGCACAAACAATGTGCAGGGGTGTGGAGAAAAGGCAGGAAGCTGGCACTAAGCCATAACGCTCATTTGGAGGGTTCGCACAGACACAATGAGCTGAATTGCCTCTTTCTGTACTGTTACAATTCTGTGATTCTGTGAACTGCAGAATGCTCCCCGCTGGTGGGCTAAACTCAAAACACTAACATACACACAACGTGGGCACCGCATTCACACAATGTAAACGTTCACTGTCTTCGCCAACACACACACGAACAGGTTATGTCTCTTTGAATGTGTTTGCAATCTATTTTTTCAATTCTCAAAATTTAAAGAATTAAATCTGAGGTCATGTGAAATGCCTCTTTTGAATCAACTTCATAGAATCCCTACAGTGTGGAAGCAGGCCATTCAGCCCATTGAATTCATATTGACACTCCAAGGAGCATCCCAAATAGACCCACCTCAACCCTGTAACTGTACATTTCCTATGGCTAACCCACCCAGCCTGCACATCACATCCCTGGATACTATGGGGCAATTTAGCATGGCCAATTCACCTAACCTGCACATCTTTGGACTGTGGAAGGAAATTGGAGCACCCAGAGTGAACCAACGCAGACATGGCAAAAGAATGTGGAAATTCCACACAGACAGTCACCCAAGGCTAGAATTGAACTTATATCCCCAGTGCTGCAAGGTAGCAGTGCTAACCACTGACCCACTGTGCTGCCCCTTTTTAACTTGTTAAGTCAAGACGTACTAAGTGTCCCGCTGCCGTTGATCAATTGTAACAAAACTTGAAAAGTTGAAGGAGAGCTTAACAACTCATATTAAAATAACATTCCCAGGGGTAATGAATGCATTCCTGTGCACGCACACCTCCCCACCTCACCCCGTGCCCTCTCGCAACAGAAGGCCTCAAGATTACCAAAAAACACTACATACTCTATCTTCAGGGATGCCGAAGGGCAGACGTAGCTGCAGATGAGAGGCAAACAGGCATGTCGAATGATCCCCTTGACTACCTTCAGTGGTGACCTGTCAATGACCATTTTGCTTAGGTCCAGGAGCACTCCCCCCAGGACGTCTCCCAATCTGTTCATTCCCCCACTGCACTGGATGCTCAAAGGTCAGGAGTCAGGGACTGAAACTGAGATACAGTCCCATCAGATAAGGGAGGAAGGGATGGAACTTCTTACACTTCACACAGCTATGAAACATGGATGCCTCCAGGTGGTGGAAACTGCAAATAACCCAAAGTAGGACAGGATTGTACAGATTTACGTCTATATTCCCTTGTTAGTGAGGGATGGTCTCATTGAGGTGCTTAAGGTGATTAAAGAATTTGACGCATTAGTTAGATAGCGGCGAAAATAATTTTTTCTCATGGGAACTGTACTGATCAAGAGGACAAAACTTTAAAATTAGAACTAGACTCTTCAGCGTGATATCATGCAGCACTTTTCAAAGAGTAATGGAAATCTGGAACACATTTCACTTCCTTTTACCAACAAAAAACAAACTGTTGAGGCTGGGGATCAATTAAAAATTTTAAAACTGAGAATGATAGATTTTTGTTAGCCCAAGTTATGAAAGGATATTGAACTGAGGTGGACAAATAAGGTTAAGGAACAAATGTGTGATGTAACTGAATTATGCACCAATTTAGGAGGCTGACTTGCTCAAATTAAAGGGCTATATTTTTCCCCTTGTTTCTATTTCTTTTAATGTTGACTTGAAGTACAGTTAATCAAGGTTTTCCACTGGGAGCAATCTTTTATTACTTTTGTGTTAATGTTGGATATCCCAGGATAGCAGTAATAATCCCAGTTTCACACTTTGCAAATGGTTTAACAGCCATTTAACGAGTATACAAATCACCTTCTGACAGGGTGCTTGAAATGAAACTGCAGACAGAGTCAGCATTTTGTCCATGATTCCCTGGACCAGGATTGAACTCAGCAAGAAGATTAATGATCTGCCCAAGAGTACAAATGTCATGGTCATGTGTAGAACAAATAAAACAGAACAGATATGGATTGTTCATCAAGCTGTTTGTAATGCTGGAATTCTGTTGCCATCACAACATAACCCAAATAAAACGGGATATTTGTAATGAATGTTCAAATGGCCTACAGAGAGAACCTCTTAATACTCTGGGTACTCAATCTATCCATTATTGTGCATCTGCTTTTTTAAGCACTGACTGTCAAATAAAGGTAGCAGAGTCCCAAAACATATAGAAGAAGGGATTATATCAGGAAGTCATTGATTACCCAACCCCTATGTTTGCAAATTCCCACATTCAGTATGTAAAGGACAGGATGAGTGCCAATGTCAGCAAGTCTCACGGGAACCTGGCACCCTGGCTGGGCTTCAAAATGCAGACACTAAATGTAAAGCACATTACAAGCACTTCCCCTAGATGGATTGCAGTGACTCAAGAGGGCAGCTCACCATCACCTTCTCAAAGGCAATTCGAGATGGGGCAATAATTGATGATCTTGCCAGCAATGCACACATGCATCCCATGAACATAAATAAGAAATGGTAGACTTTTCAGCAATTGCCTCTGAGCAGAGAAAGTTGGAAGATTATTATATAGTGATTGCTTCACTTGGCTTCACTGGAGTGAGGGGTAGGTGTTGATAAACGAGGAAAGTCTGAATCCTCTGCAACAGTTCACATAGTGCAACTTGAGAAATCAAACAGTCAGACTGCCCTTCGGGACAATATCAGAGAACAAATTAAATGACTTCATATAATGGGAACCATACCCTTTGCATATTACAAAAAATATTGTTTGGGCCAATTCCTGAGAATATTCCAACCTGTAAATGTTGTTTATTTAAATCACAATTTTTGAAAAACATGGCAAAATTTCCTAACAATGTTGCTGGCCTGAAGAAAATTCTAACAACTTGATGGTCAACTACAGTAAAAAGCCTAGAACCAACTTGGACAATAGACGACTGAGTGAAAACACAAGAGGAATGGAAATGAAAGATACGGATGAGACAAAAAAGACTAATCTTCTTATGGATGATGGAAATAAATGACCAAAGAGATCCTCTCTGAAGTGTAAGTTGAAATTTCCATCACTTCAAAAAGGCTGAAATAACATTGCGCTGCATTAGAAGCCAAAGTCTAGACTGCTCCATCAGCCATAAACAATCCCTAAGGTGGAAGAGGGGAAATGTCTGTTACAATGAGAGGCCTACAATAATGGAACTTGTTACGTAATTAACTCCAGATTAAAGTGTACCTGGCCCAAAGAGAATTTTGATCGAAGTGTGGAATTCCAAAGTGCCAAGCCATTTCCCATTAACTCGCCTTGAAAACTGCTTTCCAAACATTCCCATTGTAGAGAACTTCAGATCAAAGCAAGCGTAATTCAATACAGAAACTGAATCCAGCCAACAGATATTTTCAGATCACCATATTTCTAAATACATAGAAGTGAAACAAATTCACTGCTATGTCTTTAAATATAAATTCTGTGTTTATTGCAGAGATGTAACTATTTGTGTGTGTGTGCATGGTGTGTGTATTTATGTGTATTGTGGGTAATTACTGGATGATCAAATGGAATGAGGTAAAGAGATTAGCAAATTTGCAGTTTAATGGAATTTTGATCTAACCAGAAACATCCTGCAAAACTGGTTGAATTCTTTCTTCTTTGTCGAATTGAACTAATCCTCCCCCAGGAACATAGCAAAGAACTCTCTAAAGTGAGACCCAAGCAGATGCATAAAATGGTACAGAGCTCCACCTAATGAAATTAACGTGAATTGAGCAGGGACTGTAGAAAACATTGCAACACAAGGGGATTAATAGCAGCTGCGTGACCAGCAATGTAAAGCCACGGTGACTAAAAAGCAATTCCGATTTATACCAATATTGTCAGACATAGGGGAGGTATTGAAAACAAGCGTAACTGGAACTAAACATTAAAATGTTTTCTAAGGCTTAGATAAATATGTTAATTGCAAAGCTAGCATCAAAAATATAGAATGAACAGCAAAACAAGAAATCCTCAGTTAAAAAGTACTCTGGAAAATGGAGGAAGTGCACATAGGGTAGGAAAAACTTGAGAAAGCAATACACAGGCATAGGTTCAATACCATTTCTACTGGGACGAATATCAGAAGTTACTTCCACGAAGGGAAAACCATGTGCAATTCAAGCTATTCAGACTGCACTAACTGTAGGGAATAAACACTTCCTATAACTTCAGTTTGAAAATGTCAAGTCATAAAGAAAGAAGAATGGAGACTGTGTTTTTGGAATGAAATTTTTAAATGTGTGGGCCTGCTCTGTCAAAGGAACAAGAAAAGCCACCCTTAGGCCCCTTCAGTTGATGAGGTCATTGAAAAAAGGTTGTTCCAAGTTGGTGATTTGGGTAGGGGAATAACATAAATCTGAATGCCATGCTTCATTTGGGATGTATCAAAGCAGAAATCTAATGGCAGATGAAGGAATTAGGAAGAAAATCCCAAACGCTGGGAATCTGAAATCCATAGGATTTGTTGCAATATTGCAGTACCAATCATTGTCTGAAAAAGAAAGAAAGGTTACTGTTTCAGGCAGGACCTTTTCACAGGAAGTATTTCCATTTTAGTTGAGAATCTTGTTCACTTTTTAATTCAAATGGGATTTTGACAGGAAAGCAAGATTGAGAAAAGTGGTAAGCAGAGCTCCTTTATGGCTGTCCTTGGGATCCTTCCTTTTCTAAAAGCTGCATTTCCACCCCAGCAGTTTGGTGCTCCATATTGTATTTTTAAACATTAAAACTTATTTTGGTCTCAGGGTGTGACCAATGCAGAGTATCGATTATTATACTTCCATAACTGTCCTGACTGAGCAACTTGCTAGGTCAATTCAGAAGACAGTAAGAGATAGGCCAAACAAAATGGTACTGGAGTCACATATAGTCTAGACCAGTGAGGGAAGGAAGATTTCCTCCCCCAGTGGATATCAGTGAATCAGTGGATTGTTAAAGAATCCATCAGTTTTTACTGTCTTTTTACCTCTGGTGGCAGATTCTAAATTATCAAATTTTGTGATCTGATTTTTACAAACTGCCATTTGTCAAGCCCAGGAAAAGGCATATCATATTCATAATTTTAAGCACGGATTATAATCTGGATAAAGGTTTTTAGAACTGCTTTTCTCTTTTAAAAATAGACATCAAAAGGCAGCTAAAAAGGCCGCCATAAATAAAATGACATTTGCAATTTCTGCCTAGACTCAGAACTAACTCAAGTCCCAAAAAAATTCAAACTCAATGATTGTGGGTGGGATGCCTCCTTTGAATGGACAGAACACAACACCATTAGTGAAATTCAGGCTAGCCATTGTTTGTGGGCTGCTTTAAAACTCAAAGGTCATGGACTCTCAGACTCACTGTCTCCAAACTTGAAACTTAACCAAGCAATCTGCAGAGGAACAGGGGCTATATTTCACAGGGGAATGCTTTTCTCTCACCCTACACTCTACTGCAAGAGCTAGTAGTCAGCCGATTAACCAAAAACCAGGCCACCCCACAGCGATAATGTATTCTTATCCTAGATTGAAATCTGACTTGATAGATCATACTTTTTGTAACATGGAAGTCTTGTGCTGAAGCACAAACATGCGATGCTGCAATTCTGGGTTTAACAATCAAACACAAGGGCATCAATACAGAAAACGTAGTCCTGGCACTAAGACTACATGCAAATAACTTTGTGACCTGCTGAAAAAATTCACCTCTTTGAGGAATTCCTGCAATGACTTTGACAAATGACTTCGCTGATTGAGTTCATTTAGCTCGACTTCAAGAGTGGAAAAGTGCCCCTTTTTTCTAAGTCAGGACTGAGAAAAGCTAATCAAATGACTTATGAGCCATTCCTTCATTTGTAACTATCCTCTTTACACTATTCTCTTTGGTTGTGTGAATGGTGATTGAGTGAAGTAACATTAGATTTTCAGAAAGAGCTGATGAATAAATAATCTTTCATTAAAGCCTACAAAAAATGCTCTTGGTTTATCAGATTGACGTGGACCCAAGGGTTAAGAAATACACGTCCTTTCCTATTAAGAGCACACTGATTGCTGGCAGAATAGAAAGAAGACAAGGGTTTCATTTCTCCTTCAAACCTGACACCATGCCATAATCATGAACTCACACCCTATTGGTAAGCTAATCAAGGCTGATTGGATTCGCGCTTCAACAGAGACTATGCCAAACAATGCATGAAATACGTACTACATAACTTACAGGTGATAGGATCAGAAATAGCACTCAGGGATGAAAATTGGAGTTTCCAGCTTCAACAGCTGGAAAAATAACTGCATGCAATTGTCTGGCCAGTGAGATCATTGAGTAAGTTGGGACATTATGAGTAACCCGATCTCAAATTCAAAAAACAGATCTGATATTAAAAAAAAATGCTCAAAAGAATCTGTAAGCCAGGACTGATTAGGGAAACAATACACATGCAATGCAGCTTTCAGAGGATGGGAACTGAGGTTTTACCTGAACTTCCTGCATATGTGTGTAATGAATACCACCTATGATGTGCAGTTTGGAATCTATACCGGAATGACATAGCAGTAAAGCCGAAAGATAAAAAATCCCACAATGCAAAGAAGGTTACAGTAACATTAGAAGAGAGCAAATATTAACTAAAAACACACATGATGATTAAACTGGGTGCAGATTTGACACAATTCAGCATCTCAGGTACCGGTAAGAGACAAGTTCAATCTTGCATTCATAAAATACCTTCACATCTACAGGAAGTCCCAAGTACTCCATAGCCAATGGTTTTGAACTACTGAAGTGTAGTGACTCTTGTTTTGTAGGCAAGCATTGAAACCAAATTACAAACAGAAAGGTCTCACAAATAACAAATGAGACCACTGGGTCGGTAATCAGTTTAGCAGATATTGGGTGCCATTTGCCACAAGCAAAATCCTGTTGAAGGGCAGTACGGTGGCTCCGTTTGGGTTCGATTTCATCCTCGGGCAACTGTCTGTGTGGAGTTTGCCCATTCTCCCAATGTCTATGTGAGTTTCCTCTGGGTGCTTCATTTTCCTCCCACAGTCCAAAGATGTGCAAGTTAGGTGGATTGGCCATGGGAAGTGCAGGGATTGGGTGGGTTTGGGTGAGATGTTCTGCGGAGGGTCCCTATGGATTCATTGAGCCAAATAGCCTGTTTCTGCATATAGGGATTCTATGAAAAAATACAAGCATAATGATAAACATTCCATGTGAGTGCCACCAGCCTATTATGTATCATGCAGATAGATTGCATTACACTTGCTTTTATGAACAAAGCCCTTTGTATATGTGAGTACACTAAAGATTGAATCACCTGGGAAATTAGGTACGTTCCCTTACCAATGTGCAATCTGATTTGCTTTTTTCCCTAATACTCAAATCTCTGCTATAGATTCAACAGGGAAATGATTTATCGTACACTCATTCATATTGTTATGAACAGTTACCAGCAAATTATGAAGGAAGACGAATGTTGTATCACTATCTCTACCTGTTCTCCTTTGAATGTGGGAGTCAGGTAAGCTCAGAATTGGTGAACTTACGCTTTCTATAAACAAAGGAAGAATGCAGATTATTTTTAGTCAATGTTACGATGACGTCTGTGGATTGATGGACCAGTTGGGAAGTTTTTGCAAGCTGATGTCTACGCAGGCGGATTGTTGAATTTTACGTTGGATGCACTGACTTTGGTCAAAATTTTTTAAGACTTTTTTAAGACCAAGCTCAGACTGAAGTCAGCTGTGGCGAGATGAGTGGTAGAATGGGGCAAGATGTTCACAGAGACCAATCACACCGTCAAGATTATCTATTGCATCTTGTCCAATACCTCGTGTGTGTACTGAGATTCTCACTAGGCAGCAACAAGTTCCCAATTGATGCTTGTTATGCGTGTTAAATGCCTTATTAACAGACCAACTTTTCACAGGTTGGGATCTTAACAAACTCGCCATTCAATCCAGGCATCACGGATCTTGTGATGCAGTGGTAATATCCCAACCCACTTGGCCCAGATATGTTTCATAACATTTCTGACCAGGCTGATTAAAACATCTATAAAATAGTCATCAAGAAAACTCAACAATAGGCTGAATCTTACTTGTTTTGGCTAAGTGTGAGCCACGTCAAGCATAGTGGAAGGATTTTCAATAGTATTTGCCATTTCAACCTGAGATGCAGCAGTGAAGTTCAGAAGCAAGTGGATTGGAGATGTGCCAGGAGGCCTCATAGAGACATGCAGATGCTGGATGCCAATATTCATGGATGAGTGTTGCATGTGGCTGGAGCCCATGACGTCAAGGGCAGTTATTCTCACCTCTGGAATTCTTCTCTGGAAGCTCTTTAGTTCATGTTTGGATCAACATTATAACCATCTCAGGAGCCAAGTAGCCCTGGCAAAATCAAATAAAATGTCAGTGAGCAGGTTACATTTGCAAGTTCTGCTTGATAGTACTGCTGGTATCATTTTGCTAATGATGGGGAGTAGATTGATAGGGTGGTTGTTGGTTGAGTTGGATTTGTCTTGCTTTTTGTGCATAGCTCACTCCTAGGCAATTTTCCAAACTGTCGGTTACCATGCTAGTGTTGTAGCCATACTGGTACATGTCAGATAGCAGTGCTGATATTTCTGAAGCAACTCTTCAGTACTGCTGCCTAATATTATCAGCTCCCATAATGTTGGTGACCAGTGTCCAACATGGAAGCCTTTGGAGCAAGGAACAAGTTGAACCCAACAAGAACCTGTTCCAGTTTCCACATCGGGTTTTGTTAGTTTGTGTGGTGAGTTTGGTAAGATCCGTGGTGAATTGAAACTCTTAACAAGGTGTTTAAGAAGTAATAATGGACATCAGTTGGGAACTTTCCACTGTGTAGTGAGAATGTCATCACACACGTTTGTGAAAAGCATGCAAGAGTGGTGGGTGCGTAGAATGCACTGCCAGCAGTGGTAGTAGAGTCAGATACTTTAGGGGCATTTAAGTGGCTCTTGGATAGGCACATGGACGATAATAAAATGTAGGGTATGTAGGGTATGCAGGGTAGTTTGCTCTTAGAGTAGGATAATAGGTCGGCACAACATCGGGGCTGAAGGGCCCGTACTATGCTGTACTGTTCTATGTTCTATGCAATGAGATGATTTCAATGTTGAAGTGGCCTCTCTCAACATCTCGCCCAATTTTAACAATCATCTCACCACAGTTCACATCTCTCCGAGTCTGGTAAGATTCTGCACACAGTTTTTCTTTCAATTAATGCTCGTGTTTCATAGTTTTCTTGATCAACGCTTGCTTTTAACTGTTTATGTGGATGATCATGTATCAATGTAGGGCCTAGGTAGTTAAATGCACTTTAGAATATCACTTCAGTTCTGAGGAAGGGTCGCCAGACCTGTTTTCTCCTTCGCAGATGCTGCCAGACCTGCTGAGCTTTTTCCAGCAACTTTGTTTTTGTTCCTGATTTACAGCATCTGCAATCCATTTGGTTTTTATTACAGCATCACTTCTTGGGCACTAATGACATGTAATGGTTGGGGTTTTGCACTGAATGCCAAATACATCATGTGGGAGCCGAGGTGGTGATGCATTTACATGGCATTGGCTGATATAGACCCCAGTTTTAACATTGCCCATTGTTCAATTGGCTGTGTGCACTGGAGTGTAGATGTCACGGAGGTCCCCCAACTGGCATATAGCATGCCATGTGATGATGTCAGAGAGGGCAATACACAGAGAAGGTCAGTGCTACAGGATGGCTGGGGTGTAGCTACCCTATATGCCTGTAACACCAACAACCATTGACTACTTGGAAATGCAGCCTCTGTTTCACAAGACCTCATTTACGCTGCCCATTCCAAGTGCATTCATGGCCAGTTTCCTCAACATTTTACAACTGGAAATTCCAAGACGGCAGCGGCAGATCAGGCAGCATTCGGGCTTCAAAACCGAGGGCTCGTCCATTCCATCTGCTTTTACTTCAAAATAAAAAACTTACCTTGGAGCAGAGGTGACATGATCAGAACAGCTGAGCAGAGTGGGATAGCCAGCATGCCCAAAGTGGAGTGGAGACAATTGTTGTACTAAGGACCTGTGCAGGCAGCCAGAGGCTTGCAAGCCCAGTCAGACCATATGTGGAAAACCCCCTGTGTTGATCTACTGCAGGCCCTTTTATAGAGACTGTAATGTTTATCTTTATGATTTTATTTCTTATTTTTCTAACATGGACTTACACTATAAATAACTGTAAGTTAATGTAACTTTTTTTCTTTACTTTGTATCTAAGGTTTGAACCTAGGCACTTCGTAGCTAAGATGACACTGTGTGGTGAGACATTGTAAACTTTTCACTGTACTCCTATACTTCTGTACTTGAGTACATGTGACAAACAACCTAATTTTAATTCTAATTCTAACATTGCACATTTTCTGTGCACTTCATGAGGCTGGACAGCATGGCCTGCTGCCTGGTGTTGTTACTGCACCAATTGCCACTGCAAGGCACGGCAGGGCAAGGCAAAGTATGTGTGCAGTGGGCATGTGGGTATGCATCAGGTGAATGAGCACCGAGAGAACAAGGGAACTTCCCTGGTAGGCACTCTGGCCCATGCCATGGACTGGCCGCCTGACCCATTATGTACCTGTACCCACAGCAGCCAGACACTGCTGGGTGTGGGAGTGCGCTGCTAGACAAGTCAGGGCTTGCATCAGAGAGATGCTATGATGGTCGCGATGGCTCTCTGAATGTTAGGTGCCAATGTCCATGGTGGAAGGGTATGTTTCAGCTGGTGCTCCTGGATCGTGCCCTGCTCACAGTTTGGCCATGGACAAGATGGAGGTCATTCAAATGAGGCAGTGTGCTGAACCTACCAAACACCAGCTCTGATTTCCATGTCCCACATTTCCTGACAGCTGGTTTGATGGGTAAGTTTTCCAAGGTCACAACTGGAATATTAATGAAGTGAGCTGGACAGTCTGCAGGATTTATTGCATCTAAAAAGCTTTTGTAACCACTGTATTTAAATGATTAGTCCAGTTCAGATTCTGGTCAATGGTAAGTCCCCAGGGTGTTGATAGTGGGGAATTTAGTGATGGTAATGCATTGGAATCTCAAGGGATTTTGGTTGGATTCTCTCTTATTGGAGATGATCATTGCCTGGCATTTGTGTGGTACAAATGTTACTTGCCACTTATTAGCTCAAGCTTGACATTGTCTAGAACTTCATGCATTTGAATATAGTCTGCTTCAGTATCTGAGGAGTCGTGAATGGTGCTGAACATTGTGCAATAATTAATGACCATCCCTACATTTGACCTCATCCTGAAGATGATTGTGCCAACACCACTACCCTGAGGAACTCCTGCAGTGATGACTATTCTCTAATAACCACAACCATCTTCTTCTGTGCTAGGCATGATTCCATCCAGTGGAGAATTTTCCTCCTGACTCCCACTGGCCCAGGTTTTGCTAGGGCTCCTTGATTCCATACTAGGTCGAATGCTGCCTTGATGTCAAGGGCAGGTACTCTCACCTCACCTCTTGAATTCAGCTCTTTATATCATATTTGGATCAATGTTATAAGCAGCTCAGGAGCCAAGTGGCCCTGGCAAAATCAATCAAGTGTCAGTGAGCAGGTTATATTTGGCAGATTGGCAACCCCTTCCATCATTTTGCTAATAATAGGGAGTAGATTGATAGGGTGGCTATTGGCTGGGTTGGATTTGTCCTGCTTTTTGTGCACAGCTCACTCCTGGGCAGTTTTCCACACTGCTGGTTACCATGCTAGTGTTGTAGCCATAGCGGAACAGCTCAGATAGCGGCGCTGACATTTCTGGAGCAACTCTTCAGCACTGCTGCCTAATATTATCAGCTCCCATAAATCTTTTCAGTATCCAGTGTCTTCAGCCATTTCTTGACAGCACATGACATGAATTGAATTGATTGAAGACAGGCATCCACGATGCTGGGTACTTCAGAAGGAGGCCAAGATAGATCATCCACCGGGCACTTCAGGCTGAAAATTGCTGCAAATTCTTCAGCCTTGTCTTGTGCACTGATGTTTTGGGCTCCCCCACCATTGTGAATGGGGATATGCGTGGGGTCTTTTCCTCCAATGAGTTGTTTAATTATTCACTGCCATTCACAGCTGGTTGAGGCAGGGCTGCAGAGTTTACATTGGATCCATTTGTTTTGGGATTGCTTAGCCCTGTCTAATGCATGCTGCTTCTGCTGTTTGACATGCTAGTAGTCCTGTGTTGCAACTTCACCAGGTTGACACTCCAATATTAGATATGCCTGGTGTTGCTCCTGGCTGCCTTCCCCTGCTCTTCATTGTATTGCCACTCTAATGCCAGAAACACATGGCACTAGCAGTCATTATCTTTTACTAATGAAAAATATCTTCAGTTTTTGAGGTAGTACCCCAAAGTATTTTGAAATAGTTGACATTTTCATGTCATTGGATAGATGACTGCATTCGTTTATACATAGGCATCATTACTAACAATGAGTTGATTCAGAACAATTCCGGTTGACATGTCTGGGGAGTCGAAGCATTCTTACAAGGGAGGCTGCAGGCTCCTATGGTATTAATGTCCATGCAGAATCCCAGTGACACAGGTAGAAGGAAGAATAACACAGACCGCAAACCCAGTACATGTCAAACAGGTATTCATCATCCCGACCTCTTATACAAGCATACAGATCTTCGCTGTTCAATTGTCATCAAATATCAGTTCACATTTAAGGAAAAATCTGTAATTTGGGCATCTTCCAGATCACATTTCCTGCAATCTCTTCTGTTACATTCCATAAACTTTATCCCATGTCAGCATCAGGTGGAATCCCTGTTATATAGCATCATATATGTTGTGTGTATTAACATATAAGATAACATATGTTATAAGAGAATATAAGAAAGACAAGCATGAGCCTAGGATTCTGTTTCTCTGGAAAATACAAACCACAACTAACTATTTTTTCCTAAACAAAATTATTTTCAAGAGGAATTTAATACTTACAATCCCATGGCGCAGAGGGTTAACTTTGCTACATTCCCAGCCCTAGACCAACACCTGCCTTTCACTATTACAGTGCTGACTACACAATCAGAGATACCTAGTTTTAAGGGAATATATAGGTACCAATAAACACATATGGAGATTTCTGCCTTCACATATCTATCAGTTATTCCAAATGAATGTCTATGGCCCAATACATTGCCACTAATGAAATAAGGAAGTGGCCAATTTGGATCTTGTGTTTCAATATGACTTGCCTGTCATCTTGATAAAGAAATTGAAGCCACTCTGGGGATGGCCACTTGTTAAACAGATGATCACTATTTCAAACGCCTACCAGTCATCAATAAAGAAGCTGGACATCTTGGTGGCTAACGCTTTAACTAAGATGTTTTCCTGACAGTAGCCAACTCTTTGGAAGTAAGCACAGCATTGATAGCAATTTCAAGCACCAGTGTAATGTTATATTCTTTTAAAATTGCAATTTATGCATTGTGTTCAGTTGTGACTGCTATACAGAACAATACCAGTAGATGGATCTGTAAGAAGAATCAGAAAGCAGGGAGTTAACTGTAGAAAAAAATAGCCACAGCTGTATACTCGTTTGTTTGTAGCCATGTCAAATTCCCAGAAACCTCACACTTCACCAAGAACTTCACAACTACTTAACAAGGCACTCCCCATTTAAATGTATACTCGCCCCTACCAGACAGTACTACCAGAACCTTAAGGAGGACCTGTAATGGAGCTCAACGTAAACTGGAGGAGCTGGACCTCATCTTCCAATCAGGCACTTTACAGCCTTCTTTATTCAACATTGATTTCAAATTCTTCAGATCATTAACTCTGCCCTCAGTTTTGATTTGATCATTCTTTTGCGAAGGTTCAGTCTAAATCTTACTTCCATGCTTTGGTTTCAGGTAGAGCCATTTGTTCATTTGCCGTTAACATTTAGCCAGACCAGAGCTTCATTACTTTATTACAGCCATTATGAGTTCTTTTAGTTTTGCTCCATGATATCTTTGTTATTTAATCTCAACCACCCTTTAATCTAACCCAGACCTTTCTTTTTGTTTGACATCCTCCTTTCAACAGAATCAAACCAAAATCATTTTTACATTTCTCCAGTTCTGAAGGAAAGTCATATTCGACTCCAAATATTAACTCTGTTTCTCCCTCCACATACGGTGTTATATTTGTTGTGCCTTCCCAATACATTCTGTTTTTTAACATTAAATTCTTTATTTTATCACTGCATTGTTTGCCCACGTCTATGCAATACCTCCCACCTCTGTATTTACATTGCCCCCACTGGCACTTAAGCATTATTTATGCTATTTTTCATCTTCAGCTTCAATTTATCCAATATCATTCTAGCTGGCTTCCTGCACTACTCCTCCTTCACAAACTCTAGTCATCAAAAGCTCCACTTTTTACATTATTTCTCTCCACTAAGTTCCCTTTCCTTGTCACTCCTGCCTACTTACAACCTCTGTTTGCTATCTGTGCCCCCAGTACATTGAATTTAAAGTCCTCCGCCACATTGAAACTCCCTCTGTGGCCTCATGTTGACCCAGCTCTAGCTGTAACCATCTCCAAACTAATATATCCCCTTTGTCTTTCTTCCACTAGTTGACAGAGTCTTTACTTGCCTCAGCTCAACTCTCTGTGTATCTGCTCTGCTCTGCTTCCCTCCTCAGTTCCAATCGTTTTACTATTGATTTCAATCAGCCCTCTAGCTATTTCGCTACTACTTGGCATCTGTTTCCTCCAGAGGAACGTTCTTTGGGCAATTTCCACAACAACAGCATCAGATAAAGGGTTTGTTGTTGTAAATAAGCTTGTAAACTAATATAAGAATGAGGTTTACAATAATGTGCCTGGAATCCCAACCAATGGTATTTTTGTTTCAGTTCTGAATCCAAGTCTGTAAACATATTTTATTCCCAGTCTTGGCAAGTGAGCATCAAGGTCCTCTAAGGAAGAGTCACAGCTAACAAGCAGTGGCTTTTATTTAATAAAATCTCCTAATTTAAAATGAAATGCAAGCATAAACCTTTTAGATATTAATCATGAATAAAGCTATGTTGACTAGCAGTGACCTTAATGTTACAGTACGTCAAGAAATTAGAGAAACTACATAAGGAACTGTGTTTTAACCTTTCCTTCAGTCTCTTTTTAATGATAACCTAAAGTAAGCAATACTTTGTAACTAACTCCTGAACTGGAGGAGACGATTTCCCTAACCTAATACCATATGCACATATGCATATAGTTTCTATTAAATCTCATTTTTGTCTTGTGTCCTCTGATGGAAATAATGGAATCTTATAGGGGTCTATGTGACATGGACAATGGAGGAATTTGTGACAGAATCACGCAATTACATCTGCGGGGCCTACCCCGATGTCAAGAGCAACCCACTGCCATCCAAAGTTAGTGGTGTGAGGGATCAAGTTAGGGAAGATGTTGGAGGCAACACTGAGAGTGGTGTAGCCTTGGTGAGTAATGGGCACAGTAGCTGTAACAGAGTGAGTGCAAACTGGCCATTCCTCCACATGGTTGAAACGTCACTGACTCGAATGGTGACCTTAGAGCAGATAATGTGGGTCTGATAGCGCGGCCCCTCTGGTAGTGCCCTGGGAAGAGGAACCCTTCCTTTGCACCATCCCATCCATCAGTACCCAATTGCCAACTGTGTTCTGAAGAAAGGTCACCGGACCCGAAACATTAACTCTGTTTTCTCCTTCACAGATGCTGCCAGATCTGCTGAGCTTTTCCAGCAACTTTGTTTTTGTTCCTGATTTACAGCATCCGCAGTTCTTTTGGTTTTTATTAAGAATCTCACCACGTTGCTTGGGAAAAGATGGAGTGACAATATCTTGACGTTGAGATGGGTCTCGCTAAACTAGTCACCTGATTCTATCCCACATCACGTCATATCCCAGATTGTTCACTCCCCGGTAACATCCTGTCCATTGACTATCCTTTGGATGAAGAAACGTTTACTTACTGCTCTCCAAACGAGTCTGGTTTTAATTATAGCTGTTAAGTTGTCTTGTTCTAGTCAGGGGAAATAATAGCATCATCCACACAATTCATCCCTTTTAAAATCCCAAACAAATCATCTCTTGACCTTTGTACATTCCAGGAAACACAAGCCTAATTCATATAACATCTTCTCATTGGAATGCTGCCCATTCCCTCATCACATCTTCACCAGAAATACATCACAATCCTTATTCCCTTGTGTTCTCTTGACGAATCTCTCCGTCTATTCTTTCTGGATTCAATGGCTTTTTCCTTATGGGACACCACATTTTATGGGAATACTGTCTTGAGGATTGTATTTTCTGTGTATTTCAACATGATGCCATTTAGTGATTATGCTTATAAATGAGAAAGGCTGAAGAATTTAAGAATTAAAGACATATTGTTATTCTGTGAATGAAGGAAACAGGTCAGTCCAATTTCTGTAATGGTTGGTGTTAACTCTTACTATAGTGAAATCACAGTGAGTTAAATTCAGACAACCTAACGTTATGGTCAAGTCGAAGTGGTCAATCATTTCTCCTGGTAGAGCAGCAATATCAGTGGAATGATGCCCAATAAACTGAGCTCTGGATGGCATGATGGCTCAATGGTTAGCACTGCTGCCTCATAGCACCAGGGACCCAGGTTCAGTTCCACCCTTGCATGGCTCTGTGTGGAGTTTGCACATTCTCCCTGTGGCTGCGTGGGTATCCTCCAGTTGCTCTAGTTTCATCCCACAGCACAAAGATGTGCAGGTTAGGTGGATTCGCCATGCTAAATTGTCCATAGTGTTCCGGGATGTGTAAGTTAGGTTGATTAGCCACGGGCATGCGGGATTACGGGGACAGGGTGGGTCTGGGTGGAATGCTCTTCAGAGGTTAAGTTTGGAATCAATGGGCCAAATGGCATGCTCCCACACGGTAGGCATTTGAAGATTCTATGGACAAGTTATTATTTGGTAGGAAAATTACCCTGTGAAAAGATGTTCAAAACCCACGAGAATAGCTAACCCTGTGAGATAGTCAAAAGTGTTGTTGATTATGGAAGAGTAAAGTTGAAAAAGAAAATAGAACATTAAACATTGCTAAGGTGTGCGAGATCCCACCTTCACATTGTCAGCCATTCTGAAGCACATGCATGCATCTTGGAACACTTTGAAAAGCCGCATTCTCTCCAGTGAGGAAGGGGACGAGACTGGTCACTTATCCCAACACTGAAGAAGTTCGGCTAACATGGTTCAAGGGCAGCTCAATCAGATAACATTCCAATCTTCACTCCAATATTCCAGCAAAGGGCAACCACCCTGACAAAGAGACTGGGCCACAAGTAGTTCATCAGCAGTGATGAGTCGCTGGACTGCTTCAAAAGAAGACATGGTGTCGTCCTCCATATGGTATGCAGTGAGGGCGTAGCAGGAGTAACAGATTGGCTGGTAAATACTGTCATCTGCATTCTGAATGATTAGGTGCCATGAGACATTTTTAATGCAGGTCGAACAGAATTGTTTCACCTTCATATTTCAATTAACTTTAATGTTTAAAGATAATATGTGTAACATCCAAGAAGCAAATGTCAAGACATTACCCATGCAGCATAAAGCAAACAAAACCTCCTGGTTGACTCTCAGCATTTTTCAGGCATGGATCTGAAAAGCAAATAAAATGTATCAGTGGAAGAAAAGGAAGATTATCATCATTACAGTCAACTGTCCTGTGCAAACCAAAATTTTTGGTCTCAAATGTGTCAGGCTGCCATTCTTGCCTCACCACACCATGGCCAAACTTCAGTCAATGGATCAGGCATTGATTAAAAGACTAAAAACACACGACAAATAGCAGCTGATCAATCACGTTATCAAAGTCATCAATACGACATGGAAATACAATCTAACTTTCCTAGAGGTCATGTTTATCATAAAAAAAGCATGGAAGATGGCAACAGAAGCAACAACTGCCAACTGCTTCTGTCATGCTGGGTTCAAGTGGACTGCAGGACCAGCGGGTGAGAGCTACTAATGGGTGGGACCAGGGTGAGACCTACCAACCTAATGATGAGGCTTTTCTCACTTACCTCTGGGAGGCCAACATGAAATTCCAGCAGAGGCAACTAGGGAACATTATATACCCAAATCAATGACACTGTACACTGTCTAAAGGAACTGACCGATGAGATAACTGCAGATGCAGGACATTCATTAACTGATGCTCCTGAAGAGCTGAATGAATGCTCACCCCGTCCCTTGCCTGTTTCCTGAGCTGAGGCTGCAAAGTCATAGAAAAGCTCCTGGATCTTACCCTGTAACACAAAAAAAACCTTAAAAACATGTTTAACTGCATCGACATTGTGATGTAGTCTATTGCAATCATCAAAAACAGAACATTAAGCGTTAAAAGATTAGTGAGTTTTTCCTCAGCTATATCCCAACATTATTCAATGCTTTTTAGAGTACCAGGTAAGGCAATTGTAAGGTGTAAACAAACACAGAAATGAAACATTTTCCACACATTTACTGCTTTACTGTGTTACCATTAGGATATGTTTTTGACAGAGAGAGTTTGTAGGCCAATTGCTTACATCGGGGCTTCTGCAACTGGCTCAAAGCTCTGCTTAAAACAGTTTTATGGGCATGTTGCTGCAATTTAACTTTTTGTAATTTCATTGCATTACAGCTGCAATGGAATTTTGTTGTTCACAAAACTACAAACCAAACCAAACAATGCTTTCTTTTTGAAGGGTTTAGAAGATAGTGATGTTTTAATCCTGTTTTGGTGCAAAGGGGCAGAGGTGTGATTAGATTGGCATTCAATTAGCTATGATAGCCGGTGGTTTGGTACAGAATGATGAGTACAATCCCTGTGACAACGGTGCTGGTTCATGCAAACCTGCCTCTCCCCCTTTCCCCATGCTTAATGTGGAGTGACATTCTACAAGGTAAATATTGTCAATTGTCTCCCTCAAATGGAAAAATAAGCCTCCAGCCCTTAGTGAATGACCTACCTACCTATTGATCCAAAGATCACAATTTTGAAACTCTTAAAAACTAAGTTCATCATTAACATTGTGATGGACCAGGAAATAAGCAGTGATTCTGTAAACCCTGCCTACATGGGTTGTTACAGATTTAACAATGATAAGTTCATCGTGGTCATTATTTCTGCAAGTTAGGCAGTATCTGTGCAAAAACACACATATTTACTGGGAGCTGGAGTCAGTAGAAGAGGGACCAAAAGCATGCAAAATGCACAGCAAGACAGCGACTCAAAAGGGCTGTACCTCATTGACAATTATTGGTACAGAGATAGTAGGAACTGCCGATGCTGCAGAATCTGATGGAACAAGGTGTGGAGCTGGATGAACACAGCAGGCCAAGCAGCATCAGAGGAGCAGGAAAGCTGACTTTTCAGATCTAGACTCTTCTTCAGAAATGGGGGAGGGGAAGGGGGTTCTGAAATAAATAGGGAGAGAAGGGGAGGTGGATAGAAGATGGATAAAGGAGAAGATAGATGGAGAGAAGTCAGACAGGTCAAAGAGGCAGGGTTGGAGCCAGTAAAGGTGAGTGTAGGCGGGGAGTTAAGGAGGGAATAGGTCAGTCCAGGGAGGACGGACAGGTCAAGGAGGCAGGATGAGGCTGGTACATAGGAGATGGGGGTGAGACTTGAGGTGGGAGGAGTGGATAGGTGGGAGGAAGGACAGGTAAGGGAGGTGGAGATGAGCTGGGCTGGTTCTGAGATGTGGTCGGGGGAGGGGGGATTTTGAAGCTTATGAAGTCCACATTGATACCATTGGCCTGCGGGGTTCCCAAGCGAAATATGAGAAGCTGTTCCTGCAACCTTCGGGTGGCATCGTTGTGGCACTGCAGGAGGCCCAGGATGGACATGTCGTCCAAGGAGTGGGAGGGGGAGTTGAAATGGTTCGCGACTGGGAGTTGCAGGCATTTGTCACAAACTGAGCGTAGGTGTTCCACAAAGCAGTCCCCAAGCCTCTGCTTGGTTTCCCTGATGTACAGGAGGCCACAATGGGAACAGCGGATACAGTATACCACATTTGCAGATGTGCAGGTGAACATCTGTTTGATGTGGAAGGTCTTCTCGGGGCCTGGGAAGGGGGTGAGTGGGGAGGTGTAGGGACAAGTGTAGCACTTCCTGCGGTTGCAGGGAAAGGTGCCAGGGGAGGTGGGGCTGGTGGGGAGTTTGGAGCAGACAAGGGAGTCACAGAGAGAGTGGTCCCTCCAGAAAGCAGAAACTGTTTCCATCTCTGGCAACCACCTGGAAACCGATATAACACGGTGTAGAGCTAGATGACCACAGCAGGCCAAGCAGCATCGGGGGAGCAGAAAAGATTTTCAGATTTTTCAGATTTTTCTGAAGAAGGGTCTCGACCCGAAACACCAGCTTTCCTGCTCCTCTGATGCTGCTTGGCCTGCTGTGTTCATCCAGCTCTACACCGTTTTATCTCAGATTCTCCAGAATTGGCAGTTCTTACTCTCACTATACCTGGAAACCCGATATCCATTTCAAGCCCACCGACTCCCACAGCTACCTAGAGTACACCTCCTCTCACCCACCTTCCTACAAAAATGCCATCCCCTATTCCCAAATCCTTTGCCTCTGGCGCAACTGCTCCCAAGATGAAGCATACCACTCCCGGACATCCCAGATGTCCTCGTTTTTCAAGGACCACAACTTCCCCTTCACAGTTGTCAAAAACGCCCTCGACTGTGTCTCTCGCATTTCCCGCAACTCATCCCTCACACCCCCTCCCCGCAATAACAACCAAAACAGAATCCCCCTCGTCCTCACGTGCCACCCAACCAACCTCCGGATCCAACACATTAATCTCCGACACTTCCGCCATCTGCAATCTGACCCCACCACCAAAGACATTTTTCCCTCCCCATCCTTATCTGCTTTCTGGAGGGACCACTCTCTCCTTGTCTCCCTTGTCCGCTCCACCTGCACATCTGCTAATGTTGTAAACTATCCGCTGTTCCCAATGTGGCCTCCTCTACATCGGGGAAACCAAGCGGAGGCTTGGGGACCACTTTGCGGAACACCTACGCTCGGTTCGCGACAAACGTCTGCACCTCCCAGTCGCGAACCATTTCAACTCCCCCTCCCACTCCTTGGACGACATGTCCAACCTGGGCCAACATGTCCAGCCTTCTGCAGTGCCACAACGATGCCACCCGAAGGTTGCAGGAACAGCATCTCATATTTCGCTTGGGAACCCTGTAGCCCAATGGTATCAACGTGGACTTCACAAGCTTCAAAATCTCCCCTCCCCCGACCACATCCCAGAATCAGCCCAGCTCGTCCCCGCCTCCCTAACCTGTCCTTCCTCCCACCTCAAGCCACACCCCTATCTCCTATCTACTAACATCATCCCGCCCCCTTGACCTGTCTGCCTCCCCAGACTGACCTATCCCCTCCCTTACTCCCCGCCTACACTCACCTTTACTGGCTCCAACCCCGCCTCTTTGACCTGTCTGACTTCTCTCCACCTTCTCCTTTATCCATCTTCTATCTGCCTCCCACTCTCTCCCTATTTATTTCGGAATCCCCTTCCCCTCCCCCATTTCTGAAGAAGGGTCTAGACCCGAAACGTCAGCTTTCCTGCCCCTCTGATGCTGCTTGGCCTGCTGTGTTCATCCAGCTCTACACCTTGTTATATATGACAATTATTGCGTCTGTCTCCTGCCTGGGGAGCAGCTGAATGGACAAACTGGTTGGTGCATGGGAATCAGCAAAAAATGGAAGGAAGACGAAGAAGGAGATTCCTGGAGACACTTTCTGGGCAATTGGGTAAAGAGAAATGGTAGTGAAGAAGAAGTTTGAATCAAGGTCAGTAACTGGCCATGGGGGGAGTTCAGCAGTTGAGGTTGGAGGAGAGGCCAAGGCATTTTTGAACCTCTGCTCTGCTTGCCTCACAAACAGTCTTGAAGGAAACTTTTACTACTTTTGGAGTCATGAGTTTCTCTTCCTTTTTCATTGTTGAGTTTCCCAAGAGTGGAACTCTCAGGCTGGCAAAATTTTGCCACTGTTTTTAAAAAAAAAGCAGTGGAAGTGTAGGCATGACTGGTTGAGATTACATTGCCTTGTATTGATAACTCCAAAAATAACAACGGTAGCATAATTGAGGTATATCCCCTTTTTATATATTCTGATGGTGTGGATGACACTGAAAAATTTAGTGTTTATTATCTGTCCTCCCCCTTTCCCTGCAAAACCAGTGCTCAGCTCTCTTAGTGAACTGCTGCAGTTTGCTACAACTGAGTAGCTTGATGAGGGACATCAGGAGCTAGTTCGTGGTATTGGATATTGACAAAACAGAGTTATTCAGTAACATTTGACAAAAGGCTGCATTGACTTTCAGACAACATGTTAAACCCAGGCCCTGTCCACCCCTCTGGGTACACAGGAAAGATCCCAAGGCACTATTTTAAAAAGCAGGAGTGTTCCCAACAACATCCCACCTGATATTTATTCCCCAGCCCACATCATTAAAACAGAGCATCCGGTCGGTAACATTCCTGTTTGTGGAGAGATAAAAGGTACTGCAGATGCTGGAGAATCCGAGATAACAAGCATGGGGCTGGATGAACACAGCAGGTCAAGCAGCATCATAGGAGCAGGAAAACTTGACGTTTCGGGCCTAGACCCTTCATCAGAAATGGGGGAGGGGAAGAGGGTTCCGAAATAAATAGGGAGAGAGGGGGAGGCGGATAGAAGATGGATAGAGGAGAGGATAGGTGGAGAGGAGGCAAACAAGTCGAAGAGGCGGGGATGGAGCCAGTAAAGGTGAGTGTAGGTAGTGGGG
>JAHRHZ010000056.1:18013110-18047892 GCA_024137785.1 Ginglymostoma cirratum | reverse complement strand
AGGCCCGAAACGTCAAGTTTTCCGGCTCCTATGATGCTGCTTGACCTGCTGTGTTCATCCAGCCCCATGCTTGTTATTCCTGTTTGTGGAAGCTGCTTGTATGCAAAATGGTTGCTCTATTCCCCATATAACAATGATGAATGCAATTTTAAAGTTCCCGATTGGTTGTAAATAATTTGGAACCTCCTGCTCTTATGAAAGACACTATAAAAATGTAAGTCCTTTCTTTGTAAGTATTTTAAAGATCACTGGCTAAACTCCAGGACAAAGGAGGTTAACGGCAAACAAGTGCACAGAATACAGCTGCTTTTGTCAGGACTGTTGAGAAATTTCATTCGGTCCAGTGGCATCAACCAGTCAGCACTTTTTCTCCGCTGGAATCCAATGTCGAAATCCTTCACTTCTCTTTTATGTTCCATTCTTCTGACCAAGTTCATAAACCAATAAATCAAAATGTGGGCTCAACAGAAGCACAGTGCCAATCTCTGTCATGTTGCTAAGCAAACATGTCATTCCCCCAGGATTATGTTGTGACAGCTTAACACAACTTTTCTCATTGTTGCTTTGAAGTGAAAGAACCCATTTAAACCTGTGAGCCACTACTTTGTGTCTTCCTTTATGTTTTCCCGCTTAAGCACATATGTTGTCGTAATCACCCGTGGAGGGCTGAAGGTTACAGCTGTGCCTCCCTTCCTCAGACCTTGATCTGAAACTTCTGTTTCAAAACTAGAGAGAGAAATAAAATAGATTAGGCTCGTTTATATTGTTTCCATAGTTTTTGGGTATGATGCTTCCAATTGTTTGTCTGATGGAAGACATGTTTATACAGGAGTGAGTTTCATTGAATATTTTAGGCACTAAAGAGCCACTAAGGTGGCCAAGATAGTACCTTCAGTTGAAATTCTGGTTTGTCCCACTTTAAATGGCGTCTTGTAAAAGTATTGAAGGCTGGAAAGTGTCACTCAGAAGTTCATAAAACAACTGATTGCCACTCAAACTGCCACCTAGTATTCATTAAGCAAGTTTTGCACAGCATTTTATTGGCTAATTCTTCATTTAACCTAATGCCATCTCCTAACAGCAACCAGCAGTCTTGTTGATGTCACTTTCAAGTAGTACTCAAATGGATATGTGCTATTTCATAGTTACTGATGTTGTATCTGTGAACAGGACTAGTGAAACACCACAAGAATTTTCTGGGGCATTTTGTCAAGTTCTGGTCACCCAGTTATAGGAAGGATATCATTAAGCTGGAGAGGATTCAGAAGGCATTCACCAGAATGTTGCCAGAATGGAAGGTTTGAGTTATAAAGAAAGGCTGGATAGGCTGGGACTGTTTTCAATATAGCACAGGAGGTTGAGTGGTGACCATATAGAAGTTTATAAAATAATGAGGGATATAGATAGTGTTAATAATAGTTGTTATTTTCTTAGGATGGGCCATTTCAAGACTAAGGGCACATTTTTAAGGTGAGAGGAGAAAGATTTAAAAAAGACATGAGGGGCAACTTTTTTACACAGAGGGTGGTTCGCATGTGGAATGAACCACCTGAAGAAGTGGTGGATGTGGATACAGTTACAACATTTAAAAGACATTTGGATGAGTATATGAATAGGAAAGGTTTGGAGAGATAACCACCAGGAGTAGGCAAGTGGGACTACTTTGTTTGGGATTGTGTTCGGCATGGACTGGTCGGACTGAAGGGTCTGTTTCCATGTTGTATGACTCTATGACTTCAACAATACTTGAGAAATAATTAGTCTGCAGATAAAATCTAAAGATTTCAGATGAAAAGAGTAACTCCTGTGCTACTCTGCAATATTGGACATGTTATAGGTATCACCAGGAGAAAGGAGAACTTGGTCATGCAGATCTTGATAGGGGTCCCATCAATGGCTAAGCTACCCATTCAGAAAGTCATTGATTGCTGAAAAAACAATCAAACAGTTTCTGATCAATCAACAATGTTAGTTTAACATCTGGGAAATGAGCTGAAATGCTACTCATGCTGTTTAGCCTCCTAGATCATTTTGGAGCAAGGATGGTTGTGGAAACAATTTTGCCAATGATTTCATCTGCATATGCAACACAGATTGTGTATGAGACAAGAGTTCAGTTTTACAGCTGCCTTATCTCTCTTTTGACTTGGCCTTCTCCCTAATCTGGTGGGGAGCACATCATTTAGGCAGTAACACAGAGTCATACACGGAAACAGACCCTTTGGTCCAACTCATCCATGCCGACCAGACATCGCAATCTGATCTAGTCCCATTTGCCATCATTTTCCCCATATCCCTCTAAACCTTTCCTATTCGTATACCCATCCAGATGCCTTTTCAATGTTGTTATTGTACCAGCCTCCACCACTTCCTCTGGTTCCATACACACACCGCCCTCTTTGTGAAAAAGTTACCCCTCAGGTCCTTTTTAAATCTTTCCCCTCTCACCTTAAACCTATGCCCTCTAGTTTTGGTCCCCCCCACCTGAGGAAAAAGACCTTGGCTATTCACCCTATCCAAGTCCCTCATGATTTTATAAACCTCTATAAAGTCACCCTTTCATCTCCTATGCTCCAGGGAAAATAGCTGCAGCCTATTCCACCTCTCCCCATTTCTCAAACCCTCCAGTCTGGCAACATCCTTTTAAATCTCTTCGGTACCCTTTCAAATTTAACAACATCCTTCCTATAGAAGGGCAACCAGAATTATATGCAGTGTTCCAAAATTGGCCTCACAAATGCCCTATACATCAGCAGTGTGACATCCCAACTCCTATACTCAATGTTCTGACCAATGAAGGCAAGTGTACCAAACACCTTCCTCACCACCCTGTCTATCTGCGACTCCACTTTCAAGGAACTACGCACCTGCACCCCTAGGTCTCTTTGTTCGACAAGACTCCCCAGGGAGTTGGGCAGCAACAGTAACTTGCATTTAATTAAAACCCTGAATGTAGTAAAAAAAAATCCCTAGGTGTCTCAGGGGAGCATAATCAAATAGGTTTTGACATTCGTACTGAGCCACATAAAGTGACATTAGGCTCAATCTATACAAAGGAGGCTTGGAGGAGATATGGATTCCAACGGAGACAGAAGGAGGCTCTTAAGTGGCCACTAAATGAACATGTGAGGGCTCTAATTGGCCCATGGGTATACAGGCCACCCGAGCTGTTGTCCGCCACAGGTACACCACCTGCACGATGACTGGAAATAAGCAGATGATAGCACCATTGCCATGAAATCTATTTTGCATTTTTCCCCCTGTCTGTCATCTTACCCATTGAAGTGAGGACTTAAACTTAAGTAAGGTGGTCAAAAGCTTTAAGAAAGAGTTTAATGTTAAGGAATAAGGAAGTTTGAAAGACAATGAGGTTTAGAGAGGGGATTCCATAACATTGGGCTGAGGCAACTGGAGGCATGGTCACTCATTGAAATGACAATCAGAGAGCATAAATTTGAAGGAGTGCAAGAGGTTTCAGAATGTTATAGATCTGGAGAAGATTACAGGGGTAGAGAAGTGACACAGTAGTTAAACACAATGGCGCTAACTTTAAAAGACAGGTACTACTTAATTTGCAAAAGGAGAGGAAGATAGCCATACTCTGATGATCCCGTATTAACTCATCCCTTTCCAGCTCCATTTACTTCACACTTCCAGAAGTCTGTCCTGAAATAATTATCCCTTTGAATTCTGTTTGCAGATACTTCCTAGATTTTATCGCCAATAAAAAATACAACTGGAACAATCATGGAACAGCCATAGACTCAAGGGAATTGACAGCACAGTAAGAAATCACATAAAGTCATAGAGCTGTACAGCATGCAAACAGACCCTTCGGTCCAACTCGTCCACACCAAACAGATACCCAAAATTAATCTAGTCCCATTTGCCAGCATTTGGCCCATATCCTTCTGAACCCTTCCTTTTCATGTACCCATCCAAATGCCTTTTCGACATTGTAACTGTACCAGCCTCCAACACTTCCTCTGGCAGCTCATTCCGGACATGCACCACATGAAAATATCTGTGCTAAGTAATTCTCACAAGTGCAAGGGTTAGTTTATTTAATGCTCCTAAACGGAAATGTTATGGGAATAAAAATTGGTTCCCTGTTATACAAAAAAACTAGATGAAACTGCAAAATTGAGATATTAGCAGAAATTTGGAAAGATAATGATGGACTTGCAGAGCAGGTTAGAAGGGCAAAATTATCTCTTATGTATATTTATTAACTCCTGGCACATAGGCATTCATGGCTAAAACAAAATTTATTGCCCACCCTAATTGACCTTGAGAAGGTGTCAGTGAAGCTTGCACTGTTGCAGTCCACATGGTGCAGGTGCAACATGTCAAGTCAGTATGATGTACTGCCTGGAGGTGAACTTGAAGGTGGTGACGTTCCCTTGTCTTTCTGTGTGCAAGAGGTTGTGGGATTGGAAAGTACAGGCTAAGGAGCCTTGGAAAGTGGTGGCATTGCATCTTTGATAATAAAGTACACACTGCTGCCTCACACTGCTTCGGAGGTCAAGGGAGTGAATGTTGAAAGTATCAGATGGGGTACAATACAAGCCTGCAGCTTTGTCATGGATGGTGTCAAATGTCTTGAGTGTTATTGGAGCTAACACAGCCAGGCAAGTTTGGAATACCCCAATACACTTCTGAATTGAGCCTTGTAGATGACGGACAGAATTTTAAGTTACAAGGGGGGAGTTACTTTGTGCAGAACTCCCTGGCATGCCCTTATAGCCATAGTATTTATACAGCTAGTCCAGTTCAGTTTCTGGTCAATGGTAAATCCCAGGATGTGGATAGTGGAGGATTCAGCAAAGGTAATGCCATTGTGTGTCAAATAGTGATGGTCAAATTCTCTGTCATTGAAAATGGTCCTGCCTGCCACATGTGTGGCACTCATTACCCAATGCCTGAAGTTGCCCCAGTCTTGTTACAGTTGAACACAGACTGCTTCAGTATCTGAGGAGTTGTGAATGGTGCTGAACATTGTACAACTACCAGCAAACAACCTCACTTCTGACGTTATGATGGAGGGAAGGTCATTAATGAAGCAGCTGAAGATGGTTGGCCCGAAGACACTACCCTGAGGAATTCCTGCAGAAATGTCCTGGAGCTGAGATGATTGAAGTCCAAGGGCAGTCACCCTTACTTCCACTATTAAATCCAACTCTCTTAGCAATGTTTAGGCAAAAGCAGACCAGGTCTGGCAGAAGCCAAATAGAGCTTCATTGATTTATTGTTGAGTAAGTAACTCTTGACAGCACTGTCAATGACCCTTTCCTTAATTTTGCTGGTAATTGAGAGCAGACTAATGATGGAGTTATTGGTGAGTTGAAATTGCTTTTCATGGACAAGACGTAGCTGTCATTCCTGCTCCTACTTCTTATGAAAAAAAAGAGCAGCAGCTGAAAACTCCCATGGAATAATACAGAGCCCCTGTAATGACAGACAGGTGCAAAGGTGTTTAAATAGGTATTTTTCTTTTACCTGTCAGAGCAATTTTTGCTGCTGCTTTTCAGTTTGTTCCCTACACAGTGGTTTGTGATCATTATCATGTGATCCCATTAACATTTCACCAGTTCACTGCCTGTCTTTTCATTAATTGTCTGCATATTGGTGATAAACATGGTGAAGGAGATTCTGGACTTGAAGTGGGCAGCTGTTGTAACAGGGAAAAGGCATCCACCAAGGGGTAAGCCTGGAATAGTCTCTTCACCTTCCTGATCTCTTGATCTTGGATTTTAACCTGTCCAGCTGGAGATAAAGGTCTCACACTGGGGATCATTTATCTCATCAGACACTGAATGGTAAATAGTGATTTGAACTCCAGCCAGTTTGGGCTGGAATTGACAGAATGTCCAGAAGCAAGTGTGGAGAGCAACCTTCTCAACTTAGAAGGTTCTCAGGCATTGGGATCATATACAGCACCCAATCACAATGATGTCAGAGTCCTGTACCTAACATTATCTTCCCAAAGAGACAATTAACAGAGGAGGAAACCCAATACAATTAGGGACTGCCAGATGGGGGCTGCTCCCACGGCAATAGAGCTGTTCTGGCTGTCTGATGTTGTAGGTGGCTGGTAGCCACATCGGGAAACTAAGTCGGAGACCACAAGGGAAGTTCGGGACAAAGATGTTTTCTGAAAGTTTCCAAACTTGGCCGTTGAGTGTGGCCACAACTGCCTGGTCAACATTGTTGAAGGCGAACCGTTCTACATGACTGATAGCCCCACAGCTGCTTACCTCAGACTCCTATGTCTTCAGGCATCTCACCAATTTCACCTCAAAAGGGGATTTCATTGATATCATTTGGCTAATTGCCACTGTCAGGTGGGTAGTGGGTGCCAGTCAGACCCCACCTCCATAAAAGCACTCAGAGGGAGGGCTGTGCTAAGTCGATGACTCAGTGCAAAAAATACCTCAACTCAGAAATTAGACATCATTGGACTAATATGATCCCAATCATGACTACCATAACTCTCTGGTAGGAAAGTAGTCTGGGGAATTCTAAATGCCCATTTTCAAGGTTTTCCCTGGGTAAGGGTTATTAAAATCCATTCTTCCTTTCCGTACATACATACATTTCCTCTGTCCTGCCCAAATTCTAAACAAATCTTCTTCTCATAGTGCTCAGTTTGCCAAGAAATACTCTAGATTTCTCTCTGTTCCTGTCTTTCACCTGTTGTCTCTGCTCATATCCCTTCTACCGATTATAGTCATTGCTCATTGACACACTCTCTCTTTTGATACCATGCCAGAAGGGAATGTTGGAGACAAGAGGATTTCCATTGGATTGGTGCAGGAAAGCACTTGGCAAAGTACCACAGTGATTTGCTGTTGCCTTCGGCAGTACAGCTGACTGAGAAACTCTCCAATTCTTACCAGATGCTATCAGGCATACTGGCATGACCTATAGGCTGATATTCAACCTGTTTGACCATATTATAAGCCCACATTCCTTAGCCATTAAGTCCACAAGCGTAACTCAAATCCAGAGACTCTTACTTAGACCTGAGGGCTCTACCCAAGGGGCCACAAGATCTCCTTCATTGAATGGCTATTAGAGTGAATTATTTTACCGCTGGTCCAATGCTTGACCTGAAGAAGGTCAAAATCTGCTTCCCTAGAGAGAATTTTTTTTTACAATTTGAAGAGAGAGGCAAAATATCCCATTAAAATCTGACTTCATGTCTTTCTCCACATGGGGTTTAGTTACAATCCCAATTGTCTGTCTGGATCAGTTGTTTCTCTTGGCATTAGTTTAACACAATGTGCATAAGAGTTATGAAATCTCCTCAACCGTTCATCTAGCACAGCTGAAAAATCTCAGCCCATTCTGCTGCCAGCAAGAGCACAGCTATGCCCCAACTAACAGATGGAGCTTTAACATGGCCCCCAGTTTCCTTCCAAAACCACAAAGAGAGGTAATGAAGAGAGAGAGGGCATTAGTATTGGAACATTACTGAAATATAAATCAGAAAAGATTAAATTAAAATGGTATGGCAGAATAATATTGAAATACTTGCATGAATTCAGAATAATATTGAAATACAAAGTCAATACTAGTGGAATGCCATATAAATAAACAACCCTACTTGTTTGTGAATAAATCTGCACTAACTTTGCTATTCCAACATTCTTTGACTCGAAGTGTGGATATTGGCAGTTGCACAGAATTAAAGGAATGAGTTTACCAACCAGTCCCTGAAAATGTCATGATTTGTAGTCATGTGCAAGTTATTTAACCCAAGAATGCCATACATTGTGAGCCAACATCCCTGGCGGTGAACAGTTCAAAGGAAATATTAGAGTCTTGTCTGTTGGCCAAGCCAGGATGAACTGAGTCAGCTCCACGCTGTCAGTAGGGGGTCCTTGTATTGACAACTGTTGGGAGACTGTTCAGAAAGTCTAACTTGGAGATGTGTCTTACATAGCCGATCTTTATAGAAGTCATCTTGGAAATGGCAAAGGTTTCATAGGAAATTCAGAAAGTCATGTCTCTGTTATATGCAGTGTAACTCTAGTTTTGGTCACCCAGAAGAAATGTGCTAGTTCTGGATTAAAGACATTTCATATTATCCTTTTAAATGGAGCATAAGATCAATTGGGGTGTAAAAAACTGTTTGATCTGAATCCTTACCACTGGATGGTTTATATTAAAAGTACCGTCATGGTATGGGGATTTTAATAGTAAAGAGCGTCTGGGTATCGGTTTGTGAAGGTTATTAAAATCAGTACAAATATCAATAAGCAGAGAAAACAGCTCCAACGCATTGACTTCACATGTGCATGTTTCGATATTGTGTATGTAAGCCTCTTCAGCAAAGTGAGTTACTGCATATAATAATGAAATAAGCCATTTATGATGAGATTTTGCTGGGCATTTATGCTTAACTTCACCATCACAGACTTTCTAGGCTTCCTGAAACTTGTCCTTGAAACAAAGACGAGCAGATCAAGCAGCAATTCATGATGTTCATTAGAAGTCACACATTTGTACATCAATTAATCATTGGAAAGAGTTTCCTTGTGTTGAGGAGCTGGAATCACATAAAATATATGAATTTGCACCACTTTCCCAAGTTGCCAAGGTTTGGTTACTGAAGTGCAACCTGCTGTTCAGCTGCTTGTTGATGAATGGGAAGATGCACATTGATAGGGACCAATAGGGCATGGGTAATGGATGGATGATTACAGAAATGTTGATTACAGAACTGTTCTGTCTTAATGCAATTGGAAGTGGAGGGAGATGAGATGATGTGACAATTGGTTCTGTTTGTTATATTAATCAAACGGTATTGACTACCTGATCCTTATACCTATAGGGATTTTAAGCAGTTTATGGATGTCTGAAATAAGAAATCCTCTGAGGAGCTGGCTCCTTCTCACAGTATACTGCCACAGCTTTCTCACTGATCAGCACAATGTCTGACACCACACTAGATCCAGGCAGCCATGCTGATGGAATTTTCACTTGCTGACTCACAGCTCATGAAGGAAGACCAGGAGATATATTGATAGCTAGGCTGAGTGTGTGTCAAAATCTACAGTCCATTTTAAGCCTTGCTCAGCTGTACCGTGACTGGGTGAGACAACATTGATGAGAAAGATAATAGTTGAGATGGCAGACAGCCTGTGACATACTGTGACAGACTTTCCATGCACTTTGTCTGCAATGGTAGGTGTAATGGAGGAGACCAGCTCGGACATTAGCACCTTGCTTTTGTACAGAATTGTTAGATGTCTTTTTCCCTTGATAATAAGTCCATGAAATATCAATCACTGCAATTGAATGAGGAACTGTATTCAGCTTTCCTGAACTGGTTAGCTCATCAAAGTGTTTTCTACACTGAATCCAACAGCATGATAGCACAATCTTCCTGCGGATATCCTTGTCCACTTCCAATTACAGCATCTTCATTGCAGCAGCTTCTCCTTCCTATTACTGTGGAATCCTATCTCTCAGACTCCAACAATGCACCAATGACGCTAAATTCTGATGCAGCTCTGACAATCTCGAGTGTACCATTGCTCTTCACCCTCATTGTTCTGTAACTCCTGTAGATCCTGTAGACTTCCAGTAAGATGGTGGTGGAGTAGAGCTTCTGAGCCCAGGGCTCTTCACTCCATCCACTTTTCTTTTTGTTTCTTTTCTTTCTTTCTCTCTCTTTTCTCCGTTTTTTTTTGCTCTTTTATTCTGCTTACCTCTTGTTGAAGAGCTCAGTTGCAGTGACGACATCGGTGGCAGCGAGTCAGCCTAGCGCGGACTCGAGTGGGCCCAGCGCAAACTTGTGGCGGCAGCGTCAGAGGTGAGTTTGTGTTCCTGACGGCCTCTGCATCCAGTGTAGATCAATGCAGACAGCGGCAGAGGTGAGTTTGGGCAGAACAGACTCACGGCGGCCGCGGAGTCGAGTCTGGGCTGAAGCAGTACCAAGCTGCATTAGTGGTATCTGCACTGGGGAGGCCCGGTGAGGACCTGGCATCAGCGGAGGCTATACAGTGCCGAAGAGTGGCAACTTTTGCTCTAGCAGCAGCAGCAGCAGCATGGCAAAAGGGACCATCAGGCCCATAGCCAATGGCGGAGCGCTTAACAAGATGGACTGTAAAAATGAATATTTTTTTCGCTCATCTCCTTACTTTTCTGCCTTTATGTTCAATGTTTTGGTTTATTTTTCTGTGTTTTAAGATGGCGCTGGAGAGTGTTTTCACCATACAACACATTTCACTGTATTTTGTAACAAAATACACATGAGAATAAATAAAGGATTCGACCTTGGAATAACTTAATACTCCAGCATGTTAATTAATTCCTTTAAGTACTTCAAACGGAGATCATGTTCGCGTGAGTTTATATCATGTTCACTACTGCACATTCAAAGTGAAAACCAGAGGTAAATTTATCAGGACGTGGGCCTCATTAGAATTATGCAAACTGACACAATGAAACTTCTTCAGACTTTGGCCCCTTTTCTGTCCATCGATTGCACACCTCAGCACAAGTATTGAGGCAATATAATATGAAATTTAATTTCACGTAACAGAAAATTTCCATCACATGATCTTTGATATCACCCAAACACATTATCTACCATTTCTTCAAATTAAACATTAATTGAGCAAGCCAAGAATAATCCAAGTATTTGATGAGATCAAGTTGGATTCATTCAGAATGACTTGATTCAGGTTTGGGTTAGACACACCTTTATAAAATGTCATGATCAGCGTCCTAAGCCACCATCTTCTGTAGTTTTCTACAAATCTTCACTATTGGAGATGACACAAAGATAGGTGGGGGGACAGGTAGTGTTGAGGAAGCCAGGAGGCAGCAGAAGGACTAGGAGAGTGGGCAAAGAAGTGGCAGATGAAACATAACATGGGAAAGTGTGAGGTGATGCACCTTGGTAGGAAAAATAGAGGTGACTATTTTCTGAATGGGGAAAGGCTTCATAAATCTGAAGAACAAAGGGGCTTAGCAGTTCTAGTTCAGGATTTTCTTAAGGTTAACGTGCAGGTTTCATTGGCAGTTGGGAAGGCAAATGCAATGTAAGCATTCATTTCAACAGGGCTAGCGTACAAGAGAATAGATGCACTCTTGAGTCTGTATAAGCCTCTGGTCAGACTGTAATTGGAATATTGTGAGCAGTTTCAGGTGCCATAGCTAAGGAAAGACATGCTGGCCTCGGGGGGGTTCCAGAGGACGTTTACAAAAATTATCCCGGGAATTAAGGGCTTGTCATATGAGGAGTGGTTGAGGATGCTGAGTCTTTATTTGAAGGAGTTGAGAAGGAAGGGGGAGGATTTCATTGAAACTTACAGAATTCTGAGAGGCAAGGATAGTGTGAACACGGAGAAGATGTCTCCACTAGCAGGAGAGCGTAAAACCCGAAGGTACAGCTTCAGAGTGAAGGGATGACCCTTTAGAATGCCAAGGAAGAATTTCTTCAACCAAAGTGTGGTTAATCTATGGAATTCATTGCTGCAGAAGACTGTGGGGGCCAGGTCATTGAGTGCCTTTAATTTAGAGATAGATAGGTTCTTGATTAGTAATGGGATCTAGGGTTATCGGGAGAAGGCAAGAGTATGGGGTTGAGAAACTTATCAGCCATGATCGAACGGCAGAGCAGACTCAATGGGCCAAATGGCCTAATTCTGCTCCATTATCTTACGGACTTATGGACAGAAGAGCAGCTAAGCAACTATAATCTGTAGCTGGAATTTCAAGATAAAACATTCGGTTTAAAACAAGGTCTACGAGTTGGTATTCAGACAGAGTACTTAAAGAGCACTGTGATCTTGAATGTTAACTCTGTGACAGTTGCTACGTTAATTTTCAGCCCTTCTACATACCTGAATGAGCTCTCATTACTCCAGAGACAATTAGTGTGGTGTCAGAATGTGAGGAATAGGGCTGTCAACCCTCTGGAATTTTCCCGGAGTTTCCAGGAATTGAAATATAATCTCCTGGGCACTGCTGGCTGAGGAGCAGGAGTAATTGTCTTGACAAACTGTAAAAGATCATGGGTTGAATTGCTTTCTTTGAAAGAAAGTTATATTCATTATATAAGGTTCTGGGGAAGGTGGAGTGTGGAAACAGTTTAAGTGGGTGAATAGCTGAGGAGAGAGCAATCAGAGACAGGAAGTCAACAGCAGCCACTGGACAATACGCCACTTCAGGACCCAATCATTTCTTCCCAGCAGACACTAGTCATTATACAGGAGAGAGTATGTTAACTGCACATGGCAATATCAGGCTTTTCATACACTTTAAACTCAGAAATTCTTGTAGAGGAGGGAATACTACTGCTGAAATGAGCCAGAGACATTACATATTGAAAAGCAGCAAAGCTGTGCTTGTTAAAGCAATGCTATCACAACTCTCGTATTTTCTGAAATTTCCTGTAACACGACTTTTATCCCCTGGGTCCTATTTTTGTTAATAAATTCAGTAAAAGGTGTCTTGGCACAGCCTGTGCTATTCTAAGAGCTTAACCTAATTACGAGTTGCCAAAGAAAGGTTTAATGTACTAAAAGATTATTTCAAGCTACATTAGGCCCAATGGGTGTGAACTGTTAAATTGCATTTTGGATGCTTGATTTAAACATCAGTCAATAATAGAACCACTCACTCCAATTTCTTGATGATTTTCTTTATAAAATTGCATTGTGTGGGGCTACCCTGAGCCACTGTTTGTCTGATATGGCCCAAACCATTGGCTAAATCATGTATAGCCCATACAGCATTGCAACCACAACTGGTTCTTCTGAACCCAGTTCTGAAGAAGATTCACTGAACTCGAAACATTAACTCTGCTTTCTCTCCGCAGATGCTGCCAGACCTGCTGCGTTTTCAAGCAATTTCTGTTTTAGTTTCAGAGAGAAGCAATGTGTCCCTGTGCTGGAGATACTTAAAGGGGCCCTCAACACTTGCATGCAATATGTTTTTGACTAACCTTTACCTCTTGTAAAGTGCTGTGGTGAATACCCGGAACTGTTCTGCAGATGTTTCTGAATAGCGGATCAAGATAAGGCTTAAGTATTTGCTGTATTTCTTAATATGCGACAAGATTAGGGGATTCAATGAAAAAAAAACAGCAAGAGGAAGCTAAGTGAGAGGCCCTCCATCAATGATCCTATTCACCATGGGTATTCCCTCAGCAAGTTAAGCAATATCTGAGATAACACAGTGTGGAGCTGGAGGAAAAAGAAGCAATATCTGAGGTGCCTCAGACTTAACAATGAGGTGGTCATTGTGGCGTTCAATGGTTTGATTGATCTCTGCTTGATGATGTTAGGTCGTTCTCTGATCAATGTAACTGTTCTTTGTTGCTTAAGCCTGCAGTTGGAGCTAGAGAAATAATTACATCAAGGATTATCCAGAGAGAAGGACTGAGTTTTCTAGCTGAGACCATGTGTGTGTTTAAATTCTTGTAAGTTCTAAGATATTTGAAGTATTGTAAATAAAATTGCTTGAAGTTAGAACAGAGTTATTTTGCATTATTCTGAGATAAAGAATACATACAAGTCAGGAGCAATGCCACCTCTTTCAGCCCAACCTACAAGTCTAAGATCTAGGTGAGGACATAGCCTCCTTTTGACCGCAAAGCCTCACATTTACTGCATCGAGATCTTCCCAGGCAGTGGTAATTGACCTTCTGAATATATCACGCACATGAGTTCATCAAAATATCCAACAGGCAATAAAACATACAAATGTATCTCAGGAGGCAGTGATATAGTGGACTAGTAATCTGAAAACCCAGGAATAGGACATAGGTTCGCATGCCACCACAGTAGCGGATATGATTTTAATTAACTCAACTGATCAAAAAAATGTTTAGAACTGAAGAAGCGTCTCAACCAGAAACGTCAACTTTCCTGCTCCTCTGATGCTGCTTGGCCTGCTGTGTTCCTCCAGCTCCACACTGCGTTATCTCTTACTCCAGCATCGGCAGTTTTTGCTATCTCTAGAACGGAAAGCCAGTCTTAGTAACAGTGTCACAAAATTTTTTGTGCAAATCATTCAGTTTCATTAACATCCTTAAAGAAGGGAATTGCCATCGTTACCTACTCTAGCACACATGTGATTTCAGCAATGTGATTGCACTCCCTTAATAACTCTCTGAAATGATCTCGCACACCACTTGGTCCAGGAAGGGTTTAGAGGGATATGGGCCAAATGCTGGCAATTGTAACTAGCTGACTGGGCACCAATTTGGGCCAAAGGGCCTGTTTCCATGCGGTATTACTCTATGACTCTATAAGTGTTCCAGAATTAGCATTGCTGCTAGTCCTGCTCTTTCAAAACAATACAACACTGATATCTACCCAGCAATGTGGAAAATTGCTCAGGTAGTCCTGTACACAAAAATCAGGAAACAATCCAGTGTGGTTAATGATGGACCTTTAGTCAACCCTTGGTCATCAAAAAAGTGACTGAAACAGTCAACAGTGTTTCAGGTGGTATTAACATAAAGTTTAAATCCTGCCAGGTATGTGTTCGTCAGCTTTTGGGCTGCTGAAGTCTTCAAGGTGATGATCCTACCTCCGAGAGGTGCCTGCTAATCAAAGGCAGCAACTCTTCAGACCCAGCAGTGCCACCAGGAGTAGTGACCACAATCGGTACTGAAAGTAGCCCAGCAGAAGAACATCACCCTGGAACTTTGGTCTGTTAGTGGCACTGCCAAGGCCCAGTTGGGTAGATCACAGCAAAAGAGTTGGGGGGGGGGGTGGTGTTGGGAGGGTAGGTGAGAAGTGTTTGATGTTAAGGGAAGGGATTGGTCATCTGTCAGGAAGACTCTTATCACTTCCATTCTTATGTACCCCCAACACAACTTGCCAGCAAGCCTGTCAGGTTTTACTTGGTGTCCTGCCCATATAACATCCATTGTCACCCCCATACACCACCACAGCCCCATCCTACTAATGGTAAAATATGGCTTTGATGGAATTAAGGGCTGGAGGGCCACCTTCAACCTTCCCCGTTTCTGACTTAGCTGGGGCAGTTGGGAGATGTTGGGCTCTCCCTACCCTTCCCCCAACCCCTTCCCACACAATCAAACAGCAACACCCACCTCCCAATCTGCTCCTGAGGGCCATTAAATTCTACCCATGGTGCACAGCCTCCCTCTAATAATGATTCAGCCTTTCAGAGGAGCAAGCTGGCTGCACTTGTGGTTTCAGAGCAATGCTACTGTGCCCCCTTGTGGTTACAGAAAGAGCCAGCAGTAGCCAACGTGGAACCCATTCAGTCAAATACACCCATCAGGACGATGAGATGGGTAAAGCAAATTTACATGCATGGTGCCCACCTTGATCTGAGTCATGAAGGCATCATCTCCAAGCCCCTAGCCATCGCACTGCCACCAAAAAGTTAAACTAATTGTTAGCCCTCAAAAATGACAGATTTTCTTTAGACTAAAATCAGATATATGGACCAAGGAGTTAACAGTAAGCTAATGGTCTGCAGTGGTGTGCACTAACTGTGGATTCACTCATGCATCTGTAAATAGGAACAGAGTCAAACACAAGGGATGTGATTAGGAGGTGCATGCTTGAGATTTTTGTCCGTCTGTAAATGAAGGTTCTAAACATTTGAAATGATTGGGTTCAGTTCTATCATTCACCACCTGGCTTTTTGAAGCAGAACACAAGATATTGGGTCTCAATCACTGTTTGCTCCTGAGGAGATATAGTTTGTTTCCATAGCAAGCCCCCGTACCTGGATAATGAGGCCCAATGCTCTCCAGGTAGTGGGCTACAGGCTTTATTTCAATGATAAGAGAGAGCCCATTGGTCAATGGATTCAAGTTTGAAAGGATTTTGAGCTCAGTATAGTTGGGAATCAGTCCTTGTTGGCATGGTGTATGAGGAACCATGGGGGTAGGTGTTGGCATGAATTGGCAATAGAGGGACAGAGATAAACTCTTTTAATGTTGCCTTTCAAAAGCTTTCCAAACCCAGAATATAGATGATATATACTGTAATTCATGAAGAAGTTGGTCTGACTCATCTGTTTCTGCACTGTATGACTCCATCAATACTCAGAGGGTGGGGTGATTGAAGATGACTATTGCAATGGAGTTAGACAGGTCAGAGAACGAATCCCACAATCAAGTCCTGCGTGCCATTTGTAAATGGCTCTGGAGTCCTAATGTTTGGAGAAATCCAACCCTGAATATTTAACAGTTCCACCAAGTTTGACCACATGTCTGAATATTTGCTAACTCAGATTCAACATTGGAGACACTCCCCATTATACATTATCTTATATCAACAGAACACCTCCAGGGAACTGAGGTTGACGCATTCTGTGAAAAAGCATCAGTTTCAAAAAATGCTCGTCAGTGCACAAAATAACAAGCACCATTGGGAGAGGAAAGTGAAGAAAAAAAGAATAAATGAAATTCATTTGACAAAACTTTATAAAGAACAGAACACAAGTAGCTACTGAAAGATAGATTCCATCAAGACACACTTGTCAAGATCTTATACTGTAAGCAATACATTAATGCAAACAGTGAATAAATCAGCATTAGGTAAACTGATTTAACACATGTGAATAAATGGTACAGAAAAAAAAACAAGATTAACAGCTATAAGTGAAGCCAGTTCCACAAAGGCAGTGTTCATACATGCTGGGACTTTTTAAGTGAATAGCATGAGCATTTTTGTTCTTGTGTTCCTCAATAAAAGTACTATACAGGAGGATTTTGGATGTTTTATGCAACATCAAATTCATTGTCTGTCAATCTCTAGATTTCGGTGGCTCAGTGGTTAGCATTGCTGCCTCAAAGTGCCAGGGACCCGGGCTTGACTCTACTCTCAGTCTGTGTGGAGTTTGCATATTCTCCTTGAGTCTGTGTGGGTTTCCTCCGGGTGCTCCGGTTTCCTCTCACTATCCAAAGATGCACAGGTTAGGTGGATTGGCCATGCTAAATTGCTCGTAGTGTTCACAGATGTGTAGATTATGGGGATGAGTCTGAGTGGGATGCTCTGAGGGTCGGTGTGGATTTGTTGGGCCGAAGGGCCTGTTTTCACACAGTAGGGATTCTATGATTTTCCATTGACATGATAGTGGTGACCCCCCAGGAGCCATGTAAGTCTACATCATGTAGGTTGGACTATAACCTGGTGTCATGTGACTTCTGACATTTTATCCAGTTCCAGCATCACCTGCTCTTAAACTCTAAGGTTTGACTAATAAATGTAAGTATCCCATATGCCTTCTTAACCGCTTTATCTACTTGGCTGGTTACATTAAGGGACCAATAGATATTCACACCATGGTCCTCCTGATCCTCTGTGCTTCCCTGGGTCCTACCATTCATCCCGTACTACTTTGCCCTGTTTGTCCTGCATACTTGTCTGGATTGAATTATATTTGCCACTGATCAGCCAATCGATATCCTCCTGTAATCTAAGGCTAACTTCCTCACTACCTTGGCTACACTGAAGTATTAATGTTTGTAAGTTCCTTCTGAGCCCCTCAAAACAATCCCAAAACAGAGCCAGTGACCTTGCCACTTTCACAGTTATCCTGGACTTTTCCTAAGTCTGTCTCCAACGCTTAGCAGCTTACTAATCTCTAACATTTCTTCCTGAGTTCACTGAAACAGCGCAGAGCCATTCTACTACTCTTAACACCTTCCCTATAGGACAGCTAAGATTCAGCACATTAAAAGCACAAGTGTGCCCTGCCTATGCCTCGTCCTCCAACTCTCCGCAACTCCAAAACTGCTTTTCAATAGCCTCAGAATTGTCCTGAGCGGCTCGCTGAAATTCTTGCAATAAACCCTGCCCATGTCACGGGTTAGGATTGAATATTATCACATAGCAACTTTTGGAACTGCTTGTTGAAATTCTCTCAGAATGCTGGAAATGGTCTCTTCAAAGGAAAGAAAATTCCTTTGGAACGGCTTTGAAAATGGAACAGGTTCTTATTATAAACTCCTATAAATAGCCTATAATAGATTGTATAGATAATCCTTTCATTTACACATATACAGCATATTTACAAAATGCTAAAAGTTGAAATCAAGGAAAAGCAAGTACGTTTAACAGATAAAGAAGTAATATTAGGAGGATTTAAGCATTACATCATTGATATAACTGAACATCAACAATGTTTCTTATGCCCTTCTTTTAACTTTGTAAACAAAGTTTCAGATATGTTCATAGCCCAATGTCACTCATTTTGTCAGCTGTAGGTGCACTTCCACCTTTAAGTTCATTCTCCAAACTCAAACAGGGTAAACTCTCACTTTGAGACAATAAGGTAAAAGTTGGTTCCCTGAGTGCCAACAATTTGACCTTGTGGAGTTGGTACCCACAAAGCAGTAGAATTGATTGAATGCTGCTGTAATGAACAAAGCCACAACAAGCAAGAAACTGCAAAACCTCCTATTCTTCTAAATGAGATATCGAGTTCCTACGTTCAAGTTATCAAGGTAGAAATTGGGTGGGCCCACTCTTAAGTGCTGTATGTGTGGCCTATGTACCCCCAATGGAAATGAATCCTCAAACCACATTAGCCCATTTCCAATGCTCGTGCCGACTGCACCTCCTGGGGCAGCTCCCAATCAATCCTGCTTCCTTTACTGCATGGATAGAACATTTTTTATTAAGAAAGAAACAAATTCAAAAGCTTCTTTGGCTCATTCCTCGTCCTTCTTTCCAAATTTTTGGTTTCCTTCACCTATTTTTACTTACATTTATCAGACAGGCCATGTAACGTTAGAAACCATTTCACAACAACACTGCCTGTAACACTATTCAGACTTACAGGCAGTGTTGTTGTGATATAGAACCAACCACTGCAGCTAATAGTTGGGGTTCAGTGCTACAATCAATCTTCCTTTCCATACCGGGCCTAAGGGACAGTTTGGTTGACAGTAATCACGGATGAACCATTGCTGAGTCTTAATAAGAGGCACTTGTCTTACCAACAAGATGTAGTTCATTACATGATACCATTAGTTACAGGGTCTCTACATTGGTTAGAGAGACATAATTCTATGACTATTTGGACAAAGTCAGAAGTCACATTACTCCAAGTTATAGTCCAACTGGTTTATTTGAAATCACAAGCTTTTGGAGCATAGCCCCTTCATCAGGCGTCTCACTTCACCTGACGATGGGGCTACGCTCCAAAAGCTTCTGATTTCAACTAAACCTGTTGGACTACAACCTGGTGTTGTGCGACTACTGCCTTTGTTCACCCCAGTCCAACATCATGACTATCAACCCACATCACCCACATCAACCCACATCATGACTATCAGGAGCCAGGGATGAGAACTCTGACCTCTATGGCATCTTGGGCTAGAGACCTCCTTTTCCCACACAAGATGCAATGACATCATCAGATTGGTTGTAGCTTCATGCATTCCCAAACATGAAACCTTTCAGAACCATTACCTTATACAGCAACTTTTACATGTTGGCCCATTAATTAGTTAAATACAAATCTGAAATGCCTTTGTCAAAAAATTGAGCAGAATTTTACATGCACTAGAAGTAGAGGGTGTGCAAGGTGGTAGGAAGGGAAAATAATCAGGTACATTAACACTGAGGAGATTCCTGCCCTCTTCCCATCACTTCAATGGTTAAGTTCTGGGCAAGAAGGTTCAAAGTCAACTTTCCTGACTTGCCACCAATTAAGGTCCTTATGTGGTCAATTAGTAACCACTCAAGGGCCTCAACTCACTACTGTCCCAATTAGCTGCCTTCCCGTTTCAAAAGATTTCTGTCATGGTTGCTTCCAAACTCTTTCACTCTGGCTCCATCACGCAAACCAACATTATTAACGGACGACAGAGTTACAGCTCTTGCAACCAATCACTGGTGAGAATTATATTGCATTTTATGGTTCTTACTGTCTATTTTTTGTTTACATCTCGCTGAGGTATTCAAAGATATTTTACTGTGTGAACAGTGCTATGTAATTCAGAATTAATTCAGCTCCCTTCTTGTTCTCATTTTGGAGGGATTTGCATGGTGGCAAAAAGCTTCAGTTTATCATCTGGTCATTATTAACATCTTCTAAAATGTTATGTGCAGTATTAGTCTAATTTCTGATAATATGTTATATTAAATTCAGACAGATCTGAAGCTAATTTAAAATACTGTAAGCACATTTTTATTACTTTATGTAGAGTTAGCTATATGTGATTTGGGCTGATTATTTTCCTATTAGCCATTGGGTTAACGCCTGCTATTTGCAAACAGGATTAATTCAGCTCCCTTTCCAGTGAGATCCTTTCCCCTGAATGTGCCAAGAACCTAGGCCCAGCTCAAAGTATCTTATATTTTCCTCCTATTTCTGACCTTTCTAGTTATTGAAAGTTTACTTAGTGTTAGCGAAGCACTTGAACAAGAGAAGTGCCTTGACTAATAAATTGGCCCTCACTAACACACAAAAATAAAATAATTTTCCCTTCATAGCTAAATTCACAATGACAGATATACACTAAATTCCCACCCCAGCTCTTGCTATTCTCACGAGAACTAGGTTTTTTTTCCCAAAGTGAATGCATGACTGGATTGCAAAATTAAAGTCACAATAGACTATGCTGTAAATTGCTAATCTTGCCTCACTGTACCCTTCCCTGAATAAACACCAGAGTTAGGCAGGCTGTCACATGATGTAGGTTGCATTCTCTGGTGCCCACATGGTTGTGGTTGTGCAATAAAATGCCATTTCTAAATAAACATACCTCCACGTAGGGCGTATGAAAAGCACAGTCAATGCAATGGCTGTGAGTGCAAAACATGTGCATTCTTTCCAGCACTTTGCACTTTAAATGCTCACACTCAACTGCTTCCCCATCTGCTTCAGCACGCAGCACAATCTTTCTCGAATGCCATAGACCAGTTTGAAAATCTGGCTGCTCTGGTGAATAGAACATCCTATGCAAGCTGAGCTGAGGGAGAGTGCTGTATGCTGTCTTATGTGCAATGTGTGATTTTTTTTGGGAGGAAAATATTCCATTTATACATTAGGACACACGTCATGCTATGCTATAATGAATTAACAACGCTGAATAAGGCAAATTCTTTGATAGTGAAATGATTTTTCAAAAGTAGTAGATCAGTTCAACAAAAGACATTTACATGTGAATATCACCTCAGAAAGGGGAACTAAAAAAAGACTTTCACAAATGAGAAAAATTCAGTGCAAAGAGACCTTTTATTATAGTGCTCACATCAGGAGGTTGTAGCTAGTCCCTTAGATCTCATTCCATTGCTGCCTTGGCTTTCGCCCGGTTCACAGCAGGAAGCTACCAGAGTACATTTTGCAGAGGGCCATTGACACTATGGGGTGAATTCAAACAGAAAATGCATTTAGTTTCCTGATCTATTGCCTTTCCCAGTTATTCCCTCATGCATTCTGGTTTATTTAGTCCAATTAATGCAACTGTAAACTCCAAAGCAAACTAAGTAACTCAGTCAAGCCCAAATGAATTTAACTAATTATGCAACTCAGACTGCAAGCACCTCAATAGAACACTGTCTGCCTGAGGACTTTGAGGAGTCCATGCATTTGTTTGGGCTGCAGTATTTTCCAATACAAATTAACAAAGCAATTAGATCTCAGTGGCTTTGTCATATTAAACCCTAACTAAAAGCGCAACAATAGGGCCACATGGAAAGGGGTTGTCACTGGTTTACAAAGGGAATCTTATTAAAACATAGCCAGCATTTCCCCAGGGAATTCCATCAAACTCTTGATGCAACTCCATTGGAAGTTGAGACCCTTTTGTTAACTGGAAATAGCATTATTAAATTAAAGATGATAATATATGCAAGTTTGCAGATCAACGCAAATTAGTATATTGATTATTAATAATTTGGAATGAAACTATCTCACATTTGGCACCATTGAAATTACCCGACATTTCGAACCAATCGACTTTGCCTTTAGATAAAGTCAGAATATTAACATAAGAGCTGGAACTTTGTCTTACAACTGTTTCAAGGGCAAATTGCACACAATCCAATCAAACAAGGACTTGTTATGGTATGTGATTACTAAGACAGTACTGAGAAAGGTGGCAACAGGTCCACACACACCCGATCCAATTGAAAACAGTTGTCCAACAATCCAGATTCCAACCTGCAAATAAATTGAGCCATTAGCTTTAATCTGATTGTAGAGGTCAAAGTGTGTTATATTCGCTACCTTTCAGAATGGTCAGGAAAAGTGCACAGAACTATTTCAAATCATTTTTAACTTCCCTGATTCTGGAGATGGTGGGTCTGACATATGAGGAGACATTGACTACTTTGGGATTGTTTTTGCTGGAGTTCAGATGAATGAGGCGGGATCTCAAAGAGATTTATAAAATTCTAACAGGACTAGACAGGGTAGATACAGGGAGGATGTTCCCGAATGCGGGTGTGTCCAGAACCAGGAGTCACAGTATGAGAATTCGGGGTAGACCAATTAGGACGGATAAGAGGAGACATTTCTTCACCCAAAGAGCGGTGAGCCTGTGGAATTCATTACCACAGGAAGTAGTTGATGCCAAGATATTGAATGTATCCAAGAGGCAACTAGATATAACATTTGGGGTGAATGGGATCAAAGATTACAGGGAGAAAGCAGGATTAGGCTATTGAGTTGGATAATCAGCCATGAACATGAAGAATGGCGGAGCAGGCTTGAAGGGCTGAATGGCCTCCTCCTGCTCCTATCTTCTATGTTTCTATGTTTCAACCTTTACTTAAAACCATAACATGAGTCTTAGATCATATGATTAGAACTGTTGCATTGTTTCTCCATTTTGTTTCTCCACATTCTGTGTGAATTTTTAATAACCTGACACCCTTTACAGTGACAATGAAGTTGTTCTACTGCACAAATTGCAGAGACTTACTTGCTTATGGGATGAAGTATATTATTTTTTAAAGTTCTTCCCTGCATTTTTCAAGTTCAAAGTGCTGGCTGAATGACTGTCATAGAAAGAAAAATTGTACATGGTACATAATATGGGAGACCAACATGTAATCAACATCACTCACAGTGAAAATTACACCCAGTGAGTTTCATATTGAAGCTGGAACGAAATAGATCAGCGAAAGCAAGTGAAATACTTTCTGGGAAATTATGAAGAGTAGAATTAGATGAATGGGATTCCTGAGAGAGTTTTAGTTGATCAGACTTCAGTTGGAATCAGTTAAATAATAAGTCAAAAATTATGGATTATTGAGCACAAAAATGAAATGTTGTAATAATCAAACTGTGAGAATGAACACAAAGAGTAATAAGGCCTAGTATGTAAATGATAAATTTAACCTTATCACCTCATTGCAAAATTGACCAAATCAGATGCAGCACTGCTTTTTCTCACACTGCCTGATTTTATATTACACTGAAATGATTCAGGAATAGAAACATAGAAACACAGAAAATAGGTGCAGGAGTAGGCCATTTGGCCCTTCGAGCCTGTACCACCATTCAATACGATCAAGGCTGATCATGAAATTTCAGTATCCCATTCCCGCTTTCTCTCCACACCCCTTCATCCCTTTAGCCACAAGGGCCACATTCAGCTCCCTCTTGAATATATCCAATGAACTGGCCCCAACACCTTCATATAGTAGAAAATTCCACAGGTTCATAACTCTCTGAGTAAAGAAATTCTTCCTCCTCTCAGTCCTGAGTGGCTTACCCCTTATTCTTAGACCATGACCCCCAGATTTGATTTCCCCAAACATCAAAAACATTCTTCCCGCGTCTGGCCTATCCAATCCATCAGGATTTTATTTGTTTCTCTGAAATCCCCTCTCATTCTTCTAAATTCCAGTGAGTACAAGCCCAGTCAATCAATCAGTTTTTCCTCATACGTCAGTCTTGCCATCCCAGGAATCAGTCTGGTGAACCTTCATTGGACTCCATCAATATTAAGAATGTCCTTCCTCAGACTAGGAGACCAAAACTGCACACAGTACTCAAGGTGTGTCCTCACCAAGGCCCTGAATAACTGCAGCAAGACATCCCTATTCCTACACTCAAATCTTCAATTGGGTTTTGCACCAAGTCGGTTAATCACTCAATCCCATGAACTTACCAATGGGCAAGTTTGCTCAAAATTATCTCCCTAATGTCATTCTTCACACCAGATAGCTTTACTTCAGATTCCAGATGTCATTCGATCATGCCGCTGGATCTTGTGAAGGTCTAGCAATATCTGAGCTGTGAAATGGCTGGCACTGAGGGTCAAAATCTCTCAGAGTAAACAGTGCCGAATGTTGTCAATTTTGCTGGGTTAACTCCCTGACTCCTTGATCTTAGAGAAGAACTTCAGCTATTGAGCATAAACGAATTCCATAGTCTGCAGTTCAGATTTAAGGGCTAAGGAAAAGAAACTTCACCTGGAAGAAGATTTTAGTTTTTACAGTGCTGGTTGGTGGATGTCTGAGCGTAACAGAGGAATTGGGGCAGAGAGGGGTTTATCAGGGGTTGGAGGGAAGGAGGCAAAAAACATGAAGCAGTGCCAGGCACCAATCAACAAAGAAACTCCAATGCAGAGGTATGATTTGGTGTCTGTCTGTTAGTGTTGAGTGAAGCTGCACCCCATTTCCGTACTCTTTATGAGGCTGGGTTGAGAAAGGTGGCCTTAGCTAACACTTCAGGGCACAGTCTGCAGGGGGCAATGCTGTTTTTGTCTGTGAGCAGCAGGTGGTCAAGCGTGGTAGGCTTGTAGCCCTTTACAATGTTCTTCCCCGGAGAGCATTTTTGAGATGAAGTTGGCCTTCAACAGCAGTGTGCAAAGGAGCAGGCTGTTTGATGCTAAAATAAAACAAAAAAAAAATGCAGATACTGGAGATCTGAACTGTAAAGAAAGAGAAAATTGCTGGAAAATCTCAATAGATCTGGCAGCATCTGTGGAGAGAAAGCAGAGTTAACATTTTGAACTTGGTGACTCTTCTTCAGACCCTGGTTCACCAAATTCACTGGACCCAAAACATCAACTCTGCTTTCTCTCCACAGATGCTGCCAGACCTGCTGAGATCTTCCTGCAATTTCTACTTTTGTTTATGACTTCCAGCATCATGAATTCTTTGGGTTTTTTGCATGAGCTAGAAATAATTTTATAGAAATAATTTTGTGAAGTGTGCAATCTTTGACGCAGTTAACCAATTCACCCTGCACATGATCAAATGAGTAGTGATGGTCTGTAACTGTCACCAGCCTAAGTTTGGCATTTATAGACCTTTACTTCCGTTCGTGACAAGAGACCTGCCTTTGACACCCCTGCTACACAGATAGGCTTTCATCCAGCCCTGCCATCTGCTAAAGACTGATCTGCAAACACCTTGTATCACTGGAATGTTTCATCCTGTGGGCACAGATTAAATGTTTATACCACTAAATTCCTCCAATCTTCAACCAATGCTGTCAGTTGTACATCTGCAAGTATTAAAAATACTCCACATACTGGTGGAGCCCCCAGCATGAACAGAACTCCTCTTCCATGTCCTTGTTGCTCTCTATCTCAATTGCCATCTCCAGTTCCACAGCCCTTATGGAATTCTGAATTCGTCCAACTCTGGCCTTTAGCATATCCACCAATCCTTTTGCTCCACCACATGTAGCTGGTCTTTATGTCAACTAGGCTTTTCAGTCTGAAAATCCCTCCTTAAACTTCCTTTCCTTTCCACTTCTGTCTGCTTTTAAACCCCTTGTTGAAGCCTACTTCACTGCCCAAGCTTATGGTCACCAGAACTATTGGTTCATTCTTCAGCTTAGTGTCAAATTTTGGCTGACAACACACCATGCTGTGTTCTTGAAGATGTTCATTCTGTTAAGACTTCAATTTTTCTATGATACTTTATAAATAAAAGTAGGTGCTGCAGAACAACACCAGTGAAGAAATAGACAATGTCATTCTCCAAGTTTTTAATTGACTTAAACAGATTTTATAACACGGCACTTTAAACCTTCCTTAGTTTTCTTCTTAAATCCTCCTGTAAAACTTGATTTATTAAACTTCAATGAAAAATGTCTACATTTTATGGCAAGCATCTGACCAGTAAGCATTATGTATTCCTGGTTCAGTTCAAACGACCTTTTCGTGTCCCTCCTACCCATTAGTAAACATCTCGATGAAAGGGTTAATGAGAGTTTCTGTCTGGTTCTGTTCCTATGAAATACCTTAGGATATTTTGTTGCATTAAAGATACTGTAAAAAACACACCATTGTTCCCGTTTATTCAAGGACATGTGAACTCTTTAATTGTCCTTTTACATCCTGGGTTCTGCTCCCACAATGCAACTGCTATCCTCAAGGCAAATATTCCATGATGGCCTCCCATAAATGTCTAGTGACCTCAGCCAGGAAAATGGGCTGAGTCATGGTAGGGTCCAGAGTATTTAACAGAAATAAGGTTGTTGACTTGTTCGCCAAGTTGGCTTGTTCTCATTCAGACATTTCATCACCATGCTAGGTAACATCATCAGTGAGGCCTCCAAAGAAGCGATGTTGTTCTACTCTGCTTGGAATTTGTACTGTCTGGTCTGTTATGGTGACTAGTGTCATTTCCGGTTTTGATCTCTACGGGTTTGTATATGGAGTCCAATTCTATATGGTTGTTGATTGTATTACAGGTTGAGAACCATGCCTCTAGGAATTCCCGTGTGTTTATGTTTGGCTTGGGCTACTATGTTTACGTTGTCACAGTTAAACTGTGTACTGATATTAAGGAAAGTTCATCGTATCGTTTTGCTGCTAGCTGATGCTTGTGAATTCTGATGGCCAGTTTCCTTCCTGTCTGTTCAATGTAATGTTTGTGGCAGTCGTTGCATGGTATTTTGTAAACCACATTCATTCTGCATGTTGTGGGCATGGGGTCTTTAATCCTTGTGAGCGTTTGTCGTAGAGTGGCTATGGGCTTGTGTGCTACCATGATTCCTCGTGGTCTCAAGAGTCTTGATGTCAGTTCCTCTATGTTCTTGAGGTAGAGCAGTGTGGCCAGTGTGTTAGGGTGTACTGTGTTCTCCTGTTGTTTATTTAGTAGGCACCTGCAGATGAAATTGCGGGGATATCCGTTCATAGCGAAGATTTTGTTTAGGTGCTTTTCCTCTTTCCTGCGTAGTTCTGGAGTGTTGCAGTGTGTCCTGGCCCATCCTAAAGCAGCTTTGTTCGTGGGCGTTGGGGTGGTTGCTGTGGAAGTCGAGGATTTGATCCGTGTGGGTTGCTTGTCTGTGTACTGAGGTTGGAATCCCCATTGGTCATACGCTCAACTCTGACATCCAGAAACAGATTGTTGTTTTCTTCTTCCCTTGTGAATTTAATCCCCGTGAATAAGTTGTTGATGAGGTGGTGGGTCTCTTCTAATTTGTTGCCTTTAGTAATGAAAAATGTGTCACCTATGTACCGGATCTACAGTTTAGGTTGAATGTGGGGGAGGGTGGTGTGTTCTAGTCTTTGCATGACTGCTTCTGCAGTGAGTCCTGAGATGGGTGACCCCATTGGTGTACCATTGATCTGTTTGTGTACTTGACCATTAAAAATGAAGTGTGTGGTGAGGCACAGGTCTGGTAGTTTAAGTATGTTGTCATTGCTGATGGAGCTACTAGTCTACGTTGCTGGTTCCTCTAGTAATGTGACCAGTGTTTCTTTGGCTAGTGGGATGTCGATTGATATGAATAAAGCTGTGACGTCAAAGGAAACCATGATCTCATCGTCGCTGATTTTTATGTTCTTGAGGATATTGAGGAATTCTTGGGTTGAATGGATGGAATGGAGTGATCCGTCGACTAGGTATTTCAATCTCTATTGTAGGTCTTTGGCCGGTTTGTATGAAAGTGTGCCCAGTAGGGAAACAATGGGTCTGAGGGGAAGTCTGGTTTGTGTACATTAGGAAGTCCGTAGAAGCGGTGGTGTCCTTGCCTTCTGGTTTCATTCTCATGTAGTCCGTTTTAGTTATCTGTCCTGCATCCTTAAGTCTCTTCAGTGTCTGGGTGACCCTATCACCTAGCTATGGTGTTAGGTCTATCGCCACCTATTGGTAAATGTTTGAATCTGCGAGCAATGCCTGTGCTTCCTGAATGTAGTCTGTTTTGTTCATGCGCCCTTTGTCTCTCTCAAGTTTATCGAGTGTTTTTCTCTCTGATGTGTTCAGGGTGTCCCATTTGTTCCTTCTGTGTCTTGTGGGGATTATTTTAGCTCCTTATGAAGCTTGTACTGTCAACATTTGGAATCATACATAAGAACTGCACATTTACTTTTTATCAGAGTAAATCTTCAAAAATTAAAAATTCATCGACACCACAAGCAAAAATATGAACTTTGGTAACACTATACAGCCTTTTTGATGAATATTAATGTTTTTAGCCATCTGCAAAATATACTTGCATTAAACAGCCATCTGAGCTAATTGTACCTTGTATAAATGTTGCTCTATGGGCAAAGGAAATAGGATGGTATCTTCCCAGCCCCTCAATGATGTGGGCAATGGCGAATCATTGGATAAAATGAGCAGAATTTTACAAGGTTCTAAGCCACATGGGCTATGGTGAGATGAGTGGTAGAATAGGGTGAGATATTCAGAGAGGCTCATATTAATGTTGAGATCATTTCAACACATTTGTATACCTTTCTTAAGTAGCATAACAAGATTCTCACTAAGCTGTGGGAAGTTCCCAACTAATGTTTATTATTGCTTGTTAAGCACCTTCTTAACAGTCCAACTTGCCACAGGTTGCAATCTTACTAAACTCACTTTACAGACTACAAAGCTGAAATGTCAGTTTCTTAACACCTATGATTGACTGTAGTTTAATATTAGTTACAAACTATTCATAAAATGACAGCCCCAGTCAATTGAGAAAACCTCAAAACAAAGATTAAGGACCATAAAGGGGTTGAAATAGTCATAAATATGATGCCAAGAGGGCTATTGCTTTCAGCTTCATAATTAAGACATGTTCACCAAACGCCAGAACTTGAAAGGAGCCCGATTAGGTGTGATTGAATCAACATAAGGACATAAGAACTGGGAGCAGGAGTAGGCCATCTGGCCCTTTGAGCCTGCTCTGCCATTCAATAAGATCATAGTTGATCTTTTCGTGGACTCAGTTCCATTTATCCACCTTCTCATTATATCCCTTAATTCCTTTTCTATTCAAAAAATCATCTATCTAAAAAACATTCAACAAGGCAGCCTCAACTACTTCACTGGATAAGGAGTTCTGGTCCCCCTAATTTTAAGGCTATGTAATCAAAAAAGACTTTTCATCATAATAGGGAGTCCTGGGATGTTGGTAAATAAGTGATGGTGGTTTTCCCCCCATGGCCACTCCTGGTACTTTTTAGTATTTGCCACCTCTACCAGTCTGCAATACTGTATATGTTGTCTGAGGTAACTCACTGCCACCAACTCTCCATTGCCTTTGGCTTTGTAATGGGCCTGTTCAGTGATTATGGTGTAGGATACAATACTGATGGGTAACTAAAGAAGAGGTGCTGTTCTTAGGTAACAAGATTTAATGTATGATGGTAATAACACACCTCCATTTGAGCAGGCATAATTGCCAGGTTGTTTGGAAGCTGGTAAAGAAATGTCTGCTTTCCTAAAACCTTAGGTAAAGCTCCTTATCTCCACCCACAGACTGTGTATTATTAATAGAAGGGGTCAAGCCAATGTAACATGATTATTAACCCTTTCAGAATCATTATCTCATACAACAGTTTGTGGGCTCTTGTGGTACAGTATAGTGCCCCTATCTCTGAGTCAGGAGACCTGAGTTCAAGTCCCACCTGCTCCAGAGGTATGTAATAACATCTCTGAACAGGGTGATGACTAAACATCTAAAAAATACCCCAGCAACTTCTTTCAAAAATTTTACAAGATGGAAGACACATTAATTTGTCTTTCTAGGAGAGACATGAAGAAGAATACTACATTCTTGATTTTTACAGAGAAGGTATCAGCATAGGTCCCTACTCCGTCCATGAGAGACATGATGAGCGTACCACTGCTGATATTCACATTGGTGGATGTCCCTCGGTCTATTTAAAGATATAGATAAGTAACAATAACAATTTTCTAAATAATAGATATACAACCTAAGATATAATATGAAGATTTCTACTGTTAGTTATTTATAACAAAATTATAAATGTGAGTGTATACCGGCTACTGATGACACATAGCAAACACAGGAAGTCTTTTCCTACTTTCTGTAGTTTCAGTTCAGAATGAAGCCAAAAGGGGCCTGCCTGCAGATCACATATGCATCGTCCACATTGACAATAGAAATTTCATAAACAGGCTCTGGGAACTGTAGACAGATGAGGAATGGACACCACATTACTGCAAACTAGTAATATTCACTAACCGCTAAACAATGTAAAGAAACATGGCAGAGCAGGACTTCACTTCCTTCTGTCAAATCCTAGTCCCATGTGATCTGACATAATGGATATAATCTCACTATTAGCATGTAGCTTTCATTTGCATCTACAACAGGGAAGTATTCCTAGTGCAAAATATGGAATAGACTTTGAGCATGGGGTAAATCAAAGACCTGGAAATAATTGGAAGCTTTAACAGGGGACATATAGGATTCATCTGGAAGGATGGATTATGATGGTCTGAAAAGTCTTTAATTTGCTAGTAATCTTAACAATAACTGGTTTAATTGATATCTTAGTTGTTGTACAGCTTCCTGCTCCCATTTTGACTAAGGAAGGGAGGAAAGTAAAAGTGAATTTGTACAATTGAAGCAAAAAGGGCAAGTCAACAACATACGTATCTAATATATACACTGGTGATAAGAGAAGGTCAGATATCGTGTATTCTGTGGATTCCCCAAATCTTTTCCACCACGTATAAAGCACAATTCAGAAGTGTAATCGAGTGTCACACACTTATCAGGATGAATACAGCTCAGCTAAAGAAGCTCAAAAGATGTTCAAAAGAAAGGAGCTGGATTGACACCGTATCCACAGGTTAGACATCCCTCCATTACCCCACCAAACCTTCTTTACAGCATCATCCAAACCCATGGCCTCCACAACCTAGATGAACAAGGATAGCAATCATACAGGAACACTGTCTCCTGCAAATTCCCCTCCAGCTGAGGTCACACACAATCCTAACTTGCAACTCCTAACCATATGAACAACAAAGTTCAAGAAAGCAACCTACCACCACCTTCTCAAGGGCAATTAAGTTGGGGCAATAAGTGCTCATGATTCCCATATCTAATCAATGAATCAAACAAGTGCTGTAATAACTGAGCTTCATTTAAACTTGATATGGACAAAGAGTGTCAAAGACATTTATAACATTAGTGATCGACTAATTATATTTGGTCAAGAAACAGAAGGAAGCCATTTTAAGGTCAAAGTGATGAATTCTGTTCAAGAAGTAGTGAGCTATATAAATACAAGGAACACATTTTGGATTTAAAGGCATAGAAAACTATTGACAGCAAATTAAATGGCCACATAGTAAAATGATAAGGTATTTTTAAGAAAGAGCAGATATTTGGATAGGTGGTGCTAATGGCATTAATTAGACAGGAATGAATTATAACAGTTGGATTTCAGAGCAAAGGAGATATCACTTTAGGCATGAAACTAGTAAGGGCAGCAGAGTAATAACTGTCGGGTTCTATTAGGCACATGCTTAACATGAATGGGTAGCCAGTCGGTTGTTTAGCAAAGAAGAGAGGTTGCAATGAATCTTAAAATGATAGCCAAGAGGCATTTTAGCATCCCGGAGGTAAAGAGTACAGATTGCAGTCAAGTGGAAGGACAGGATGAAAGTAAAAACAGATTAATTAGATTCAGTGAGTGACTACTTCTTAACAAAATACATGAAGCAGAATATGAGGCTGGATACTATTGGTTAGTATATAATGGTCTACAGAAATTATTAATAATCTGGATGCACACTAGCACTTGAGTGCATGTTTAGTGCATCATTAGTTTTTTTGTGATATAAGTTAAGGCCAAAATCGTAATGACAGACGTGCAAAAATTTGGAAGAGCATATTTTGGGACCACATGAGTAAAAATCTTGGCTGCATTGAGTTAAAGGAGAAAACAGAAGGACAATAATTGATATTTTTTAAAGAATACCTTGAAAGGAGCAACTTTCCTGTTTGTTGATGTGGGCTAAGACTTTCACCTGCTCTCAATGTGTATCAGAAGTTCAAGCGACATGACCCACAATTTTCCAACCATTTAAATTAATGCAAGACAAGGAAGTATGCGAACAGAATACACTGCTGTGAAAACAAGACGGAGAACTACAACACGGAATAGAGAAACAAAGAAGTTAAACATAATTAAGAAATTCAAGAAACAGTTAGGATTCAATCAGATTTATATCATTGGAAAATAATGACCTGAGTTTTACAGAACAGCAGAAAGGAAGATTATTGTGGCAGCACTAAGGATCAAAAGAATTTACTTTCTGTTGAAAATTGAGTGGAATCAAAAATATCAGAGAGGTTCTTTAAGGGTTGTTGGATAGAAATATTATAGGGAATCAGGAAATGGCAGATGTGTTAAATGAATTCTCTGCAAATTCCATTTTGCAGTCAAAATGGTTCAGGAATCTATAGCATATGTCGAGGTCAGTAAAGCCTGTATTATTAAGAAACTTAAAGCATTAAAGGGCAAATATTTGGAATGCAGTTAATTTTACTGCCCAATTACTGGAGGGAAGAAGGTTGTAGTTTAGGCTGTTGGGGTATTTTGAGTGGGGTTGATACCAGTCCACATATACCACTAGCAGGAATAGATGTTTGCAGGCAGCAGATCAAAAAAGAGGAAAAAAATAGCTAATTATTGGATCCAATTATCTTAATAAGTCTGCACGTTCTGATATTCAAACATTCATGCTACCAGTGACAGAGGTCACAGCTGCACCAGATTTTTGTGCATGACAGAATTTTTAATACAAGTCTTTAACCATTGATGTCCCAGAATAAGTTTATAGATCATCATCAGGCTTGATTTTGTGTCAGGGATTGATGTGTATAATGCAGTCATATTTCTCATTGCAACTTTGCCTGACTATGAGCTGAAAGTCCAGACTTTAAATTTACAGAAAAATAAAAGGCAGAGATAAATTTGGAATTTTCAGAGTCAAGGAGAAAGCGCAGGAGTCTCATCTCCATTATCAATACATCCTATCGTTGCCAGCATGAATCACACAGGAGGGAAACCCAAACTCAGCAAGACCACTTGAACCTTGTGCTGAGTTCAAACAGATCCCATTTTGACTGTTTTCAATGTCTGGAGGTTATGATTTGATGGATTAGACATAAATAGACCTTATCTGTCCTTCAAAAGTATTTATGTGTTATAATCTGAAGACTTTTAAATCCTCCATTCTTTAACCATTAAAATATCAGGCCAAAACTGTCAGAGAGAGTTAACAAAACACCATCTGTTAGACTGCTTTAACTGACAGGCCATCTGGTGTAGGTTAGAAAAGATCATCATCGCCTTTTTGTACAATTTTAATTGAGTTCTTTTCTGACATTTCCCAAGACTAACACTGCGATTAAGAATATTTTGCTCAGCTTTCAAAGATAAAATTATCACAGCAAGGCGCTTCTGAGTGTACAGTTTAGTGATCAGTTTAAGGAAGTACCTAAATAATTTGTGGTCTTTTGTGTGAGCTCTGAATGGGAGTTTATTTGCTTTGCTAAATGATTAAGTATTTGGGGAGACTAAAAAGCTCTGAGTGTGTTTCATGAATGTGAGCTTTATTTCATGATCAAATGTAAATGAATGAAAGCTATAGCAGATTGTTAAAAAAAAACATACTTTCGTCCTTGCTACATGAAATCTGACATATGCCTAATGTAGATACTGAGATAGTGGCGATGCAGGTGGCATATGAATATGAAGATTCATGGGCTTTGAGGGAGTATGATGGGCAGGTGGGGCAGAACTTGTCATGGAGCATCTGAGATAAAACGTTGTGGAGCTGGATGAACACAGCAGGCCAAGCAGCATCATAGGAGCAGGAAAGTTGACATTTCGGGTCGAGACCCTTCTTCAGAAACGTCAACTTTCCTGCTCCTCTGATGCTGCTTGGCCTGCTGTGTTCATCCAGCTCCACAACGTTTTATCTCAAATTCTCCAGCATCGGCAGTTCCTACTATCTTTGTAATGGAGCATGTCTGGTCTATATAACAGATTGTGTGGATTGGAGCACAAGTCGACATGGTATAAGGGGCACTAGGATGGAGGTCCTGTTTGGGGATTATCAAGCACTAGGAACGAAATTAAGGAACGGTCCTCGAGGATCATAATCTCCGGATTACTGCCCGAGCCACGTGCAAATTGGCTTAGGGATAAGAAAATTAGGGAAGTAAACACGTGGCTAAGGGATTGGTGTGGGAAAGAGGGGTTCCATTTCATGGGGCATTGGCATCAGTTTTGGAACCGGGGGGATCTGTACCGATGGGATGGTCTCCACCTGAACCAATCTGGAACCAGTGTCCTAGCAAAAAGGATAAATAGGGTCGTCACTAGGACTTTAAACTAATGGGTTGGAGGGAAGGGAAAGGGAAAACAGCAGGGAGTATGATGGTAAATAAAAAGGTAAGCAGCAGGTTAGCATGTGTGCAGGAGGGTTTAAGTTCAAGGCAGACTATGAAAGAAGCAAAAAGGAAGGATAACTCAGGAGATATTATTAGAGATGTTGGAAATCATGAGGGTAAGAAAGCTAGCATAAAGACACTTTACCTGAATGCTCGCAGCATTCGTAACAAGGTTGACGAGTTAATGGC
>JAHRHZ010000056.1:17994480-18008110 GCA_024137785.1 Ginglymostoma cirratum | reverse complement strand
AGGTCAACAGAAAGCCACAAAAAGAGCTATAAAGAAAAGTAAGATAGAACATGAGAAAAAACTAGCACAGAATATAAAGACAGATAGCAAAAGTTTCTATAAATATATAAAATGAAAAAGAGTGGCTAAAGTAAACGTTGACCCTTTAGAGGATGAGAAGGGGAATTTAGTTATGGGAGTTGATGAAATGGCTGAGGCATTGAACAGGTATTTTGTATCAGTCTTCACAGTGGAGGACACTAATAACATGCCAGTAATTGACAAAGAGACGAAGGTAGGTGAGGACCTGGAAACAATCATTATTACAGAAGAGGTAGTGTTGGGCAAGCTAATGGAGCTAAGGATTGTTAAGTCTCCGGGCCCTGATGGAATGGATCCCAGGGTACTAAAAGAGATAGCGGGAGAAATAGCAGATGCACTGGCAGTAATTTTTCAAAATTCGCAGGACTCTGGGGCAGTCCCAGCAGATTGGAAAACAGCAAATGTGACACCACTGTTTAAAAAAGGAGGTAGACAAAAGATGGGGAATTATAGACCAGTTAGCTTAACCTCTGTAGTGGGGAAGATGCTTGAGTCTATTATCAAGGAAGAAATAGCAAGGCATCTCGATAGAAATTGTCCTGTTGGGCAGATGCAGTAGGGGTTCATGAAGGGGAGGTCATGCTTGACAAATCTTTTGGGATTCTATGAAGACATTATGAGCAAGGTGGACAGTGGGGACCCAGTGGATATGGTGTACCTGGATTTCGACAAGGCCTTCGACAAGGTGCCGCACAAGAGGCTGCTGCATAAGATAAGGATGCATGGCGTTAGGGATAAAGTATTAGCATGGATAGAGGATTGGTTGACTAACAGGAAGCAAAGAGTGGGGATAAATGAGTACTATTCTGACTGGCAATCAGGGACTAGTGGTGTGCCTCAGGGATCGGTGTTGGGACCGCAATTATTTACAATTTATATAGATGATTTGGAGTTGGGGACCACGTGTAGGGTGTCAAAGTTTGCAGATGACAATAAGACGAGTGGCAGAGCAAAGTATGCAGAGGACTGTGAAACTTTGCAGAGGAACATAGATACATTGAATGAGTGGGCAAAGGTCTGGCAGATGGAATACAATGTAAATAAATGTGAAGTCATACATTTTGGTGGGAGTGATAGTAAAAAAGATTACTACTTGAATGGTAAAAAGTTGCAGCATGCTGCTATGCAGAGGGACCTGGGTGTCCTTGTGCATGAATCACAGAAGGTTGGTCTGCAGGTACAACAAGTAATTAGGAAGGCAAATGGAATTTTGTCCTTCATTGCTAAAGGGATTGAGTTTAAAAACAGAGAGGTTATGTTGCAGCTGTACCAGGCCACACCTGGAGTACTGTGTGCAGTTTTGGTCTCCTTACTTGAAAAAGGATATACTGGCAATGGAGGAGGTACAGAGGAGGTTCACTCGGTTGATTCCGGAGTTGAGGGGGTTGGTTTATCAGGAGAGACTGAGTAGATTGGGATTATATTCATTGGATTTCAGAAGATTGAGGGGGATCTTTTCGAAACATATCAAATTATGAAGGGAATAGATAAGATAGAAGTAGAGAGGATGTTTCCACTGGCAGGTGAAGCTAGGACAAGAGGGCATAGCCTCAAGATTAGAGGGAGCAGATTTAGGACTGAATTGAGAAGGAACTTCTTCACCCAGAGGGTTGTTAATCTATGGAATTCCTTGCCCAGTGAAGTAGTTGACACTACTTCAGTAAATGTTTTTAAAGCTAAGGTAGATTTTTTTTAACAATAAAGGAATTAAGGGATACAGTGAGAGCGCGGGTAAGTGGATCTGAGTCCACAAAAAGATCAGCCATGATCTTATTGAATGGCGGAGCAGGCTCGAAGGGCCGGACGGCCTACTCCTGCTCCTAGTTCTTATGTTCTTATGTTCTAAGTGTGGGTGGAGGGAAGTGTGTTGTCATGGGGTGTCATGCGGAAGGGGTAGAGGTAGATCTACAAGGCCTGATAGCTTCGAAATGGAGGATATTATTACATTGGAGAGGGTGCAGAATGGATTTACAAGGATGTTGCCAGGAATGGAGGGTTTGAGTCATAAGGAAAGTCTGGATAGGCTGTAACTTTTTTCCCTGGACCATAGGGGAGTGACCTTATAAGGTTTTATAAAATCATGAGGAGCATAAATGAGGTGAATTGCAAAGGTCTTTTTGCCAGGGTTGGGGATTTCAAAACGAAAGTGCTGAGTGTGAGAGGAGAAAGATTTAAAACGGGCCAGAGGGGAAAATTTTTCAAACGGAGCATTTATATATTCATTCGCGGGATGAGGGCATCACTGTCTACGCCAGCATTTATTGCCCACCCCTAATTGCCCAGAGGGCAGTTAAGAGTCAACCATATTGCTGTGGGCTTGAAGTCACATGTAGGCCAGGCCAGGTAAGGATGTCAGTTTCCTTCCCTAAAGGACATTAGTGAATCAGATGGATTTTTCGGCAATCAGTAATACATGCATGGTCATCATCAGACTCTTAATTCCGGGGTCATAGAAGGCAGGGAGGGTTGTCCACAGCAACAGCAGAGGGAGGCTGTCAACAGAGCATCCCAGCCCCAGGTTACACAGACTGAGTCCCTCATTCAGGGACTGATTGCCTTTGAATGGGGGATGTTCAAACACCACCCCCCAAGTATCTCCACGCAGGTCTGCTTGGTGAGCAAAGCAGGTTCTCTGTTCACCATAAGGTGGATACCAATGGTGCCAAGATGGAGGATTTAACAGGGTATCAATTGGCCACTTAAAGGCTTCACAGTGATGGGAAGGCCATCCATAGGCCTTCTTGTTGTGGACTATATCTGGGTAGATAAGGAAGGTGACGGGGTCCACAGCCAACTCCTTTTCTGCTCGATTAAATGCCTGTAAGACCAAACCCACCAATGGCACCAGATTCCACCCACTTCATTTCAATGTTCAATTTAAGGCCCTGTAACCTGCCCAGGATCACAGCTACCATTTTAGCTTTGAAGTCATGGGAATGCACTATGCTCTGATCAAATCTATGGGCGATCAATCTGTCTGGCTTGGATTCCTCTACGTATCGCTGAAGTACTGAGCTACTCCCTACCCTTGTCGAAGGTGGCACATTGCTTCCACTACCATGTAGCATTCACTAACAATCACCTCTCCCCCTCCCTGTCCTTGCCTGACCCCACACACCAACTCCTCAAGACTACCTCAGATGTCCGGAGCTTCTATTTTAGATCAACCAAGTCCCAGGTCTCAATATCACAGACACCCTACTCTCCAGTTAGAATTGACATGCTCTCTGCTTTGCTGCCCAAGAGATGACTCAATCCCAAGGTAAACCAATAAGCAGTGATGAAATAAGCCAGACAGTCACCCTTCATTATGGAACTTGACATGCCAGTCCCAGAATAGCCCTATGTTATATAGATCAACACAAAGATAGATCTTGAGCCATGACATGAGCCAGGAAGCTGATGTTCTACGTTTCAGAGACAGTTAACAGTATCCAATCAGTCGACCTAATGAGAAGCAGAGTTTCCTATCATGTATTTCCGATGTGTAGGATCGTTTTTAAGAATTCCTGCATATTTGCTATTCATTAGGGTTATGTCAAATTTCTGTGACCACAGATTGCTTTCCTGTCTGGAGTACATAGTGAAGTAACATGATGTATTCCCAGAAAATATGATTATGTTAATAGCTAAAAATATCAATAAAAAGCACTGAACCTCTGAAGGTTCCTTAATGTTGTGAGAGGGGAGGAATACTAGAATACATACTACCATGTTACAGGCTCTCAAATCTATTGAGAATTGGAGATTTGTCCTGTTTCACTTCTCTAACGTACCAAAAGGATAAGGACATTTCTCAACAAACATTCAATTCATGATATTTACAGCTTGACTCTAAGTTTGGTCCATCACAGATCAGTGATTACTTAACACCATCACACACTTGGTTTGTTCACAACTAACATCTCGAAGTGATAATGTTTAGAAAATATAAGGTTGAATCAAGTAACAGGTAACATTATTGTGCAGCCAATTTTCCTTTCACAAAAACTTCTTTGGTACCGAATTTGAATTGCTTTCAGTGGCGGATCTCGTAACGAAAGTAAACATTAATTTAACGTTAGCAGCATTGTGGAATTTATGAAGTAGGGAAAACAATGTACAGACAGGAGATAGTAAGACAAGTGCTGAAAGAGAGAAATAAGATTGCACTTTTTAACATTTTGTATGTATATAGATGCCTGATGTAAACAACGTCATGACATATGAAAGAGATTTTTGAAGCAATGACAATTTTAGGGACTGATTAGTGATGAGCTGCATCTGTGCCTATAAAAATTTATGAAGTTTTGTCAACCATATTGCTCAGAATCTATTAAGGCTGCAATGGCTTTACAGGAAGGATAAAATTTTGAATGTGATTGATTCTCTGAGCCAGTTTACTATGTACTTCTAGTAAATTATAAACAGGTGAAGAAACACATGAAATGTTTTGGTAAGACATGCAGGCCAACTTTACCCCTGCATGCAGGCCCACAGGGAAAATTATGTCAGAAGCCAACAGCACTAGGCCTACAGTCCCTCAGAGAGCTGTGATTGAACCACAGTGAATACAAGCCAAGCTGCAAACATCTGGCCTGCATTTACTACCTCTGACCTTGACTCAATACGCACACTCTCTTTGGTCATGGTCCCTGTTCTCTTCACTTCAAAGTGGGCTCCTCCCAGGAACAGGCTGTCTCATGTTTTCTTTGAAGTTTAAAGTTTAACCTTTATCTAATTCCCATATCCATCTTTAGATGGAAAAATGGCCTGGAGATATCCTAATGATATCCCAAATTTCCCAAATGGTTTGAAATGCTTTTTTCATGACCTCCTCTGTGTTAAGCACTGGAAGTGTGCTAGTTTCTAACCCATCATTCAATGACTAGAACATATGAATCTAATAAAATGGGTCTGTACATTAATTTGGAAGAGGCAGCAGACTCTGGTCCGAGTGCTAATGGTGTGTTTACAGTAGTTATGCTGGCACAATTATTTGAAATGTTATAAAATATATCAAAAGCACAGTATAAGTAATAAAAATGTGACATAACCGCAGGCTGAGCAGGCTAAACGTAGGAAGAAAACCAGCTTCTCAATGTAATTTTAGACATGGGCCAACAGAAAGGGTGTGATTTCAAATGTCCATACTATCCTTGATGGTGTAACAGTACATCAATACCATGTTTTATGCACTTTTTTGATAGAAATGTTAACTCATTAGTGTCAGAGTAGGATATTTCTTATCAAATTATGCTATTTGTTCTGAAATGGAAAGATGTCAACATATGGAGGAGAGACATTGGAGTAGGATCAAGCAGTCCAAATGTCAGCCAACTGAATATCAATTAAGGTTTTGTTTCGCAAATACAGACCGTCAGACCAACCTGCTGACCCCACGTTTATTCCTCCCAACTTAAATATGCTACTAGATGAAAGCCATATGGCAGTAGTTTAGATTGTAGCAGATGCTGCATTTGCTGAAGTCCAAAACTTCCAGGTAGAGTGTTTGCTGGCTCAGAAACATTAATCTGCAGACCAGATTGCTCAAAGGTTTTGAAAACACAGTACTAAGCTTGTGGGATCAGGAAGAAAGCTTCGCCTAATACTCAATTGGAGGGCTATTTATAATCATGGCAGCCCCCACCCCCCCAGCCCGCCAGCCTGCATTCCTCTGCATGAGGAATTAATTCCTCAGAGCTGCTTCTGGTCCTCTGGTATTGTTTCATTAGAATTGTCGTGAAAAATCTATTTACATATCTTAAGCATTTTCAATATCTGTCACTCTATCATTGGCTGTTTCTTGAGCCGTAAGATACCTCTTCCCTAACCCCCACCACCTCGAAGTCCTCTGTAAAACTCACCAGCTCTTCAGTTCGTTCAATTCGTTCTTTAAAACCTTTCTTTTAACCAAGCTTTTGGTCATCTGCCCTAATATCTCCTTATGGAACACAGTGTTAAATATTTGATAATGTTCCCGTGAAGTGCCTTGGGATGTTTTACTATGTTAATGGTGCTATATAAATGTTGTTATTAAGTGGTGACCATGGCAATGGTAGAGTGGGAACACCCAAGGATTTAACCAACCCACATGGTTGTCATGTTATCAAAAATAGAATGAGCAACATTAAGCTGATGATGTAGTTTTTTGCTTAGATATTGAGTTCAATCTTAGCTCAAGAAAGTCTATAAATTATGATGCAGGTATAATATTACTGGTAAGTGTAGATGCTGGTTTTTGAAATCTTCTTCCAAATTATAACAATGGATAGAATCTTACCATTTTGAATTAAGACCAGCAGAAATTAGCAAAGAGAAATGGGTGCCCTGTTGGGCTCTGAATGCTCCTAGAACCTTCTGGCAATCAGGTACTTAAATAATTACGAGCATATTTTCAACAGAATTTGGACCCCAGTCAAGGAAGTCTGTCCTGCCAAGAGATTCTGACCAATCAGAGGCATTTAGCAGTGCTACAGAGAAGGTCTGCCAGTGCAACCGTCAGATTAAGGGACCCCACCCCTCCCATCCAAAACTAACAGCCTGCCCACACCTACTGTTGTGTGAGCGAATGATTTTGAAAATCACGCTGGGACAGATTCCTGGTGAACCACCCAACTAGAACTGTTGATAGGGCTTTAAATTAAATAGTCAGGGGGTGGGTTCTGTTGCATGGAACATTACGGAAGAAAGTTAAGGGAATTAATGGATCTACTGTATCTGTTGCTCCTGATGTGGTCTCCTCTATATCAGTGAGACCAAATGCAGACTTGGGGACCAGTTTGTGGAGCACCTGCACTCTCATGCACCAACCAACCCGACCTTCTGGTTGCCATCCACTTTAACTCTCCCTCTCACTCCCCTGGTGACATGTCCATCCTTGGCCTCCTCCACTGTCAGAGTGAGGCCAAATGTAAACTGGAGGAACAACACTTCATATTTTGCCTTGGGCCTGAGCATTGACTTCACCAGCTTCTAAATCTCTCCACCCCCAACCTGTCCATCTTCCTACTTATCTATACGCTCCACCCTTCCCACTGACCAATCACAATAACCCCCTACTTGCATCCACCTATCTCCATCTCACCTCCTCCCCTCCCAGCCCCACACCCCTCTCTCTATTTATTTCTGGGCTCCCCTCCCCCTCCCAGTCCTGATGAAGAGTTTTGGCCTGAAATGTTAACATTCCTGCTCCTTGCTTGCTCTCTGACCTGCTGTGCTTTTCTAGCTCCACATTCATTGACTTAAAAGAGGGATGGCTCAGCAGAGGGTCAGGAATCTAACTTCAGGCACAGCAGACAAGGGGACAATTATGATAAGGGGCGCATTTAATGCACGATTAAGAGTGCTGCACTTAAATGCACGCAGTATACAAAACAAGGTAAATGAGCTTGTGAATGAAATTGGCGAGTACAATGTTGTGGGTACCGCAGAGACGTGGCTGCAAGGGATCAGGGCTGGAAACTAAATATCCAAGTATATCCTATCAATACGGTAGGCAAATGGGCAGGGGTAGGGGTGCCTGCCTTAATAGTAAGAAATGAAATTACATTGTTAGCAAGAAGTGATATAGAATCAAAAAGCGAAGAATCTATGTGGGTAGAGGTCAGGAACTGCAAAGGAGAAATGAGCCTGTTGGGAGTTATGTACAGGCCTCCTAGATGTAGTCAGAATGTGGGGCAGAAAATAAATCAGGAGCTAGAAAAGGCATGCAATAAAAGCACTGTTACAATAGTCATGGGGACATCAATATGCAGGTGGGCTGTGAAAATCAGGTTGGTGGCGGATCACAAGAAAAGGAATTTGTGGAATGTCGTCAAGATGTTTTTTGGAGCAGCCTGTGGGAGAGCCCATTAGGGAACAGGCAATCCTGGATTCAGTAATGTGTAATGAGGCAGACTGAATTAGGGAGCGGAGGTTGCTGGAAATCCTCAGGCTTCATACCTTGATATGATAGAATTCACCCGGCAGTTTGAGAGGGAGAAGCTTGAATCAGACATAACACCATGACAGTCAAGCAAAGATGATAACAAAGACAGGAGGGAGGAACTGACCAGAGTTGATTGGAAGGGGAGCCTAGCAGGGAAGACAGTGGAGTAGCAATGGCAGGAGTTTCTGGGGGTAATTCAGGAGGCAGTAGAAATTCATCCCAAGGAAGAAGCAACATACTAAGTGGGGGAACGAGATAATCATGGCTGACAAGGAAGTCAGCAACAGTATAACAGAAAAAGAAAAATCATATAATGTAGTGGAGATTAGTGCAAAGCAGGAGGATTGGGTAGCATTTAAAAACCAGCAGAGGCCAACTTAAAAAGCAATAAGAGGGGAGAAGCTTTAATATGTGAGTAAGCTAGCAGGTAATAAAGAGGCAGATTGCAAGATTTTTTAGATATATAAACGGTAAGAGAGAGGCAAGCGTGGACATTGGACCACTGGAAAATGAAGCTGGAGGGGCAGTAATGGTGAACAAAGGGATGGCAGAGGAACTGAACAGGTATTGCATCAATTTTCATGGTGGAAGACATGAGCAGCATCTAGAACTGCAAGACAGTCAGGGGGCAGAGGTGAGTGTAGTGGTCATCACTAAGGAGAAGGTGCTGGTGAAGCTGATAAATCACTTGGACCAGATGGACTACACCCCAAAGTTCTGAAGGAGATAGCTGAGGAGATTGTAGAGGCATTTGGAGTCAGGGAGGGTCCCAGAAAACTTGAAAATAGTTAATGTAACACTCCTATTTAAGAAGGGAGGGAGCCAGAAGCAGGAGACTATGGGCTGGTTAGCTTGACCTTGGTCATTGGCAAGATTTTAGAGTCTGTTATTAAGGATGAGCAGTTGGAAGTACATGGTAAAACAGGGCTGAGTCAGCACATTTTGTCAAGGGGAGGTCATGCCTGACAATCTGTCAGAATTCTTTGAGAAGCTCATGAGCAACTATGACAAAGGAGAGCCAATGGATGTGATCCACTTGAATTTCCTCCTATAGTGCCACATAGGAGACTTCTAAATAAGACAAGAGCTGTGGTGTTCGGGGCAAGGCATTGGTATGGTTAGAGGACTGGCAGAGGCAAAGAGTGGGGATGAAAGGGGCCTTTTTCAGGATGGTAACCAGTGGCTAGTGCAATTCCACAGGAGTCAGTGATGATACCACAACTATTCAAGACATTCATTAATGATCTGGATGAAGGAACTGCGGGCATTGTTCTAAGTTTGCAGATGACACAAAGACAAGTGGAGGGACACGTAGTGTTGAGGAAGTGTGGAGGTTGCAGAAGGACTTGGGCTGACTAGAAGAGAAGGCAAAGAAGTGGCAGATGGAATACAATGTGTGAAATTGGAGTCATCTATTTTCTAAATGGAGAAAGACTTCAGAAATCTGAAACACTAAGGGACTTAGGAGTCCATGTTCAGGATTCTCTTAAGGTTAACGTACAGATTCAGTTGGCAGTTAGGAAGGCAATCGTAATGTTAGTATTTGTCTCGAGGGTTAGAATATAAGAGCAGAGATGGGCTGCTGAGGCTGTATAAGGTTCTGATCAGACCGCATTTGGAATACTGTGAGCAGTTTTGGACTCCGTATCCAAAGAAGGATGTGCTGGTGTTGGAGGGGATCCAGAGGAGGTTCACAAGAATGATCCCAGGAATGATGCACTGTGGGCGGTGTGGTGGCTCAATGGTTAGCACTGCTCCTCAAAGTGTCAGGAGCCTGTGTTGAATTCCACTCTCAGGTGCCTGTGTTGAATTTATACATTTTCCCCATGTCTGCGAGGGTTTCCATTGTGTGCTCCGGTTTCGTCCTTCAATCCAAAGATGTGCAGGATAGGTGACTGGCCATGTTGAATTGCTCTGTAGTGTCCAAAAGATATGCAGGCAATGTGATTAGCTATAGATCAGTGGGCCTACATGAGCCAAATGGCCTCTTTCTGCACGGTAAAAATACTACGCTTCTATGAAGGGCTTTCATATGAGAAGCATTCAAGGACTCTGGGTCTGTACTCAATGTAGTTTAGGAGGATGAGGGGTCCTAGAGGAGATTTTCCACTAGTAGGAGAGATTAGGACCTGAGGGCACAGACTCACAATGAAGGGATGACCCTTTAGAACTGAGATGAGGAAGAATTTCTTCAGCCAGAGGGTGGTTAATGTATGGAACTCATTTCCACAGAGGGCTGTGGAGGCCAAGACATTAACTGTATTTAAAGCAGAGATAGATAGGGTCTTGATCAGTATGTGGAGAAGGCAAGAGAATGGGGTTGAGAAACGTATCAGCCATGATCAAATGATGGACCAAAACTGATCGGCTAAATGGCCTAATTCTGCTCCATTATATTTTTATCTATATCTTAAGAGTCAATGCTTAAACTATATTCAGCTCTGCTCAGTAAGGCAATGTTACACAGCGTCTGCATAGAGAATCGCTTGGAGTCTGGTACAATCTCCTCAAGGAGATATACATGTTCACGTTATCTCTTGATAATAATTCTCAATATGCCTACGAATTAATGTCATTCATATATAGTTACTGAGATGTCATAAACTACATTATGTTATCAAAGACAACAGTCCCTTCCATAGAAATTAATTTATGGTCCATCCTTCACCACAGACCACTGAACAACTCATCAACAGACAAGCAGGGGAAGGAGGATTGGTGACAGCACTCTACCCAAACCAAAATATGTTGTATATCTTTAAGGATTTAAACCTTAGGTACACCACATGTAGTGTGTGTACAGTGTTGCACTCTGTCTGGCAGTCAGTCTGCTATAGGTTAAAGGTGCATCACTGAAATCAGTTGGCTTGCTGTAAAATTTCCTTCATAACTTAGAATATGTTTTACTGTTTTAAATAAACTAACCAATGGAACTGAACAATCCCTAATGAGCATTTGATTATCAAAGCATTATCATTAACATGGTCCAATGAACAATGATAAAATCATTGTGCTGAAAGCCCTAATGTACTTGAACAGTTACCAACCAAGTCAATCTATGGGTAGAACGCATTGTAAACAGTACTGAATCTTAATGCCAAAGTAGACATTTCACTTATTACCAATCAAATCCCTAATGGCAGTTTGGTTATCATCACTGGAAAAAGGCAAATGATCGGGGTTTACATCAAGTCAATAGCAACAAAGCTAAATCAAGTTTAAACTGGGACACAGCAGACCTCTTAACAGAAGTAAAAATGTTTAAGCTATGTTCAGAGCTGTGTTTTTAGATTTGAATGTGTCCAATACAGAAAAACAGGTTATTAAGATTTCTTGATACAATTGGAATCAAAGACTTAACATGTCAAAAGTAACAGTTAAAGACCAAAAAGAAATAAAAAATCTCCAAAAGATATGGATCACTTTAGAAGATTGACACAGAGTCAAATTAAAATTTTACATTAATTGACTAGAATTTATGTTATTCAGAAAGAAGCTTATTGAAACCATAGAGCACATCATGAGCTGATGTAGAAGATTGCATCCACCCCTGTGGAGGCATCCCAGAATGAATTGCTATACAAACTGAACATTTATATCATCGTCATGCTACTTAAGACTGGACCAAAGTACCAAATGATTCTCACAGGTCAATAAAGTTTACAGGTCCTAAGTACAAACATAACAGTTGGCATAATCGCTGAAACAGCTAAATGTAACAAGACACATGAAAAGTGCTTCTGCATGCACCCAAGAAAATGCCCAGCTTTCCATCACTTTTGCAAGGCATGTGGCACAGAAATGCTATTGGCAGAGACAGGGCACTGAAGGAAAGGCTAATTCACCTCAAAAATAGCCGTGTTTTAGTGAATGTGTGGCAGCCTTTATGTCTTGCTTGAATTCTTTCACTAAGCCATCACGAAGCCTCGAGATAGAAACAAGCACTTCACAAGGAGAATTTTCCGGCTACAATAAAGACCATCCGATATCTTATCTGGATTATATATCAAGTGATCAACAATACAGAACATGATGATCAGACAAAGAGTGGTGAATACATGTTTCTCTTTGAGGTAACTATGAACTTAATAATGTCGTCTCATCACCCAAAGTGTTTGCAAAAATTCAAATTAGCTGTCCTGAAAATAATCTAGTGACTATTTACTTTTGGCTATAACAGACACAGGGACAAATTACAATATGCTATTGCACAAATGGGAAGTCACAACAATCCACATGAACGTAAACCTTTCAGCACGCAATGGTTCACCAGTGCTATGTGCAGGATCAATGGCGTTGAAGTACACGCACAAGTAACACACAAGGACATTACAAAGATTTTGCATTGTAGATGTGCTGATCCAGATATGACAGATATACCAGCTTGCTGTGACCTCACATTAGTCACAATACATGAAATCAGTCAAATCATCAGAGACTCAAAAGAAGCTGCAGCAGATTGTTCAAGAAACACTTGAAGAATGGAATATGAAAGAATAAATGAACACTTCACCTTCTTCTGAATTATTGAAACTTTGCTGTGGAGAGAAAAGTGAAAGTTCAAGAGAAAAAGACTGCATAATTAGGGTCAGGATAAATTCAAACTTAGGAATACCAACCTGGAGATTATAAAGTATTTAAGGAATACCACTGCTCAGCTCACAAAGATTAATGAAGAGCTGAAAGAGAAAGAGAGGAATAAGCATGAACTACAGCTCTGTATCATTAATCCAATGAAATGGTTGCTGATTTACAAGGAGGTTTGGAGCAACTCACCTAGTAAATAGATCAGGCTTAGCTAGAAAAGCTACAGAAACACCGGCATGAGTTTAAAGCATGCTGGTGAAAATGACAGTCCTGTAAGAAGCAGTGTACACTTGGACTTGTAAATCATGGAATGTCTTTTCAGAAATAAATGCAAACAATGCTGCTCTGATGAAAGGACTCAAGCAGGAAGTAACCCTGACAATCTCTGAAATAGCAAGTGGCAAGAGGCCAAACTCCAAAGAAAATTAGAAGAAAAATAACACTGAAGATGCTGGATGGTTGTAGAGACAGTTAATGAAAGGGAAAATAATCCAGACCAGTAGAAGACGCGTACTTTGATGTGTTTAGAACAATGCAAGGTATAAAACCAGAAGCTTCAAAATGAGCTTGAAGCTCTAAAGGAACAAAATGTTAAATACCCAGAAGATTTTGAACACTCAAAGCAGCTGGAGGAATGGAATCAGTCAATGGATAACCTGGAACAAAACTTAGCTGTAGTACGTCAGGATAAGCACATTCATGAACAGCATTTACAGCACAGGAAATTTTTTAAAATTGACAAGACGAACAGGAATGACAGAAAATAACACTGTTGGTTGTGGCAATCAACATCACCTCAGACTCAGTCCCTAATGCAAGATCCAAGCATAAACTGAATTACTTATGTGTCCTACAGACTTACAAGCTCACCTGTTTTTGCACGTAAAAACACATTCTTATGGAAAGGAGGGAAATAGATGTGCAGAGATAAAAGGTACTGCAGATGCTGGAGAATCCGAGATAACAAGCATGGGGCTGGATGAACACAGCAGGTCAAGCAGCATCATAGGAGCAGGAAAACTTGACGTTTCGGGCCTAAACCCTGAAGGGTTT
>JAHRHZ010000056.1:17975361-17994080 GCA_024137785.1 Ginglymostoma cirratum | reverse complement strand
CCCTAAACCCTTCAGGGTTTAGGCCCGAAACGTCAAGTTTTCCTGCTCCTATGATGCTGCTTGACCTGCTGTGTTCATCCAGCCCCATGCTTGTTATCTCGAAATACATGTGCACTTAGCTTTAGAAAGTTATTCTTCAAAGGTTCCATCTGCTGTGTAAATACAATGTTATGACTATGCCTGGCAGTCTGCAGTGTTTACAATCTGCACACACACAAGTCAATTGGTTAATGAAATGTATACTTGATAACTTATAATGTGTTTTACCATTTTCAAAAAACTAATCCACAAGTTAATCAATCACTGATAAGCGATTGATTGTTAGACAATTATCAATAACTGACATTCCCCCACCTCCTAGGGAGGGGTTCAAATACCTGGAGGCCACTGGCAACATGATCATGAATCCAGCCTTCAAAACAGGACAGGCAGTGTCATGTGGCCAGTTGATGCAGTTCTGTCAATCAGCTGTTTGAAAGTTAAAATCAGTCTCAGGATTGTTTCAGCCTGTCAAGGAATGCAAATTTTATCAATACCCAACATAAAGTGAATGGATATTATAATTGAGATAAATATGCAGCAGGCTGCTGGTTTGCTACTGCCATTTTGGCACTATGGTACAAAGGGAACATTAGCCAGCTCTGATGAAGAGTCATCTGGACTCAAAATGTTAGCTTGCTCTCTCTCCATGGATGCTGTCTGGCCTGCTGTGATTTCCAGCATTTTTGTTTTCATTACCCATACTATTCTGTCAAGATATATTTCAGCTGATGAAAATATAATGCATCGAAATAAATACTGTCACAGACATTTATCATCTCAGCTCTGGCATCTGACTCAAAATGATGATATACAAATACACTCTTCAGATAAGCAACTGGAGGAAATCTCGAAAACGATTCAATCCATGATGTAATAAAATTTCTGCTCCAAGCCACAAAAACAAAACATGTCCACTACTGTGGGTCATGGATGTGGTTAGATGTCCTTGATAGAAAAGTCAACAAAACACTCTACAGTAGCAGCAGCAGCAGAGGACTCTCCAAAACATACAAATAACACTAACCAAAAATAAAAATCATTTTAAACAAGATATACATAAACAGTAAAGGGGCAAGTCTTAATTTTAGCAGAACAAAGCACAGTGAAAAATGATAATAACATTCTACTTTGCCAAATCTGGAATCTATAATCTCAGATGTTATAATCTCAATTATTATTACAGGTTATTGTTGGTGATTGGAGTGAAAGCCATGTGGAACTTATTGACTATGAGATCCTGGATTAGGGTTGTTAACCTGGGCCCAATCGGGGAGCCCTGGCTGACAGATATAAACAGGAGATTCAGAGGGGACCCTCATTCTGAGGACTGGCTCTGAGGTGGCTGGTCAGTGCACACGTATTGTGCTCATGTAAATGAAGGATGACTTGGTGACAGGATACCAGCCTCTGTGCAGTTATTTCACTTTACAATTTGTAACTAAAGTAGGAAAGAAAGACTTATATCTAATTTCAGTCATTTGTGTCCCCAAAATACCCAAATTAATGACCATTCCCGGTTAGGACATCATTGGTTTATGTGCAAACCCAGAAATTAATTTTCAAATCATCTGCAATCATCAACTAGAAAGATGGTCATTTCAACAGCTTGATTGGTTCTGGAATGGAGGGATCAATTTAGATCAGAAGGATTAATTTCGCAAAATTAATGGAATCTTTCACTTTCACTTGAACAGAACTTCTACTTAGCATATCATCTGAATGCTCATTATGGATATAGACAATGAAAGTTGTTCAAAGCTCCTTCTCTGTAAATTCCACACAATTTCACATTTGAATTTCTTCTGACAAACAGTGGTAATTCCTACAATGATACATTGTTACATTTTGGTGACAGATGGATGAACAAGAAGAAGCGGATAACTTTTACTCAAAATACCACTTGTTTCGGGCCAATCAAAAATAGACTGGTCCATGGACTTTTTTTAATAAATAAGTTGTATGACCATTTTCTATAATGCTAGTTTTGTTGTGACTATGAAGAGTTTGGACCATTCCAGTGACATCACAGACAGGCTACATTGCCAGACATTCCCTTATAAAAATTGAGAGTAGGGAAGTTGCTTTGTCCGTAGATTACAAACATTATGCTACCATAGGAAACTCCTCTATTAATTTTGATGCTTTTACTTTCGGTTGATAGCATAGTTGCACAGGGTCCCATGGCTTCAGAGAGTGACCTGTAAATTTTCTGATGTCCCTACCAATGACTGTGGAGATATTTTGGACTGGTCCAGCCATAACACAAGAAATACAAGAGTAGGAGACTCAACTCAAACATTTTCTTATTGTGATGAAAATCATAACTTATTACTGTTACTTGGAAACTTGTGCTAAAGACAAAGACAAAGACTGGTTTTAGTTTCCAGTTCTGTGAAGGTCTGATCTACTTTTTTTTAATTGTATAGGGCCAAAGAGTAATTTTGAACACTGAGCTAAAAATAGCATTTCCAAAATGTCATGTGATTTTACCCAACTATCTAGCATGTCACCAAAGGAGATAATTGCAATGGTGTTTGCTGACTAGAAATTTACAACTCACAGAGGTCAAGGGGGATGGGGGTTGTACAAAAGTAGATTTATTCAAAGAGTGCAGGTGCTAGTGGTTCAGTTGTCTCCAACTATCAGGACTGGCCACAAGTCCTGAGTTGGTTTATAAAAAACTAGAAATATAAAGGTTGTAGAGGTGTCAGAGAGGAAGACATCCTATCGGATTGTTGAAAATGTGAGGTTAAAGAACCCATATTAAAGAGCAGTGTTCAGCTGGGTCAACAGCATTTTTTTAAAGATCTTGGGGTTGTATATTAGTTAAAGGATTGAAAAAATGCTTAGAAATTGCCAAAAGGAAATCAATTACAGTCCTACCAGCTGAGTAAGAAGCTTTAGTGTGGAGTTAGTGGTCATCCTTCACTGAATTTTGAGTGTCGAAAAAATTCTTACTGGCATAATGTGGTTGAATTTTTCTTGCTGATATTTGCAATGAACTTGTTCCAATTATTCTTGTGTAGTATAACACAGTTTGTCCTTTTTCCTTTGGTGTAATAATTTTTATTTATTAAAATTATATTGACGGTTTCTTGTAAATTTGTTCAGTCACCTCCACTATAAACACAGAAGAATAATTTAAAAACACCAAAAGAACTTCGGATGCTGTAAATCAGGAACAAAAACAGAAGTTGCTGGAAAAGCTCAGCAGGCCTGGCAGCATCTGTGAAGAAAAATGTCAGACTTAATGTTTCGGGTCCAGTGACCGAGGAATAATAAATTTTGATCTATCAAGAGAGGTCTCATTCTTGGATATTTGTACAGTATTACAATCAGCTAGGATCACAAAAACTAACAATACCTTCAATATTTTTGGGAAAGATCAATTACAGGGAACAATTGTCAAACAAGTATTTCTGTAGATTTTTTACATGATTGATCTGACTTTGTATACTGTATTTGTAAACAGTCAAAAGTAGTTGAGCTGAACATTATGAATGGTGTCTTTTTAAAATTCTCCATCCAATAAATAGAAAACTCTGGCTCTTTTAACAAAAATTGACAGAAGATTCTGTTAGTGTACTCTGGTCTTACAATGTGCATGAAATGCTGATGGCGTTAAACAGTTAGTCCATGAGACCATAAAATATAAGAGCAGAAGTAGGCTATACAGCCCATCAAGTCTGCTCCACCATTTGATCATGGCTGATATATTTCTCAACCACATTCTCCTGCCATCTCCCGAAACCCTCGATCCCCTAATTCCTCCTCATTTCAATTCTAAAGGGTCATTCCTTCACTGTGAGGCTGTACCCTCAGGTCCTAGTCTCTCTTACTCATGGAAACATCTTCTTCACGCCCACTCTATTTAGGCCCCTCAGTAAATCAGATGCCCCTTCACCCTTCTAAACTCCATCAAATACAGACTCAGAGTCCTCAACCACTCCTCATATGACAAGCCCTTCATCCCTGGGATCATTCTTGAAAACCTCCTCTGGACACTCTTCAACAGCTGCACATCCTTCCTCAGATATAGGGCTTGAAACTGCTCACAATATTCCAAATGCGGTCTGAATAGAGCCTTAAACAGCTTCAGCAATAAATCTCTGCTCTCGTATTGTAGCTCTCTTGAAATGAATGCTAACATTGCATTTACCTTCCTAATTGCCAACTCAAACTGAGTGTTAACCTTAAGAGAATCCTGAACTAGAACTCTTAAGTCCCTTTGTTTTTCAGAGTACAGCAGAAAAGGCTGATCCCTGGGCACACAGCATTTAAAATCTCAATGCACTGAACGCTTTTGTAATTTTCCCAATAAATAGACTCTGGGGTTGTTATTTACAACCAAACTCTTCTCTAAATCAAAAAGTAGGTGATTCCTAGACGTGATTAATTACCAAGAACAGTCTAACACAGATTCCAGATGACATCATAAACTAGGACAGCACAGCTCGAATGATACATAACAACCACCTGAATGTGGAGATTTCCTTGGAATTAGTGAAGAATATCTGTTATTTTTAATAAAACATGCTTTACTTCAAGAAGTGATTTCATTTGTTTTGCATCATTCTGGTGCCAACAGCTTTACATCGTTGGAACAAGAAATCCAGGGTTCCTCAGAGAACATGCTTTACTTTTTTTTCTATTCCTTAGCAGTAGGGATACTTGACTTGGATCTTTCTTTTGCTAGGCCACTCACAACATAGTTGGCTTTGCTCTGGGCTGCTCCCTGACGAAGTCAAATACCATGACTTCAGGCATGCAATCCTAGGGCAGCATGCTATGCAAACCATTTTAAATTTCTCTATTGACTAACCCCTCAATGTCTGTTACCTCCTCTGGTCCAACAACAATATCAGGTCTCTCATATGCTTCTCCAATTCTGGCCTTGTATATATCTCTGACTTTTATCACTCCACTAGTGATAATTGTGTATTCATCTGTCTGCATTTTAAGTTGTGGAATTGCCTCCTTAAATGTCTTAAGACTACTTCTCGCCACTCCTTTGAAGGTGCACATTTAAGCCTACCCTTTTTTACTAAGCTTTGACTGGTTCTAGCATCTCTTGTTGTGACTTGATTTTGCATTTTGGTTGATAACACTCCTGTGAAACCACACTAGTTATTTAACTACATTAACAACTCAATTGTACAATGCAAGTGACTGAACCAGCAGAGTGGCTTCCTGGATATCTCAGGTTCAGTATGAGAACTTACTGTGTGTCGCCAATAATTATTAAAGATATGATTTTCTACAGAATATCTAAGTCTCCCATCCCAGGTTTTTAAGGCGAGTGACAGCTTTCATTTCACAACTGTAGCTTCTCGTCAAGGATAAATTTAACCTTGTATTGAAGTTTTCTCCTGATTTAAATTGACCTGCACTCACATTGACAAACCAATTCATTCATTGGCAAATTATTCACTAGAGAGGCACCTGGGCAAAGCTGCCACACTTGTTGACATGGATGGACCTGGAGGACCTGCAAAAGGACAGAAAATAGCCACATTGTTGTTGGATATGAACTGAATGAATGGTGTCATCCAGGTTCCTCAAACTTGGCTGTGAATGAGGAAGATATTTACTGCAATCATGAGTACGTGGCCTGTTCTGACTTACACATGTTTCTTGCGAGGCCTATCTGCAATGGTGCTTACCTAAATGTGGAGAATTTACTCTTAAGTATTGTTTCAAGCATTTTACACAGTTGCCCATTCCTGCACGGAATATTTCAGAGGTCAAATGTCACTATACCTGTGTAATGATTAAGTACAAATCCATTGTGTTCTTCGTGGCTACAGGCTGCTAATTTATGCTTTTCTTCTTCCAAAACCCATCAAGACACTGGGGATTGGATCAGATAGTCCTTCCAATTCCAATTCCTTATCAAAGGTGAAAATGGCCTCCAACTGTAGCATAAAGCAGGTGGTAACAAATTAGCTACTCATTTTACACTCCATTTGATTTTGTATTGCATTGGCTTCTAATTAACTCATCTACTTCAGTGCTGAAACCATTTAAACTTCTCACAGGTATTTTCTTTCCACAATCTGCTAGGTGAGTAACCAAAGGAAGGTAAGAACGTGTCTTTTCGGAAAGTTTGACGTGTTGGTACACTTTTAGGACTGCAGCTTTACAGGATACAGAATAGCACCATGATTGATAGTGTGGGAATCTCTGAGTCACTTAAGTTGAATTATTTATGGCTTGTTAAAAAACATTGGGAGCACAGATTCCAAGGTTTGTATTATAGACACTGTAAGGATTTTCCTATTCATGTTTCTCTGCAACGAATACTAACAAAAGAAACACAGTATTGTTGAAAATTAATCTCTTCAGCAGAGCAGCTTTAAGTGTTAAGCAGGCTGGGAGGTCAGTGCAAGCTACAACATAAGAATAAATAGAATCATTGTGCTCTTAAACAACCAGAAATTGTAACTAAAAGCAACATTTTATTGTAAACTTGTTCTCTGAAAGTACTATTGGGAGATCACCAATAAATTATAGATAGCTCTCTTGTATTTCCCCAACCTCCACTGAAAGTTTAAAACATTGCATTTAATAATAAAATGAAGCAGTCATATAAATGTCTACTACCTTTATTTGTGGAAGTACATCAAAGTGGAATTGTGCAATTCATCTACATGCATACAGAGTTGTTATGCTGAGATCTTGAGTTAAAGGGGTAACTTTATCCTGGGTGTTTTTAAGCTAGGTTTAATTCAGGAAAACGGCATGGGCATCACAGTATCCATCTGTAAATCACAGTACTTAGCTAACTCAAAAAACTATAGAGTGTGGATATATCCACATGAGCTTGAGTGTGATAACGCGCAATGTTAAGAACAACAGAGGGGAAAGAAAACCATGGGTTAAAGAACTTAGAACATAGAACAGCACAGTACAGCACAATACAAGGCCTTCGGCTCATGATGTTGTGCCAACCTATTACCCTACCCTACATTATACTATCATCCATGTGCCTACCCAAGAGTCGCTAAAATGTCCCTAAGGTATCTGACTCCACCACCACTGGCAGTGCATTCCAAGCACACAACACTCTCTGTGTAAAGAACCTATCTCTGTCATCTCCCCTATACCTTCCTCCAATCACCTTTAAAATTATGCCCCCTCTTAATAGTCATTTCCGCCCTGGAAAAAAGTCTCTGACTATCCACTCTATCTATGCCTCTCATCATCTTGTACACCTTTATCAAGTCCCCTCTCATCCTTCTTCGCTCCAATGAGAAAAGCCCTAGCTCCCTTAAACTTTCCTCTGAAGACCTGCCATCCAGTCCAGGCAGCATCCTGGTAAATCTCCTCTGCACCCTCTCTAAAGCTTCCACATCCTTCCTGTAATGAGACAACCAGAACCGAACACAATATTCCAAGTGTGGTCTAACTAGGGTTTTATAGAGCTGCAGCATAACTTCGTGGCTGTTAAACTCAATTCCCTGCCAATGAAAGCCAACACACCATATGCCATCTTAACAACCCTATTAACTTGGGTGGCAACTTTTGAGGGATCGATGGAAGTGGACCCCAAGATCCCTCTGTTCCTCCACACTGCCAAGAATCCTGCCATTAACCCTGTGTTCTGCATTTAAATTCGACCTTCCAAAATTAATCACTTCACACTTTTCTGGGTTGAATTCCATCTTGTCACGTCTTTGCCCAGCTCTGCATCCTGTCAATGTCCCATTGCAACCTACAACAGCCTTCCATGCTGTCCACAACTCCACCAACCTTGGTGTCATTGGCAAACTTACTAACCCACCCTTCCATTTCCTCATCCAAGTCATTGATAAAGATCACAAAGAGCAGAGGTCCCAGAACAGATCCCTGCGGAACACCACTGGTCACCGAGCTCCAGGCTGAATACTTACCGTCTACTACCACCCTCTGTCTTTTATTGGATGGCCAATTCTGTATCCAGACAGCCAAGTGAGAAGTCATTCAAATTAGGATGTCTGCACAATGGATTTGAACATTGTTGGCAAGATCAGTATTTGTTTCCCATCTCTAATTGCCCTTGGGATGGTGATGTTGAGCCACTTTCATGAACTGCAGTTAGGGAGGGACATTTTGACTCAATGACAGCGAAGGAAGGTCAATATAGCTCCACGTCAGAATGATATACCCACTACAGTGGGTAGTGTCCTTTCTCTGAGCCAGAAGCTTTGGGTTCAAGTCTCTCTCCAAGACTTGTTAGCCAAGGAAGGCGCATTCATAATCATAGAATCACTACAATACAGAAAGAGGCCATTCAACCTATCAGGTCTATACTGTGCCTCTGAAGAGCATCCTGCCCAGAGCCACCCCACTCCCACACCATTCCCATGACCTTACATTTACCGTGGCTAATCACCTAGCACTTGCACACTATGGGCAAATTAGCACTGCCAATCACCTAGCCTGCACAACTTTGGACTGTGGGAGGAAACCAGAGCACCCAGAAGAAACCCACGCAGGGAAGGGGAGAACGTACAAACTCCACTCAGACAGTTACTCAAGGTTGGAATCAAACCCAGCTCCCTGGCACTGTTAGGTAGCAGTGCTAACCATTGAGCCACTGTGCCACCTATTTGATTGCAAGGAAAGTGCATTCATAATGAAGCTAACAGGTTGAGTATCAACCTGCAAATCTCTCTAACACACACTCTTGGCAGGCACGTGGACTGCTGTGGCTCAAGGAGGCAGATCACCACCACTTTCTCATGGGCAATAAATGCTGGCCCAGCCAGCAATGCCCCATGTCCCACGAGTGAATTAGAAAAATAATGGGAGAGATTCCTGGCCAGCCATTTATTGAAAAGATAATTGGAGCTTCCAACATCACTATTCACAGCTCCAGACAGAAATATGCATGTGAAAGTAGATCCTCCACTCCACAGCAATGCAAACCCCTGGGATACAGTAGGCTTGGTTGGCTAGGTGCCAAACAATTGGGTTCAAACCAGCTAGGGTGGTTTTGGGACCTGCCTCATTGCCCTTCCCCTTGTTGGAAATTCTGGTGCTGTGGGCTGGACCTGCAAAGAACTCAGTAGAAGAAAAACAGTGTGTGATTTGAAGAGGAACATGCAGGTATTGATGTTCCTGTTTGTTAAATGCCATTGTTCTTATAGGAGTCAGAAGTCACAGGTTTGGAAGATGGTATAAAAGCAACCTTGGTAAATTTCCAGTGTGTCCTATAGATGTTAAACTTTGCTATCACTGTGCATTGGTGGTGGAGGGAAGTGAATGTTTAAGTGGAGTGAAGAGATTGCTTTGATCTGGATGATGTTGAATTTCATTTGTGTTGTTGGAGCTACACTCATTCAGGCCAGTGGTGGGTGGTAAGGGGAGGCATAATGGCAAACTCACTGGACTGGTAAAAGGGAACCCAGACTAACATTCTGTGTTCAAATCCCACCATGGCAGATGATGAAATTTGATTCATTAGAACCCAACTGGAGGGTGGCATGGCGGCTGAGTGATTAGCACTGCTGCCTCACAGTACCAGGGAGTTTGGGTGGAGTTAGCACATTCTCCCTGTTTCTGCCAAGTGCTCCAGTACTCCAGTGCCTTCCAGTTTTCTTCCAAAGATGTGCAGGCTAGGTGGTTAACTATGGATAGGGTGGGATGCTCTTCGGAGGGTTGGTGCAGACTCAAGGGGGCAAATGGCTTCCATCTGCACTATAGGGAATCTATGGGTCACTAATGTCCTTCAAGGAAGGGAATCTAACATCATTACCTGGACTTACAACTTCAGGTCAATGTGGTTGATGCTTGATTGCTCTTAGGGCAAATTAGGGATGGGCCAGCCAATGACACCAACTTCCATGAACTTTTTTCTAAATTCTGGCTTGTGTCTTGTAAATGGTGGACAAATTCTAGGGACTTAGGAAGTGAGTTAATCATCACAGAATTCCCAACCTCTGATCAGCTCTAGTAGCCACAATATTTATGTGGCTAAGATAACAAGGTGTGGAGCTGGATGAACACAGCAGGTCAAGCAGCATCAGAGGAAGAGGAAAGCTTGACGTTTCAGGTCTGGATGCTTCTTCAGAAATGGGGGAGGGGAAGGGGATTCTGAAATAAATAGAGAGAGAAGGGGAGGCGGATGGAAGATGGATAAAGGAGCAGATAGGTGGAGAGGAGACGGACAGGTCAAGGAGGCAGGGATGGAGCCAGTAAAGGTGAGTGTAGGTGGGGAGTTAGGGTGGGGATTGATCAGTCCAGGGAAGACGGACAGGTCAAGGAGGTGGGGATGAGGCAGGTCGGTAGAAGGTGGGGGTGGAGGTTGAGGTAGGAGGAGTGGATAGGAGAGAGAAAGGATGGACAGGTTAGAGGGCAGGGATGAGTTGGGCTGGTGTTGGGATGCGGTTGGATGAGGGGAGATTTTGAAGCTTGTGAAGTCCATATTGATACCATTGGGCTGCAGGGTTCCCAAGCAAAATATGAGGTGCTGTTCCTGCAACCTTCGGGTGGCATCGTTGCGGCTCTGGAGGAGGCCCAGGATGGACATGTCGTCCAAGGTGTGGGAGGGGGAGTTGAAGTGGTTCATGACTGGGAGGATAACTAAAATAGCAATAAGAGAGAAGAAGACAAAATATAAGGGTTAGCTAGCAAGTAATAAAAAAAATCACAAGGGTATTTCGTGATATCTAAAAAGTAAGAGAAAGACAAGAGTGGGCATTGGAGCATTGGAAGATGAGGCTGGAGAGTAGTAATAGTGAACAAAGAAGTGATGGAGGAACTGAATAGGTACTTTGCATCAGTTTTTATAGTGGAAGACATCAGTAGCATACCAGAACTGCAAAAGAGCCAGGGTCAGAGGTAAGTGTAGTGGTCATCACTAAGGAGAAGATGCTGGGAAAGCTGAAAGGTCTGACAGTGGATAAATCACCTGGACCAGATGGACTACACCCCAGCATTCTGAAAGAGATAGCTGAGGAGATTGTGGAGGTATTGATGGTGATCTTTCAGGAATCACTGGAGCCAGGGAGGGTCCCAAAAGACTGCAGAATGATTAATGTAACACCCCTGTTGAAGAAGGGAGGGAGGCAGAAGACATGAAACTATAGGCTGGTCAGCCTGACCTCAGTTGTTGGTAAGATTGTAGAGTCTGTTATTCAGGATGAGATTGCAGAGTACTGAGAAGAGGATGATGTAACAGGGCTGAGTCAGCACAACTCCGTCAAAGGGAGGTTATGCCTGACAGTCTGTTAGAATTCTTTGAGCAAGTAATGAGCAAGTTAGACAAAGCAAAACTGGTGATTGTCACCTATTTGGATTTCCAGAAGGCCTTTGACAAGGTGCCACACAGAGGGGGCTGATGAATAAGCTAAGCTGCCATGGTGTTAGGGGCAAGGTACTGGCATGGATAAAGGATTAGCTGACTGGCAGAAGGCAGACAGTAGGGACGAAGGGCTCTTTTTCTGAATGGCAGCCGATGATTGGTAAAGTTCCACAGGGGTCAGTGTTGAGGCCGCAACTATTCATGTTATTTATTAACGATCTGGGCAAAAGAACTGGGGGTATAGTTGCTAAGTTTGCAAATGACATAAAAATAGATGGAGGGGTAGGTACTGTTAAGGAAATAAGAAGGCTACAGAAAGATTTGGACAGGCTAGCAGAGCGGATAAAGAAGTGACAAATGGAATACAATGGTGCAAAAGGCTTAATAAACCTGAAGCACAAAAGGACTTGTATCCTAGTTCAAGAGTGTCTTAAGGTTAACATGCAGGTTCAATGGCAATTAGAAAGGCAAATGTAATTTTAACATTCACTTCAAGAGGGCAAGAACACAAGAGCAGGGATGTACTGCTGAGGTTGTGTAAAGCTCTGGTCAGGCTTTGTTGATGATTGAAGGACAACTGAGGGGGTTAATTATCCAGATTAAATCAATGCTGATCTTGGAGGCCAGGCCACAGTTTTGCAGTTTTCCACATTGTTGGGTGGATGCCAATGTTTTATCTATATTTGAAAACGTTGGCTAGCAACACAGTTCATTCTGGAGTAAAATCTTTAGTATTACAGCTGGATGTAAACAGATGATGCAAATTGGCTGAAGCTTGACATCTGTGATGGTGGGGACTTCTGAATTATCAACTTAGCATTTCTGGCTGAAGATGGATGCAAATTCCTCTGTCTTGACTCTCCAGAAATGTGCTGTACTCCACCATCATCCAGAATGGGAATGCACTTCCTTCTATTAATTGTTTAATTGTCCAACATCATCTGCAAGATACACCCCCAAGCCACTCACCATCCTGACTTGAAAATATATCACATTCCTTCATTGTCACTTGTCAAAATCCTGGAATTCCCTCCTTAAAGGTATTGTGGGTCTACCTACAGCACATGGACTGCAGTGATCCAAGAAGGCAGCCTATCACCACCTTCTCAAAGACAACTAAAGGTGGGCAATAAATGTTGGCCCAACCAGAGACACCCACATCTCATGTACGAATAAAAAAATCATCACTGGTTGAGGCAAAACTGCGGAAATTTATTCCAACTGTTGGTTGTGGGATTGCTTAGCTCTGAGTAGAGTATGCTGTCCCTGCTGTTTCATATATTTTCAACATTGCTTGTATCTTTATCGGGCTGAAATCTCATTTTTAGACACGCCTGGTTCTGCTCCTGTAATTCCTGCATATTCTGCCAGGGTTGGTCCCTTTGTTTGATAATAATGATAGAGTGAGGGTTATACTGGGCTTTGAGTTTTCAGATTGTGATGGAATAAATTATCACACTGTTGATGGTCCAAAGAACTGTCTTATACACAGACTGAGAATTCTATGATTAAACAGAAAAATATTCTTCGCATGTAACAGCTAAATGAAGAAATGCTCCACTGCGGCTCAAAGAGTAAAATGATGCAGTATTGATTAAACATGGAGAGAAATGGAGTGTCTTTTAATATGAGGAACACCTTACTCAACTTTGCCTTTGCTAGTGCAAAGGCAATTCCCACTAGGTTGTCCTGTTGTTGGATAAAGGTGTAAGGGTCTAAAAGGATTGATGTTGAGAGGTTCCCTAAGCACCATCCACGATGACTTGGCAGGAGAACAGCTCAGGATCTCAAAGGAGTTAACACCTAGTGCTAGGACATCCTCCTGGTCTCTGTAATAATGTCTATCCCATCAGTGTGACTTGTACCTTGCTGCAATCATGTCTATTGGACTGCCAAGTGATTTTCCTCTGTCACCCTAGACTAAGCAGGTGCTGTAGATCAGTACCCTGAAAGAGGACGGTGGCAGGAATTCTACCTTCTCATGAGCAAGATGACAGAGAGCGGTGGCATGGTGGCTGAATGCTTAGCTCTACTGCTTCATGGCACCAGGGATCCAGGTTCAAATCTGGCCTTGGGTGACTGTCTGTGTAGAGTTTTCATATTCTCCACGTGTCTGTGTAGGTTTCCTCCCACAGTCTAAAGATGTCCAGGTTGGGGAATGCAGCATGAGAGGGTGGGTCTGGATGGGATTTTTTGGAGGTTTGACCTAAGCTGAATGGCCTGCTTCCACTCTCTGGGATCCTATGATTCTCTAAGTGGCACAGACTGCTCTTACAAAATCTGTTAGAAATTGCCTGGGAAGCTTCCCAAGGAAAAATGCCTGGAGCCAGAACTCTGGACATATGTGGAGATATTTTGTAATTTAAGAGGTATTTTCAAGCACTGTAAATAAACCTTCATTAGGCTTAAAAGTAGTCCCATCTCTGCACTGATCTGAGACACCTCAGGTATATAAAATACACAATAAACTAGTGAATGCACAACACAGACTCTAAGTACTGTTCGACATCTTTACTCCCAACCCAGTTAGACACAGTTAGGAAGAGTTGTCGGTTGAAGTGCTTACCACCAAGATGTTGTATATACTCGTTAACGAGCACAGGAAGACATTTAGTGACAATCAGCCTGGTTAATGAACCTGTGGGTATCCATTCCTACTGCTGGTACGTATGCCTTTATCACGATGGCATCTTCCAGAAAACAAGGGGAAAACCAACCTTTCAGCTTCAGCTTCCATCTTGACCACCTCAGGGGCTTAAAGTATTCAATCAGTATCACCTATTCAAAACTTTCATATTATATTTCTTTGTCAATTATTTTAATAGAAGCATTAGTGCATTTAACATTAGCAGGTTGGTACCTTGTTCATCATGGTTTCAAAGCCAAAGAATTGAATTGACTCAAACATAAACTACAAATGGTGAAACAACGATAATAAAACAGAAAATTCTGGGAATGCAGACAGCATTTGTGAATAGAGAAGAGGACTTATTCAGAATAAGACTGAAGTTTGTATGTTTGTGAAGTGTCCAATCACCTGTACAATTAAGTGTGAGCTCTGTGTGTCTCTGCAAAGGTATGTATTGCATAGTCAAGGGCAGTTGAAGTGATAACTGAAAGAAAACATGACTGATGTGTATCTATCTGCTATAGGTCAGAACGCATATATCTTATTGACACTCTATTGAATGTGACAATGCACATCATACCCTCTGCACAACACCACTCCCCAGGCATCCTGTCCTCACAGACATCACTGTCCCCACACTTCCATTGACACATAAAAAATTGGTTAAAAACAATATGCTGGACCTCAAAAACCACTCAATAAGGATTTGTTCAGTTCACCTACTACCCATCTTCCATTTTGATACCTGACGTGGAACAACTTTCTTAAGCAATTTCTACCAGCAGACACCCATCACATTGAGAAACAAGAAACTAACAAATTCCTTGTGACAAATTTGATATGTCAATTATGGCAGGCTTTGAATAATGATGGGTGAGAACAGTCCTTGCTAAACAGCATCAGGACAAACCAGAGACAAACCTCCACTTCTAGTGTGTCAGTGCAAATCCTTATTACGTTTTTGGGGAGACACAAGAAATACTTCCCATGACAGAGGAGTTTCTGCCGCACAGACTGGTGAATGCGTGGTTTCGGTGATTAGCTTTCTCTAAACAAAATTGGTGCATAAATGTATGGTTTTGTAATACTTGCAGATCAATTAGGATTGCATGTGTGTACGTGTGAGTAGCAAAATATCTCACTATTGATAACAGCTGCACTGAGAGTTTGATTAAAACCAGAACCTCAATTATAGTGAAAATAGAAAGTGAGATGTCAATCCTTTAATGACACAATAACGTTTTGTCTATTCATCACAGGTGTTAGTCATAACTAATCCAAACAGGGAGCCATCAAATGGCATTATTATCTAGTAACAGAATTCGGCTTATTATTACAATATTACCTTTACAACAGCCTGCATTGGAAACCTGGTGTTAATCTGCCTTATCTCATGTATATGTTGTAGATCCCCTTTTCCTGGAAGCTGTTTATTCAAAAGATATTTTGGTTTCTAGTTAGTCATGGAGATTCACAGTACGGAAAGAGACCCTTCGGTCCAACCCTGTCCAACTAGTCCCAGTTCAGCATTGTAATAGGCTCAGTTCCCCATGACTCGCCTCAACAGTTCACCAACAAGTTTGCATGTTCATCGTGGTTCAAAGGTCAATGTTTCCACAACTTTGTCCTTTCGCATGAATCAGCAAAAGCCACATTGCTGGGTGAGAGAGCTGGGTGAGACTTCTGCTTGACACCAGACATACTGAAATATGGAAGCTATTGTCTTTTCAGATAATACCAACTGTCAGCATCTGATATTCTGGTTTGGGACTTGTTGTCATCAATCCGTCTCAATCCATTGCTATGATCCCCACTGATGATCAGGACAAGTCTGTTCCCAGAAGGAAGTGTGGCTTGATAGATCATATATTTGGTTATTTGAAGAGGTTTATCATGGTATTTAGTCAATAAACATGTACATGAGGCTACAAATATTCTTTAACACAATAATACATATTTATTAGACAATAGAAGACAAAAAAATCACAAAGGCATGTAATTCAGTCAGCTTGCCCATAGGATACCTACGGTGTTATGGGTGAACTCTTTATAGCACTATTACAGTTTACTTATAACACTTTAGAAAGATCTTAATAAACAGCAAAAAAAGTTTCAATCCATTCCCTAGCAATATCCTTTACAGATACTCAGCCCCAGAGAAATATCATTCCTATCCTAAACTCCCATATCAACTCTTTGTTTTGCTACTTAACTGATTCTTTCTTAGCTTGCTGAGACAGTTTAATGACTTCTTTCCAAATCTGATTATATGTTTCTTTTTTCAAATCCAATGGTATAAATATCTTCTCAGTTCTGACAACTTGAAAGCTTCTATACAAACTTTCATAGCCTGGAGGCTTCACAGACTAAAGCCTTTCTACTAGGGTGAAGCTCTTGTCTAAAGTGAAGTCCTGATTCTTCTGAAAGGAAGTTAAAACCTAAACTAATGGCCTCTGACTTGTCTAGCCCTGTCTGTTGTAAGCTCTGCGATATGAAAGTATCATAACACCGTAAGTAACTTGCAGGAAAGTTAACTGACTTGCATGCCTTCTGGGAAATTATGACTTTTTTTTCATTGCAACAAATGATATTCTGAACTTTCTTTTTAAAAATGGTTACAGTTACAGAACTGAAATAGCTCTACCTGGGGGATATAATGGCCGAAAGGTATTACTGGTAGCCTGTTAAGCCAGAGATGCAGACACTGTTCTGGGGTCATGGGTTTTAATCTGGACATAGCAGATGGTGGAATTTGAACTCCACTTTAAAAAAAAATCTGAATTAAGAGTCTAATGATGACCGTGAATCCATTGTCAATTGTTGGAAAAACCCATCTGGTTCACGAATGTCCTTTAGGGAAGGAAACTGCCATCCTTATCTGGTCTGGCCTACATGTGACTCCTACCCCACAACAATATGGCTGACTCTTAACTGGCCTCTGGGTAATTAGGGATGGGCAATAAATGCTGCCTAGCTAGTGATGCCCTCATCCAGTGAACGGATAAAGAAAAAAACACTAAAGTTCAAATTCCAAAAGTGACAGGAATATTTTATACCATTTGATCACACTGTACTCAGTCTCAGGTGTATCTAGTTATCAGAGGTAGGAGAGAGACCACTGAAGATTCTAAATAGAAGAGGCACTTGTCTTACAAAACAAGGTAGTTTATTGCATGATAGCAATATGTACAGTATACATCAACTTGCTAGGTGTAATTTCCAAGGACTCCCAAGACCTTTACAGAATACATACTATCATTTCTATTCAAGGATATAATCAGATTGGGTGTAACACGAATGTTAGATCCTTCAAGGGCCATGACTATATTCAAAAGAAAATCTTTGAAAAGGTCTTCATGCCACCAGAGGAATTAGTGCTGTCTTATTTATATTCTCATGCTGTAGCCTCCACCATCATTAAAGGATACATTTGTAAAACAGATTGGTTTAACCCGAAGCTGCTTATCAGTGAACCCATTGTATTAATTAGCTTTAATATTTACAGTAGAATACAGAAAGTGAAGGTGATGTATTCATTTATCAGACAGTTTTAACCAGAATAGGAAATTATATTAATTCCATTACCTTGCAAACGAATGGAACAAAATATTGTATAAGTTGTGTTACAGGTGAATTAATCCATCTTCCAAAATAAATGTTGGCCAAACTGTGTTAAAAGAAACTTATTGAACCAGTTTGAACTAATTATGTTTTGCCACCAGGTCAGTTTTTGATGGAGCCAAGTACTTTGTGCCCAGCAGATCTACAAGAAAAGAATGAGGTCTTTGTAGTTAGGCAGTTAGATTAAATAATGCATTTTGGCATTGAGTAGACTTATAGAGTGGTAATTGGCTGGGTTGGATTTGTCCTGCTTTTCGTGGACAGGACATGTCTGGGCAATTTTCCATATTGTCAGGTAGATGCCAATATTGTAACTGCACTGAAACAGCTTGGTTATTGATGCATAGGATATTGGGGTCCCTTAAAAATTGTATTTTCCTAGTATTTTCTATGTAGCAGCTGTAAAATGAAATCTCATGGTGTGGTCAGCCACATTGGCAGCTAGCTACAACTTGAGATGAGATTAGCATCTGCCATCGAACACGTTATTCTTGCAAACCTGAAATGAAATCTCATGTTATACAGTAAATACTTGAAAAATTCAACAATATTCAACAGGCCCAATATGTTCTGGAGCACAAGTCTTCAGTACTATTGCCAGAATATTGTCATCGATGCATCCAACCATTCCTTGATATCATGTGGAGAGAATCAAATTGGCTGAAAACTGTCATCTGCTAAGATGGATCATTCACTCAAGATTTCAGGCTGAAGATTGCTGCAAGTGCTTCAGCCTTTTCTTTTGCACTGATGTTCTGGGCACTTCCATCATTGAGGTTGGGGATATTTGTACAGCCTCTTCCTTCAGGGGGTTGTTACTTGTCAAACACCATTCACGACTGAATGCAGCAGGACTGTAAAGCTTATCCATTGGCTGTGAAATCGCTTGGCCTATCATTTGCTAAATAAGAGATAGCAAGGTGTAGAACTGGATGAACATGGCAGGCCAAGCAGCATCAGAGGAGCAGGAAAGATGATGTTTCGTACCTAGAACCTTCTTCAGAAATGGGGGAGGGAAGGGGCTAAATAGGGAGTGGGGGGAGGTGGATAGAAGATGGATAGAGGAGAAGATAGGTGGAGAGGAGACAGACAGGTCAAAGAGGCGGGGATGGAGCCAGTAAAGGTGAGTGTAGGTGGGGA
>JAHRHZ010000056.1:17934041-17974961 GCA_024137785.1 Ginglymostoma cirratum | reverse complement strand
CAACCTACACTCACCTTTACTGGCTCCATCCCCGCCTCCTTGACCTGTCTGTCTCCTCTCCACCTATCTTCTCCTTTATCCATCTTCCACCCGCCTCCCCCCTCTCCCTATTTATTTCAGAAACCCCTTCCCCTCCCCCATTTCTGAAGAAGGGTCTAGGCCTGAAAAGTCAGCCTTCGTGCTCCTCTGAAGCTGCTTGGCCTGCTGTGTTCATCCAGCTCTACACCTTGTTATCTCAGATTCTCCAGCATCCGCAGTTCCTACTATCTCTGAAACATTTGCTAAATATGCTGTTATGTAGCTTCACCCGTTTGACATGTCTTTTTAAATATGCCTGGTGCTGGTCCTGGCTTGTCCTCCTGCACTGTCCTTGAACCAGGGTTGATCCTTTTGGTTGACAGTACTGGTAAAACGGGTGACTTTTCGGGCTATGACATTGGAGATTATGACTATGTCAGGTTGGTGCTTGACCATTCTGTGAGACCACTCTCCCAATATTGGCACTAGTCCCCAGACGTTAGTGAAGATGACTTTGGAGGGTCACCAGAACTGCATTAGCTGTTGTCATTAGCAATGCCTTATTTTCTAGAACCTTACCTGGGTCTCTTGATGAGTGGTCCAGCATCAACACCACTAAGCCATAACCTCTCCAGTTATACAGGTATTATTTGCCTCAATTCCCCTAATGAAGAAGACAAAGTTTGTGATCTGGCTCTATCCAAATTAATGAGATCACTATTATCATAGATCTCTAATAGTCATATCTTTACTGTGAGATGTATTGGAGAAATTCATCAAGTCTAAAATTCCAACATGCGCTTTCATTATTTCTGATGTTTCTTGAAGCTATACAAGTAATTTCTGACAAACAGGGTAGTATCTTAATCATAATTGAGTTCAACCTTCTTATATCCTAAATAAGTTGTTTTACTGTTAGTTTCCAAGCAAGCTCCTCCTTTGTTTGATTTCTAAGAAAGTGAGTACAGGAGTAAGCTGTGAGCCTCGAGATGGTCAAGTTTAATTACTTACTGTAGATATAACACAGTACGGAGCTGGAGGAGCACAGCTGGCCAGGCAGCATCAGAGGACAGGAAAGTTGACGTTTTGGATTGGGACCTTTCTTCAGAAATTTTCTGATTTTCTGAAGAAGGATCCCAACCTGAAACATCAACTTTCCTGCTCCTCTGATGCTGCCTGGCCTGCTGTGTTCCTTCAGCTTCACACTGTGTTATCTCTGACTCCAGCATCTGCAGTTCTTGCAATCCCTTAAATACTTATTGTGCTGTTTTCCAAGATTATATTGCAATTGTGAGTTTTGTTAGCTTTATAAAACTTCAGTTGATCATGGTTTGGGACTATCAGCCTAAAAGCATTTCGTCAAATGTTACTGTGCCATAGCCTTCATGATATCAAAAGAAAATGTTTTGCTATGTAACTTGGGAGTTAATCTCTCTTATCAATGTTATGCTGATGGCTTTAAAAAGAAGTAGCTCCTTCTTCCAAGAGTTCATAGGTTTGTAGTGAGATCATTATTTAACCTTTCAAAAGTAATTAGCCTTTCTTAATATGTGTGCAGTCCTGGAAATTAACTCTATTAACATTGTCACCACTTCTGATAGCATGGTTCCTTTATACTGAATCCTTCACATAAGTAGAATTAAGACAGCATGTATCAGCTCAGCTGAATAGCCTGCATATATGCTGTAAATTCTAAGCACAAAGGTAAGATAATCCAACAGTTTTTGACTCAATTATAAATCCAATGTCAATTTTATGCCTGCATAAGAATAGGTTTTCTAAGTCTTTCACACATGAAATGGTGAATATTCTGAAAAGAACCAGCAGAAAATTAAAAATATAACATGTGAAGTATCTTGTCACAGGCAAAATCTCAGAGCATTCATCTATGAGCTCAAATATGCGGAAACTGTTTCCAAATGCTGTGAAAATATGGGCATCAAAAAAAAAACTAAAAATGCTAAGAAGGTCACCATGTAGCTGCGAAAGGATATAGACTGGCTTCATGATTAGACAAGAACATGACAAAATAAACATAATGTGGAGAAGGATAGATCTAAAGGATAGATAGATAGACTGGCTCCATGATTAGACAAGAACATGACAAAATAAACATAATGTGGAGAAACACGAAGTCATCACAATAAAAGGGAAAATAACAAAAAAGAAAATTTGTCAAATAGCAAGCGACTGGAAAGTATTGTTGTTCACAGGGACCTGGGCAACTTTGTAGACAAGACACAGAAAGTTAACATGTCGCTACAGCAAGTAATCAGGAAAGCAAATTTTTATAAAAATCAAAGGAACTACAGATGTTGTAAATCAGAAACAAAAACAGAAATTGCTGGAAAAGCTCATCAGCATCTGTGGAGAGAAATCAGAGTTAATGTTTCAGATTGAATGACCCTTCCTCAGAAACAAATTGTATGTTAGCCTTTATTACAAAGGGCTTAACATTAAGAATAGTGAAGATGATTTATTGCAATTCTATAGATCAAGTCTGAGGCCTGTGTATAATTTTGGTCTCCGAACCTAAGACAGTGTCTACATGCAATGACCATTCACCAGACTAATTCTGAAGATATTATCCTATGAAAAGATGCCAAATTGATTAGACCTAACTTTTCCTATATTCTAGATGAATTACAGGAGTTTCAGAGGAACTGCAGAATTTCTCTATTGGCTAAAGTGTCTTCAACTAGGAGTCACAGTTTCAGAATAAGGAGTCATCAATTTAAAGACTGAGATGAGAAGTAATTTCTTAATTCGAAGACATTTTGGAAATCTCTACCACAATGAGCTGTGGATGCTCAGTTTTTAATTAGATTCAAGTCAGAGATTTTTGCAGTAACCACACCTCATTTTCCAACCAAGTGTTAAATGACAAGTTGCAGATTCTTGTTCTTGCCAGTGAGTGACGAGAAGCCTTCAAGCATCAACAGCCTCATTGACATGGACTTTCCCATTCTCTCACCCACTGGATAGAAATTAGACAGAGACAATTCCCAACATGAAAGTCAGAGCAGTAACCTGGTGACTCCTGCTTGCTATTAGTTCGTCAGTTCCTCCATTTGGACAGTAGGCACCAACATTCTCAGGGCATGTTCCATGGCAGTGACCACAAGTAACCCCCAACCATACACCAGGTTCTCCAGGTTCCTGGTGGCAAAGTGAGGTGCCAATTATTCTCTGTCCAACAAGTCTGGGGCAACTGGTAGAAGCCATACAGGACAGCTACTGACTGCCAGCACTTGACCAGGAGCACAGCTGGGTTTTAAAGATGGTGCAGGCACCTGGACAGCCAGAGAGTCTAAGGCAGTGGCCAGTACTTCTGCCTGTGATCAGTGAAGGAAATTGTAAAGCAGAACATCATAACAGTGTGGTACATAGATAATGAGGCGAGATTGGGAAGGGAAGACAATAAACTACGGATACTGGAGATCTGAAACAAGCAAAAACAGAAAGTGTTGGAGAAACTCAGCCAGTGTGGCAGCATCTGTGGAGAGAGAAACTGAGTTAACATTTCAAATCCAGTGCCTCTTCTTCACAGCATAGAGTTCTGAAGAAGAGTTATACCACACTCAAAACATTCACTCTACTCTCTCCGATGCTGCCAGACCACTGCTGGAAAGATAGCTTGAGTACATTTGCTAGGGCTCTCTAAAAACCATATCTTTTATCTTTCTGTATTTTTGGTTAATAACATGAGAAAAAAAGAAGCTGTTTAAAAAATTAAGCATTGAGGATAGGATTGCTGCACTTTTTAGAAACAAGTTATCAAAACTCATTGTAAGTCTTATCTACAATGTTGTTTGTTCAAGCAATGAGGGAAGTTTAGTTGCAGATGAGCTGGAACTAGGAAGTGTGGACAAAATGAGATTCAGCCAGCACCAAGTAGCTGACTGGTCTGTGGAATGGTGACCAGTTGTCAGTGACAAAGACCCTGTGTCTACCAAAAACCATGTGATTGGCTCCCAAGTGGCTGCGCAGCTTGCAGGTGTGAATGCTTAGGCTAGAAGTCATCAGACCTCCAGACAGGAAGGGGCTGTCTTTTACTCTGCAGTAAAAAACACCTCAAGCCTGAATAAAAGCAGTTGATTTTCCTTCATCAGTCATTGTAAGCAATGTATTTTAACCAATCAGAGACTTTATAAACATGAACCAGTCACTCTGTGCCTTCTGCAAGCAAGTAAATGTATCTGGACAAGGAATATCAAGGAACAACGAGTCTTGACAAGCCAAAAATGATCATCCCAGAAACCCCATGGACAGGGACCATTGATATACCACCCCAATCTTTCCCTCTGCCAAAAAAACACCAATTTTTTTGTGTATGTCTACCTATATAGTCTATATTTATGTGTATTACAAGAGATTTGTTTTAGAATCAGAGTTAGGTGTTTTGGGGTTAGAGTTTTAACTAGTAGAGTTATATGTCAATGGTTCATACATGTTTTGAAGATTGCACCCCTCTACCTCACCCTTTGCATGAGACATGGTGACCCTCAGGTTAAAACATAACCACCTATCTCTCTCAAATAAGAAGCTATTTGCAATAAATAGGAATTCTTGATAAGTATAGAAGCTTGGACCATGTTTTCTTTCAACTGGGGTCTGAAAATGAGTCTTGTATACTATGATAAACTCATTAGCATTTTTAACAACTTCAAGAAAAGCAGGACTTGTAGTCCACAATGTTTTTGCAGGAAGGCGTAACAAGTCACAGAGAGAACACGGCATGAACCTCATCAAAATTGACGCTCAGCCAATTTCTCATAAGATTCAGTCCCTTGTCTTTACTTTCCCAGATTTTATAGAGATGTGTCATAGAATCCAAACAGTATGGAAGCAGACCATTCAGCCCATCATGCCCACACCAACCCCCACCTCACCCTATGTTTGCCATGGCTAACTCACCTAGCCTGCATATCCCTGGACACTATGGGCAATTTAGCATGGCCAATCCACCCTAACCTGCTTGTTGTTGGACTATGTAAGAGTACCCAGAGAAAAACCACATCAGCACAAGGAGAATGTACAAACTCCACACAGTCAGCCGAAGGTGGAATTGAACCCAAGTCTCTGGCTGTATGGGGCAGCAGTACTAACCACTGAGCCACCATGTTACCCTGTCCTTGCAAATAACAATAAAGAATAGAAAAAACCAAGAAACCAAGAGAAGGACATTAGCACAATAACTTCACTCCTTCCATAGACCAAGCACGATCTATTCAATGCATTATTTTGCCAGAAAACAAGTCCTTCCAGCCCCAACAACGTCAGTCACACAGGAATCCCCATGACATTTGATCGTCTACGCGTCCCCATAATCATCAATCTAGTTCACAAAAAGATATTCATATTTTAAGAGTTAATGGCAAATATGCTATGCAATATGCTGTCAGAGACTGTGTAACTAATTCATAATCATTGCTGAAATATTATATTGAAGCACATTTGAGCATGACTTCAGGCCATCGCTACTGAATTTAATTTTAAATAAACACATGCTCTTTGCCAGAAGAATGGCAGAATACCAGTAAAGTATTGGCTTAATTTTCATCCATTCACTTCTTTAATGTGGCTCTGGCACTCAAAGTGGACAGCTGTCAGAGTGCTGTGTTTATTTAACATGCCTGAAAGAATGTTGTTTGACCCTCAACAGCTTTTTCTACATCTGAAACTGTACAAATATAACAGTGATCAATTTTGTGAGAAAAGAGATGCATTTGTCAGCCAAAATTGAAGTATATGTGTCAGACACTGACATTTTAAAGAATGATTTTTTTTTGAGCAGTATGGTTCTGGTTAAGGAGTAACATTTAAATACTGTCGAATTGTTTGAAGAAGATTGAAAGATATGAATGACCTGGTTATTCAAAACACTGTCTCAGAAAAGAATTGTCTCTTTCTTTGTGCCTTCATTATGAACAGGAGTGACCCCATTCTATATTACTGAAATATTCAGCCTGCCATCAAATTATATTTTACATGTATTAGATACTTTGAGGCGCTTTCCCATAATAAAAGTTGCATAAAGGCCAGTTCTTATCATTATTTGAATGTCATTGACTCTCCTAAATTGAGTGGAACTAAGTGAGAACAGTCCCATTTTGATAATGGGGAAATATACTGGAAATGGTTTGTTGACCATCTTGAAGAGTGGGAAGTGGTTTCTGGAAAACATGGAGTGAAGAAGTAAAAACCGAAAGAACTGCAGATGCTGTAAATAAGGAAACAAAACAGAAATTGCTGGAAAAGCTCAGCAGGTCTGGCAGCATCTGTGAAAGGAAAAACAGAGTTAATGTTTCAAGTCCGGTGACCCTCCCTCAGAACTTCACATGGAGTGAAGAAGTACCATTATCAGCGTGAATTCTAGCTGTGACTTTGTTTGAGCTTTTTCAGCTGTATGGGTAGGACAGAAACTGAATTAGAGGGGTTCAACAAGGAGATGTGGAAAAGGTGAGGTCTGATCTAAACAATAACAATATGCTTAGAAGCTTTGAGATGATCTTATGAAACTGGATTGTGATTTCCGAAGATTGAAGGCCTGAAAGTAACTTGTTTAAAGAATGGAGTGATGTTTGTTTTGTTCTGGAAAGTCAGTTGGTGAAGTGCTGTTTTTGAGCCAATCTTTACTTAGTTTTATATTTGTTTACTGAGCGAAACATTACAAGTATACATCTCCTAACTCAACCACACCACAGTTTTGGTGTCTCTTTATACGTGCTCAAACAATTTTTCCTAATCAACCTGTTCAGAGATTTTATTATACACCTCTAGAGCATTTGGGTCTTGGAAAGGACCTCCCGACCCATGCGTATGGACACTACCACTGCACCACAAAGGCCCCCTTCATTGTGCTCAAATTGAACCCCATCAACGCACCCCACTGTATGTATTAAACATATTTGATATACAATTAATAATACCAATGGCTTTGAAAAGTAGAGATAAAGTAGCTGTGAAATAGAAACCATTTGCAATGTTGGTTAATATGAGTGCCAAGAACAAGAATTACATTGTCACCAGTATTGAGAGAAGAAGATATGAGGCTCAAGGATGAGATGAGCTTGGATCAGCTGCATCAGCGAGTGTTTGCCAACCAAAGCATTCATTATTCACCAGAGTTCCAGCTTTGCAAAGAAATTTTTGTCGGCACACTCCTGTACTGCAATGAGACCTGCACTGTGTATCAGTGATATATAACATTGCAAAAGAAAATTCTATCTGCAAGGCCTCTTCAGCAGCCTCCAGATTTTTACGAGGACATTGAATATAATGCCAGTTTGCTCGTTGTATCCGGCTCTGTGAGCATGGAGGGAATATGTTGACAAATCAACTTCAATCACTGGAAACCTTCTGGATGGATGAAAAGTACCTTCGCCCCAGGTCTCGTTTTCTCAACTCTCAAATGGTTAAAGTTCCAGGGAGGACAAGGAAAACACTTCAAAGACACTCTAAAGCTCACCTTGAAATATTACAGAATTGACATGATGTTTTTTATCAACCTATTTTTCTAATTAATCTGTTCAGAGATGTTGTTACATACCTAAGGAGCAGATGGGACTTGAACTTGGGCTTCCTAGTCCAGGGGTAGGGACACCATCACTGCACCCCAAGAGTCCCTACAAAATTGACATGAATGATTGTTCAAAATTATGACAACCTTTTCATCAAATTGCATCAGGCTTTGAGCAACAACACCTCAATGATAAGCCCTATTGATAAACCTTTTACCAACTCATCCCTGTCCCAAGAGCAGGCTATTCACAGTTGCTGTGAAAAAATCTTTGTTTATAACCATTGTCAATGAAAACCAGCATCATCAAAATTCAAGACTAGAGACACTTACAACAATCTTTCCTCTGTCTGTGATGCTAAAACATGGACGGACGCTCAAACTGTTCTGCTGCTGCTGCTGCCATGTGCTAAGCTACTCCAGCTGCTGTGGCCATCTCTCAGCAACAGAAAGATGGTGGGTATGCCTACAAAACTCCATGAACAATCAACAATGGGCTCCCACAGGGCAATGTCTTGACACCAATCCATTTTACCATCTACATCAACATGAACATGAACATTCACTTACACCCAAGTTATTGCCTTGACAACATAGGTAAACATCTTCCAGTACATGGAAACCACACTAAACTCTGACCTATACGAAATGCTGACTATATCTCCAAGTGAAGACTGCAACCCAATCCAGTCAAGTACACAACTGTTGCATTCCACCTTGAAAATCACAAGGCACACAGCACTCGAAAAGCTACTTTTGATGGAAGAAACTTGCATCTTGCCCTGGCTCCCACCTTCTAGGTGTTCCCCTTCCACTTTCTAACAAACGATGATCAAAAGACTGCTGAAAACACGAGAGTGTGAGTGAACAGCATCTGCAAACCAGCCAGTTTGATCAAGGTCAAAAACCACAGGCCTTCATATTTCTGCCATAGCTCTGCCCTTCTCAACAGCAGAGTACTGTGGACTCATTTGGGCCTCAAGCTGTCACAGAAAACACATTGACACACAACGTCAATCAGCGATAAGATCAATTCAAATTCAGCGGTTACCAGCCTTCTCAAAAATCACCCCTTCCTCCCTGTGACAGGACGCAGAAACACACAGAGAAATGACTTGTATCAGCAACGTTCTGGACCTCTTAACCCATCCTGTGACCTTACCAGAAACCCCCTGTACATGATTCAAACATCTCCAACTCCATAATGCAGATGAAACCTGGAGAAAAGCTGGGGCAGAAAACAACCCCACCCCACCCCCGCCCCGAGTAAACACATGGTTGTCAACCAAACATCTTAATAACCAATCTGAACTCTCTCAGATCATGGTGTTAAACCTTCAATAGTGTACTGTAGGAGGATTGGTATATATTGAACAAAGGCAAAGACTTGGTGAGAGATGTCAAGTACAGGGGTAACCATTCAGCACACGAAGGTACAATGGATGATGTAGAGATTCAAAGAAGCAACAGCTCAGTTATCGTGCTTACTAAAATGTACATTATTAACATTTCATAAATAAAGAATTACTTTCAAAATTCTTCCATATCCAGCCAATTCTCTTTCATTAAAAAGTGCACTCCAACTTCCTTTAGGCACCAGAAGACAACAACAGAAATATGGGCTTGATATGGCAGGTACAGCTATCTGATGTATGAGTGCAATCTTACAGCCTCATCTGACTGAACTGTGGAGCACATCATTACATCTTGCCCATGACACAAGTTTGATGATAACAACATCCTGGAGGTATACCTGCTCTTCAGCAGAGTTAGGAAACTTGAGAATAAAACTGATGATGGCTGCAGTCCCTAATGCCATATAAAAGAACAAGAAGAATGAGGCAGAACAGTGGCTGAGAAAGAAGAAAGGAAGCAAATCTTGCACTTTGAGTTCCATTACCCCATGTCCTCTAAGATATGTGACTTAAGAATGGCCTTGCTCAGTCACATGAAGACCATTGCCAGAAACCACAACCCTGAGAAGATATCATCTTCGATCCAAAGGACAGTCAATGATTACTATTGCAACAAATCAAAATGCACAGGTCTCCAGTCAAAGTGATGCCCTCCCTGGCCTATTCAATAGTATTTAAACCTTGCAATTTATGATTTATATGATTACCCTGGTGCAAGTCAGTTTCCAATGGGTATTTGCCATAAACACATTCTCTCACACATAGTAGTCAGACTCCACAGGGAAGTAGCTAATTTTTCATACTTAATCTAAGCATCATACACTTACATTTTGGGTATGTTTACTTATTACATCCATGTGGGTTCCTCAAAATCTGAGCCAACAAAATTAGCTTGGTGTCAAAGGTTAAATCTGATATTATCCACTGGAGCCAGGATCTGTGCCAACAGATGGTTCATAAAGCTACTGGCATACAAAGCACTTCACTGTTTCCTTTCAGATCCTTTAGGGTAAAGAATGAGAGATTTATAGTCTGAAAAAAATACATCAGTCAGTAATATAACGATTGAGATTCAAGCTCTCCCATCACAAAACTTGGTTACCGTGAAATTTCACAGGGTGAAAGATAAATTTGGCGCATTTATTAATGAAAAGTATTTGTAAACTAAATAATGGGGAAAATTATGTGTACCTAAACTTTGAGAATAAACTATCATGAAAGGCAAAGAGTGTTCACAGCGCACCTCGATCCTAACCTGGACAAGACAGGGACTAAGCTACAAATGGCCAAACAACTTTTGCTCATTGTTGACATACTTTGTATTCTTAAAATAGACAGAAAATCTGGACCACCTACACCTAGACCACAGAATCTAAACTAGGGGACTTGTTTAAAAATGAAGGGCCTAATATTCAACATAGAGGTGAAAAAGATATTCTTCTTTCAGAGGACCATTAGTCTGGAATTCTCTTCCACAGAGAGCAGTGGAGCCTCAGTCAGTGAATGTATGCACGGCTGATTTGGGCAGATTTTTGAATCATGATGAAGTACAGGGGACATGCTGGAAAGAAGAAGAAAGTCCAATGTAAAATCAGACATGACGTTACACCACAGCCAAACCAATAAGGCAAATAGCCTGCTTCCACTCCTATTTCATATGAGATTATGACTTGTTTTTGCAAACCAGTTTGAAGCACCTTGTTTTGTGGTGCTGACTACAGATAGCAATACAACTAGCCAGAATTTCAAAGGGAGAATGAAGTGTTCCTTTTCTTAGAGAAAAGCAATAGCAAAGATAGATTTCCCTATTTAAATGACAGTGCAGATTACATAAAACTACATAAACATTAGAAGGAAGCTGTAAATATAGGATTATGCAAGTCCAAATTGGGTTTTGACTGTCGTGACACATTATTCTCCTCTTCTGCTGTTCGGTACAAAAGATGAGTGTGAGACCATAAAATGACATTTAGCTACTGAGTGGAACAATACCATAACTACATTCTTTGGAATGTTTCTACAACATCATTCCTGATAGCAGCTAAAGCCATTCATCTCCTCCAAGTCTATTAATTTATTAATTGTGATAGTCATAGATATATATTTTTCTAAGTAACCTGTTCAGAGATGTTATTACACAGTTCTGAAGCAGGTACGACTTGGACTCTGGCCTCCGAGATCACAGGTGGGGGCACTACCACTGTACTACAAAAGCCCTGCAATAATAGATAAGTGCTCCTGCTTGATTTGAGTCAACAAGGTAGTAACTTGCATACATTTTCAATTTAAATCCAACTATTTATTGATCTCCAACCAAGTCCCTGATTTAAACACAATGTTCGATATTCATCTTGCACAGCAACAAAAATAGATGGCATCACTAAATCCTGTGCCCCTTTTCAGTTCCATTGAGTCCACTGAAAGTGAATATCAGGCAGGCTATGTAACGGGGAAGGGGTGGAGGAGGCCACAGCTATCAATCTTTCTGAGCCACTACTGAGAACAAAATTCTACACATTTAAATAATAAACCTTGTATCATTTCTCACAGTGAGTATATCAGTGTGCCTTTAATAGGCATGATCATGACATCTTCACTGCATCACAACCTGTGACCTGAGTATATAAAGATCTCATAACCTATCTCACCTTGGATCACTTGAAGCATGGCACTCTGCTAGAAGCATTTCCTTTGTTATACTCTAATAGCTTAATATTAGCCTCAACCGTTATGTTCTCAGGTAAGGTAACGTTTGTGTATGTTGCTCAGTTGTAATAAATATCTGTTGGATTATTCTACACCACAACATCCATACACCTTCTTATGTTACTTGGGATAATATAAGCATTGAAGGATGTTGACAGCAAACTCACACAAAACCTCAAGCTAATTGGGAGCTGGAAGTGCAGACTGACAGACAGAATGAATTAAACATAAAGCATTCTATGGCAACTATATTTAAATGGTGAGGGTGGTTACTAAGTAGTGGGTCTTAAAAGACAACTGCTAAAATAGGATATAGGATACTAATGTGTTTAATCCTAGTTTCCAGATCTTTGAACTGAAGTCTGCGGTTAGTCAAATCACCACAGCACCACACACACTGCTGGGCGAAGGAACATTGATCAAACTAATAAGAGTAAAGATCAAGCCTGGTGTCAGAAAAACACTTCACATAAAGAATGACCATTACTGGAATGACTCTCCGGATAATTAAGGGGAAGCTATTAGATTTGGTGATGCAGAAATCGTGGTGATAACAGCCAAATGTGTCAGATGGCCAAAATAGCATCCTTCAGCTATATTGTACTTATCTTTCTGGCAAGCAATTTGACAGAATGCTACCAAGAGATAAACATATAATTATTTAAATACAAAAGGGGAGGAAGTTCACAATTGCACGTTCTGGTCTATAGTAAGTGGGGAAAATTCAGGCTTACCATTCATTATGAGGATTATGAGGAATTTATTTCTATTGCAATATGCCTATCTGTAAATCATATAACCTTGTTCAGTAACATGTCCCTCATTGTAAAATAGCTGCAAATACTGACTGCCAATACTGAAGTCTATAAAATAGCATGACAGGGTGAGATTGCTATGCAATAGTAGCTTTCAGAATAATTACTTTCAAAGTGAGAGAGAAAAATAAGACCCTCCTAAATAAAGAAATCTAGTTATAAACTTTTATGAGCAATTTGATCATTAGTCAATGTTATGGTGTTTCCATTTAATTCAGACAAGGACTTTTTTTAATGTAGGTTCCAATGTATCTACATTGTTTAATACTGAAATGTCTTGTACAATAACTCCATTTGTAGATGAGTGTAAAGCTAAAATATCAAACTATCATTGTAGCAGTTGAGTGTTTCAATGCAAACTGACTAAAAGGATTTCTTTCTGATCTATTAGGATCATTTAAGAGACACAGTTTGGTAAATTGACAAAAGTCAAGCAGCTTTGTGTTTAAATAACTAGATCTGTAAAAGACTACAAATATTATGCCATCAGTTGTTCCAGATTTATCTATAAATTACTAACCATAAATGACTTGTGTCAATGAGTTGATGGGCGGGATCTCATGGTGATGACAAAGGTCCCAACTCCCTGCTGGAGAGTGAGAATGACCTCCACATCACCGCTGTTTCAGGAAGGTCTATTGGATTTTGTGCCTCCAGGCACTTCACAAGTCAACTGAAGGACATCCCTCAGGATCAAAGACCCCATGGGCCAAAGTCACACCCACCAAGCACTTTTGGTCAATCAGAGGCAGGCAGTGCTTCTGTGCTCAATGGCCTTATCAGGGGTGATGGTGTTTGCTGCAAATACTATAATCACTTAAAGCCTCTGATCAAAGAGGGACTCAGACTGCAGGTGAGTGATGGTGGGAAGGGGTTCTCAGGGTGACAGTTGTGGCCTGGGAGACGAGGGGAGAGGAAGTCAGGGTTTAGGATAGCTTTTAGTGTGTGCACCCCATGCTCTCTATTCCCACTGCAAGTTCCCTCGTCAGGCACATATACCTATGAATGAGGGTCCTGCACTGGGAGACAAGCAGTAAGAGTCTGCCTACTGATGGATCACTGCAGGTGCAAATGGGATAAAGCCCTTAAGTGGGCTTCAGTTGGCAGCCAGGAGAGAATGTCATTCATGGCCCTCCCCACTATAGACCTACTTTGGCTGGAGGTGGGAAAGTGGTGGGGTCCTCAGCCCCCAGCCTCATTAAATGGCCCACTGCAATGTGGGAGGGCTCAACATTTTACCTCGAATTGTCCCTGGTATTGAAATCAGCAGGTGAGTGTTAAAGATCCCATTAGGTATGTTGATGGAGAACAAAGACATTTTCCTCAGCATCTTGGCCAATAGTTATCTCTCAGTCAACATGAACTGGAATAGACTATCCAGTCCTTATTTCAGTGTTGCAGTATCTTGCTGTGTGGAAATTGGTTGCAGAATTTTCTACAGTCCACCAAAATTAGGATATCATCTCATAGAATATCCTTTATTGTCACTTGTACTTAAGTACAGAAGTACAAGAGTACAATGAATGCCGCCTCTTGTTGTGCCACCTTGGATATAAAGTACCTCGGTATGAATCTTAGATACAAAAAGAGGAATAAAAAAGAAAGAGTAGTTGCATTACTTTACAGTGATTCATAGTATAAGTTAGAAATATGAAATGGTTAAAAGATAGACATTACAGTCAGATAAACAAATTACAAATAAATATTACACTGCAGTAGCTCAGTGTAGGGGCTTCCACACATGGTCTGACTGCCCACACCACCAACTGTTCCCACTCTGCTCCAAGCCTCCAGTCCACTCCGCACCAGCTTTCAGCTGCTCCAAGATAAATTTTTTTTGGGACTCGCTTCCCCACATCAGCCTGTGCTCTGAGACTGCTTCTCCACGCCAGTCTCCGCTCCGAGACTCAATTCTGGGATTCGCCAGCGGCAGCCTTCAGTCTGGAGTTAGTTTCTCCAATTGCCCTCCGGCTAAGTCAAAAGTTGAAAAAAAAACACAGAAAAGGAGAAAGAGGAGATGTAAAAAAGAAAGGAAAAACAATGCCCGGAGTAGAGGAGCTTCAGCTGGACTGTCTTACTCTGATGTACAGTTCCTTTGGTACACTTCAAACAAACTTAAATTCTGAAGCACTTTAGAACATCCAAAGGTGTGGAAAGCCCTAGGAAAGTGTATTTTTTTTCTCTTTGTTGGCTGAGCTATTTTAAACAGTGAAATTTATCAAGAGACAAATTTGGAAATGAAATTATTGCTAATTACTACAGATAACCTTCAAAGACATTTTTTTGAATAAGTGTAGTTTGTAAATTGTTAGAATTTTCACAATGCATTAAAGTTTCTTCTTTTATTGGGTTTCTCTCAACCAGTTGCCATGGCCCCTTGTATCTACTTCCCCTGAATACGAACTAAAGACAGTCCACACAGTCAAAAGTTACTCCTTTATATTTTAGAACTGGTTATTTAAGAGATCAATACATTTTGTCCCTTGGTAGAAAAGAACTGAAATGAGATGTTGGTTATTCTCATAAAAAAGTGAAACTAAACTGGCAGAGAAACTGTGCTCTGAAGTAAAGCTTAAAGTAAGAGTTTTTGGTATTCAGTATTTGCATGTCAGAATGTTTTTAAAGACAGCCCTGTAAGACATTTCCTTGCTTCATATCCAAATAGACTTAACAGGGTGCCAATTTCTCATGTTATTCTACTCTAATATTAACAGAAAATCCATATATTTCTGTAATTTGTATATTTTCGCATAATGGACCATTCTTAGAATTAGAGTTCGCATGCTGATTTTGATCTCTGAAACATTGCCTGCTTTTTCCTTACTTCAATTCCACCACTGTTGAGAACTTTACCTGCGCTTTCATCACCTTTCTACTCCTTCATGTTCATAATTGGCTTCCAATTCTCCAGCCTAGAAAAACTGCAAGTGATCCCAAAAGAGGAGGTGTTATTTGATCCCTGACTGAGCCTCACTTGCAAATTGCCTCTGCCGTTGCTGATCTATTTTGGCGTCCAATCCCCATCACATTAAAATTTATAACCTTTTCTTCAGGTTTGGCCAGTACTTAGTTAACAGATTCAAAGTTTTAATATAAAGTAATATTTAGTGCTCATTGAGAAGACTCCAGTAATTTTACCAAACTCTCTCTCTCTGTCTCTCCAGGATTCAACTATCAAATACTTTGTTGCCAAATCCTCTGGGATGTCCTGAGGCCAAGAAAAGTGATGTATTAAAAAAAAGCCTTCCTTAATTTTGACATTTTTGGTTTTCATTTGCACCCTGTAAAATTTCCTAATAGATTTTGTACATTAAAGGCACTACATAAATGTAATTCTGATTGTATTTATTTCTTTGAACCATCCAGACTGTTCCTCCAACGTAAATGAAACTCACTTAAATAATTGACCGTGCCTGAAGGCTTTGGAGTAGAATCTCCTCTGTTGGTTTTCCAAACTCCCACTATAATCTTACTGGAAACACAGAGAAATGGTTTAAAGGATTAATGGAGTAAATTGTATTGATACTGTATCAGGTCAGGTCCTCCACTGTCCCTTTGACCCTACTTCAACCACCATTTCCATATCTGTTGTTGGGCGTGTCCAGATTTGGCCAGTGATGTCCTGGGGAATGACAAAAGTCAAATAAACCCTGAAAGAAGTGCCATCCCATAATTGCAAAATGATATACTGTTCTGTAAATGTAATCCTAATGGATGCTCCTTAGACCAACAGAGTTGCTGATACCAATATGGCAGATAAAGCAGTAGTACCATGTAGTGAATGTGGACATCATTTAAAAGAATGAGGTGGTACTTCCTTGCAACCTATAAAATTCTAACAGGACTAGACAGGGTAAATGCAGGAAGGATGTTTCTGATGGCCAGGCAGTCCAAAATCAGGGGTCACAGTTTAAGGATGTGGGGCAGTCTGTTTAGGACTGAGATGAGGAAGGATATCTTGACCCAGAGAATGTTGACCCTGTGGAATTCTCTGCCACGGAAAAGGGTTAAAGCAAAAATATTGAAAATTTTCAACAAGTTGTTAGATATAGATATTATGGTAAAGAGATCAAAGGGTATGGAGGGAAAGTCGGTAAAGGATACAGAGATGATAATCAGCCATGATCATATTGAATGGTGGAGCATGCTTAAAGTGCCAAATAGCCCGCTTATATTTTCTATGTTTCAATCCGATTTGGAAGCTTAGGAGTTTGGTCAATGCTTGCCAGCTGTGTTTCAGTTGGAAGCACTATCCCCTTGGACTCACAAGGTCCTGGGTTCAAGTAGCAATCCAGGGCTTGAGCTCAAAATCAATGATTGGATTCAAAGTTCTCTGCCTGGCAAGATGGCAGGCAAAGTTCTGTAGGCATCATGTCTATTCCCTCCATAGTTATGCTTACAAGGAGAGGGGTATTGAGAGTCTGCCCACCTGTGGGCAAATTGAGACATGTAAATGGTCAATAAATACCCACCTGGGTGCCTCAGCAACAGGAGCATTCCACACAAAGCATCCAATTCAGCAACGTCTCTACACAGACCCTATGGCTCATCAAGAAGCACCCTCATGCCCCAGGATCCCCTTTTCCCATGACCTTTGTACCCTGGCCAAACCACCCACTTTAATCGGAGTGCCAGTGCCTGTCTAGATTTATCAACAGTCCCCATTCCACCACTGCAGGCAGTTCTGAGGAAGTGTCACTTGGCCTGAAACGTTAACTTTGATTTCTCTCCACAAATGCTGCCAGACCTGCTGAACTTTTCCAAAAATTTCTGTTTTAGTTCCTGCAGTACTACCAGTCTCTGATTGCCAGTTGCCCTGAGGCAGGGTTTCCTGTTTCTGAGTGATGGGTGTTTCGCCTCAAGCCAATGAACAGCCAATAAGCCATGAAATGGTTTTGGGAAAGCTGACGAAAGTGGGACTTTGAGGGGAAGTAGTGTGGTGAACTGCCCTGTAAGTTGTAGCTGGATAGAGGCAATGATGTTCTGTTAAATCCAGTCCCAAGGCTCCACTACTGAGGTAACACTGCGTTGCCAGAGATAATAGGCTGTGCTTTACTGTTAGCTGACTAAGCGTCAGTTCCATGGAGTTTCATCCATGAGCTCGAGCAGGTTATTTCACACAATTCTCCGTTGCTCACTTCATTGCGTATGTCCAGCACCTCTGTGGTATCATGCTTTGTGATCACCTGCAGTGAATTTACTTGCCATTGCTAGGACCTTCCAGGATTTCCATTGCCAGCATCGTATTTATATTTTGTAATAGATCTATTCAACCTCTGAAGCAAGCAGGACTTGAACCCAGGTCTCCTGGTTCAGAGGCAGGGACAATATCACAACTCCCCACGCCACACCCCACCCACCCAGCTGTCAATTGGGACCATTTGTGAATAGCCTTTGAAAGTGCACAGAGCATGGGGAAAACAAGAAAGAACACCTTCTGAGGACACAACGTTGGCACTGGTATTATTAGCAATAGAAGACCATAAGACCATAAGACATTGGAGTGGAAGTAAGGCCATTCAGCCCATCGAGTCCACTCCGCCATTTAATCATGGCTGATGGGCATTTCAACTCCTAAGTTCACATTCATAAAAAGTAAACCACTTTACATCACCACCTGTCTTATTGACTGTCATTGTAAGCGTAGTGGCAAGAATTGAGCTACATAGGCAAACCACTCTCAGTGCCAGTCCATGTTAGAACACTGTCTAAGGGATACTACCCTTTCCCTAACGCCCAGAATATCATAACATCTCCTCATTAATCAAAGTGACAGTATCCCACATTTGGATGTTGAAAATGTTTGCTTTTCCTGGTGTTCAATAAAAGTCAAGTAAAAGACAAACCAAAAAAAAGGCGCATTTGCTTGTAGAAAGAAAGAGGGGCTGCTTGCATTTTGAACAGCAACAAATTTATAGTCAACGAATGAACACTTCACCCAATGCAGATCTGGAAATGGACATCAATGAAGCCCTTGCACATGACACTGCACTGCTCTATCATGGCGAAGGTGATATTCCTCAAGCTTAACGCCCTCAGTTTTTTCCTTGGAAAACTACTGGTGCTCTTTCAGCTTTTCAACATCAATCACATCTTTAGGTGCCTGCTCCAGCTGTGCAGAACACAGCATGCAAGGAGTGTGTGACACACTCTGTCCAGACTGGACTGCAGAGGCCCAGAGTGATCCAAGAATTGGAACCTCATCTCCAAGAGGCCTATCACCTGCTCTATGATGGTCCTGGTTAACAACAGAGCTGCATTATATCTACACTAGGTCTCAATCAGGGTTTGTGTAACAGAGTCATCAGCCATGGCGTTATGGACCAGACCAGACCACTCAAAATATTTTTAGAAGATATCCCAGGCCACAACTTTTCTTTTTTTAATGGCAATTGTAAAATGCAGAGTTCCAGATACAACACCACTAGTCAAACTCCTTGATATTAAGAAAAGCACAATTTATTTAAATGCTATAGTTAAAATATAACCAGAGAAAGAAGAAGTTAGAAGAACTTAGAACAACTAAACTCATTTGGAAAACCTAACCAAATAACAGATACAGTGAATATTACTAGTTAACTGTTCCAATATTGTAACATCCGATAAACACACCCCTTGACAAAAAGGCAAATTCAGAAAAGTAGAATAGTCTTACAGGTAACCCAGCAGCAGAGAGAAACCCCAACTTCTAGCTGTAACCGAAAGAGGGAAAAGATGGCTTCTACTTCTTCAAAACTCCAGCAGCTTCTGCCCTGTTGAGATTCCAGCAGAAACTGCTTAAAGATAAACCTAAAAACTAAACTTAAAAAAACTAGTCTGTTAGAGCTGGCCACACCCATACAGGCTGCTTCTATTGTTCCAACTTTAAAAAAGAAACCCTTAAGGCCTCCCAAACTATTTACTTTATGGGTCTTCATTTGCCAACTCTTCACCTCTGCCTTATAACCTCTCTTTAAAAAGAACTAGAACTAAGTAACCCCTTAAAGTCACAGCATTGTCACAATGGTGACAGAGGATAGGCTCTGACTCCTAATAACCATTCTTGTATGGCATCTGGTCCTTGAAATGCAGCAAGAACATAAGAATTCTCAAGAATATAGGCAACATAACAGCTTCCAGGTTCTAAGATGTTCACAGATCACATGTATATTAACGGAATGGAATTTTTCTCTGTTGACAAACTCAGCTGTGTGATGACATAACACTTTCACCCTGACCTGTGTCCAGTCTTTAGTGTCCTGCTCCTGGAGGAAGCCATCTGTGTTGGCAGAGCCTAGTGCCCAGGCTGCAGCACTAATTGTGTCGTGGGGAAAGAGGATAATGTGGAGTGACCTGGCACAACATGCATCTGCAACAGTCTTGATATTTTTGTGGGTTGAGGATTAAGATCCCACATAGCTCCTCAGTGGATGCTCAGAAGCAGCCAATTGCACAAACATTTACAGCCACCCCTTCAGGTCACAAGTCCCACTCTACCAGGTATCACAGTTCAGGACCATTTCCCAAACATCCTCAGTCTGCAGCAGTATGGCATCTCATTCATTCAGAGGAAATGGCATTGAGGATGATAGGTTCGAGGCCTCTTGCACACCTTCAGCTGCAGCCTCTTCATGAGAAGTCTGGAGGTTGCTGCAGGTCCTGGGCTTGCTGGTGTGCTGATCCTCCTCAATTTCTCCACACCTTTGTAACGCCACGGTCACTGTGACAATAACCCCTTCTGGCACTGCATCCACTGGAAATGGTACCAATTGATCTTTGTGGAGAATATCAGAAGCAGAACAGCCCCTTAGTAATATGAGCAGTCAGTGGTCACATCACACTAATTAACATTTAACTTAGTCTTTGATACAGTGGTACCTGTGGAGACTTACATGGTCTCTACATGGACCTCTCACGTAGGAAACTTGGTCCAATCTGTATAGTACAAGCTATGCATGCAAATACATTCAGAGATTATAAGTGCTGCAGGATTACTAAAACATTGAATTTCAAAAGCACAAAAGGCAAGGCAAGGAAAAGATGCTGCGATCACTCAGAAAGCAAGCGAGGAGGCCTGATGTGCACCTTGCTTCAACAAATTGGAGCCTGTCCCTGTGTACAAAGCAACCTGGCAGAAGCATTGCAATATAGGACGATGATGTGGTGAGGTCGGAAGTTGTCCGATGCCAATATCTGCATACAATGTGTTCAGGTAGTCGCTGCAGGTGGAGCATGCCTGGTGATGGTGGTGATTGGCATCCAGTGTTGGCATCTAGCTTCTCTCTCAGCACAATGATGCTGGACTGAGAATGATCTCATCCATCAGTAATAGTAGAGCATACAAGATGCAGACTCAAAGAAGAATATGAAGGCAACCATAATTTACTAAGGCTGAACTGTTTCTTTTGGTAAAGGTATTAATCAAATTCATAGATGCTTTCCTTGTGGCCACGTCGGGTCTACCATCCTAAAAAAATAGACCAAACACAAAACTTACACAACCCTTACACGATTTCCACAAATGGATTCAGGTGTGGCCAAGAGCAACGTACAATACAGCTTTTAAAGAAAATCCATATCTCAGTAAAAACGTGGCTGAGCAGCAAACCCTATGCATTATGCATACATGCTGGGTCCAGTGATCAATAGAACAATGTCCTTCCCTTTACAGATACATCATTATTAATGTCATTGCAGCTAGTCTAGAGGAGGACTACAGTACAGACTTCCCACATATGCAGACAATAGCCAAAAGCTCGATATTAGACGCTATAATGGTGTCTCACTTGACCTCAGCACTCCTAACATTTTCAGCTAAGTGACATGACAGCGAATAAATGTTCACCTAAATTTGGACAAATGTCTCATAATTACACATAAATGGCAGGAAATTTCTTGCCATTTGCACATTAATTCTGCACAAGGGTTAAACTTGATTGGTCTTCCCTCTCGGCATTGCTGGGGGCTGGAGGAGCAGAATAGGTCATGCTCTCAAAAAGTTATGGGAAAATGTTGACCTGAGAACCCCAGAGACTAATGGTCATCATACCATGTGATGAATTTATTCTGTCAGATTCCAGGGAGCACGCTTCAGCGACCTAACTGAGTCTTAGCTCAGAATTTCGTCTATGATTGGGTGCACCCTTGCGGTGTCTGGAAGTGTCTACTCACTGAAAGAGCGCTGAGCTCTGGAAAAGCAACGGTAAAAATTACATCTGATGAATTGTGAGGTTATTTCAAACTGTTGATTAAAGAGTTGAAACGTCATTGAAAATCCAGCCTTGTGTTTCAATCAGGGATTGGCACACCAACATCAGGGCCCATATGGGGATGCCGTGTCTGTCCATGTCATCACCATGACTGACATGTGACATTTGCATGTGGCAGGATGCTCCTCCAAAATGTGAAAAATACTGGCACAAATTGGCCATTAATTGCACAAATTAGCTACCCATCTCTGTGGAGCAGCAGTGACTTGGTTCCTGGGAAAGACTTTTAGAAGCAATCATGCTCTTGGGAGCTTTCTTGTAGCAATTCCTTGGCTATTTCCTGGGCTCCCCCACTCCTACCTTTACCGCATAGTGCCAAAAACAGCCAAGAATGCTGGAACATGAAATTAATAATAATGTTCACTAAAGATTGTTTGAAATAAAACTCATTAAATTTTAGTAGCCGAATGCATAGCTTCTTTTTATAAATGAGTTCCATCATATAGCAGACAAAACAATTTTGCGCAAACTCACTAATTCTTCACACAGAGAGGCTATGACAGTGGTAAATATGAACCATCAATATTCAAATTCTGACATCTGATTTTTAATACCTGAGTCCTTAATGAACTAAAGGAACTTATAAGAAGAACAAATACTGACCTAAAAGGGCTGTTTTGAACAACTGACCACAGATTGAGGTGAACTTAGTGAAATCACTCTCACAATACAAGCCGACAGGCTTGAACTTACCATTTTATCCAAAGACAGGGAAATCAGACAAGTGTCACCATCACGAAATTTACATCTTGTTTAATTTAGCTGTATATTGGCAGAGAAAACAGGAAATTATAGACCAGAATATCTAACATTGGGGAAAATTTTCAAATCCATCATCAAGGACTTCATAGTGGACAATTTACAAAGCAGTGGCATGATCAGACAGAGTCAGTATGGATTTATGAAGGGAAAATCATGCTTGACAAATGTATTGGAATTCTATGAAGATATAACTAGAAGAGTTGATAAGGGGAGCCAGTCAATGTGGTATATTTGGACTTTCAGAAAGTGTTTGACGAAGGCCTGCATAAGAGATTATTGAGCAAGATTAAAGCGCATGGTGGGTGAAGTTTATTGAGGTGGATAGAAAACTGGCTGGCATGGAGGAAACAAAGAGCAGAAATTAATGCATCCTTTTTAAATTGGCAGCACAGGGATCAGTGCTGGGACCCCAGGTATTCACTATATATATTAATGATTTGGGTGAAGGAACAAAATGTAACATCTCAAAGTTTGCAGATGATACCAAGTTGGGTAGGAGGGTGAACTGTGACAAGGATGCAGAGACCATTCAGCATGATCTGGACAGGTTGGGTGAGTGGGCAAATCATTGGAAGATACAGTATAATTTGGATAAATGTGAGATTATTCACTTTGGAAGCAAAAACAAGAAGACAGATTACTATCTGAACAGCTGTAAATTGGGAGAGGGAAGTGTGCAGATGCAGGTGCAGCAGGCGGCAAAGAAGGCAAATGGTATGTTGACCTTCATTGCGAGCAGTTTCAAGTACAGGAGCAGGGATGTGTTGTTGCAGTTGTACAGGGCCTTGGTGAGGGCACACCTAGAATATTGTGTGCAGTCTTGGTCTCCTTTTCTGAGGAAGGGTGCTCTTGCTCTCAAGTTTACCAGGTTGATTCCGGGGATCATAGGATTGACATATGAGGAGAGACTGATGAGGTTAGGATTGTTTACAGTGGAGTTCAGATGAATGAGGGGTGCTCTCATAGATACTTATAAAATTCTAACAGGCATAGACAGGGTAGATACAAGGAGGAGGTTCCCGATGGTGGGTGTGTCCAGAACCAGGGGTCACAGTCTGAAGATCCAGAGTAGACTATTTAGAACAAGATGGGGAAACATTTCTTCATCCAAAGAGTGGCGAACCTGTGGAATTCATTACCACAGGAAGTAGTTGATGCAAAAACATTGAATGCATTCGAGAGGCAGCTAGGTATAGCACTTGAGGTGAATAGGATTAAAGGTTATGGGGAGAAAGCAGGATTAATCAAGTGAACTGGACAATCAGCCATGATTGTGATAAATGGTGGAGCAGGTTTGAAGGGCTGAATGGCCTCCTGCTGTTCCTATCTTCTATGTTTTTATGTTTCTGCCTCTCCCAGAAAACTCAAAAGTCAGTGTCCAGTGAAGAAGTAACTTGGGAGAACCACCATTCACTCAGAAATCAAGATTTACAAATTTCACTACTGTTGCATCAATGAGTTATCTATCCAACATCCGGCCCAGAATTAAAATCTAACATCGCAAAGATTCTATGAACAATAAACTGCAACTTCCTTAAAATTCTAGTCTGCATAGGCACCCTTCCCCTCCACATCATCTTAAGTTTATTACTTGTCGTCATATGCATGTTCGTTGTCACATTTTTATCACTTTTTTTTGGAATCGTAGGTATTAAAATTCCTCTTCCTCTCTCTCAAGAACGCCTTGCAATTTGGTTCCATTATTTGATCTAATTAATTCTGTTTTAGATGAAATGTGATAGCTGCTAATCCTAAAAAAAAAACTTGTTGAAATAAACCAATGGGGAGTTAAAAAGAGGAAGGCTGAACATCCCTTCTCATTTGGTCATTACAAGGGCTTAATTTTTTTTCTGAGCAAGAATATAGTAATCTGTTATGTTGGTAAAAATCTAAAAATATTACATTCAAATATTGTCAGTTTCAACCTTTAGGAACGGTAAAAATAATCCCGTAATATCTCAGTTCTAACAAGGTGCATTGATAAGCTACAGAAAATTCAGGGAAATCATTCAAAGTGTCACCTTGACACCAGAGTATGGATGATGTTACCTTACATGTGATGTTGTTTTCATTTGGAATGAATTGTAGAGTGAATGATGAAACGGGTTGAAGGTCTGACTGTTAAAAATCCTTCCAATACAGAGCCTATACTTTAAAAATATCATCATCCAAACAACATCCTGTTCCAAGTATAACATTTTTTTGGCAGTAGTTGCATGTTCATTAGGATCCAACAGAGCTAAGTTTTATTAATGTTGCAAAGACATTCTGTCACTTCATATTTCCAGAGCAATGTTTACTTAAACCCTTATTTAAGTCTCCAAAATGATTTAAAGATAAAACTAAATGACTATGTACCTCTCTGACATAAGCTAAAAGTGAAGACAGTGACTTTTAGCCATGGAAAGGTTTTGGGTCTGTAGCACTGAAAGTATTGGTACCAAAGATATCAACTTTGGTCTAAAATGAGATCTGCATGGTGTTCACACTTCTGTGCCTGATCCTGTTCGGTAGAGGTCAGTAGAACACACACCTGAACCATGTGCAAAGGAGGCAGTTCCTATAAGCATATATCACTGCTTTGGTACAATTGCTGCCATTTTCAGTCTTACCCCTCCAGCTATCAACTTTTTCTTAAACTCACATAGCCCCACATCTTCTAACTGCAATTGGAGCCCCTAAGTTCAATGCTCATCAGACACAAAACTACCCAATAACCTGCAGATATTGAAAAGGCTTTGATGTCTGATCCACATGCTGAGGAACTTAGCGTGGGAAACCTTGCAGTGAGCAACAAATGTAATCAGTGCAAAAGGCATTCTCCCTTTTTACAGCAATAGTTGTTGTGAAGTAAATGTAAATGCGCAGTGTGAATGTTAGTGTTGGGTGATTGGATTAATGAAAGAATGGACGCTATCATAAGGGGAGGAGGTAAGTGAGTAGTTGGATAGCTGACAGGTGAACTGGTAGGGTAACAGGGTGGGCTGCAGAGGAAGAAGAGATTATTTTTGTGTTTGGTTTTATGACTTAGATTAACGTATACTTGGGTTAACAAATGTGAGACTGCTTTGAGGTAATACGGCTTTGTTCAAGGACACTACTATCTTTTAAATTGGTTTAGTTCTTTTACTTAATTTGTGTAACAGACTTATGTTTACTAATTTTATGTGGTTCTTTTGAGCCTTAATTTGTTTCAGGCATCAACAATTATTGTGGAGTCACAAACGGTTCTTTCAGTTAAAGGATACTGATAGATTTTGGAGAACATTTAGATATGTCGGTTGAGGCATTTGGGATAATAATTAATCACTGGCAGTCATGGAGTCATAAAGATCTACAGCACAGAAAAAGACATCAAGTCTGTACCAGTCAAAATCAGTGGGCTGAGGAGTGGCAGATGGAGTTTAATTTAGATTATTGCCAGGTATTGCACTTTGGTAAAACAAACAAAGGCAAGACTTATACCAAAGTAGGGCATAGGTAGTGTTGTAGAATAGAGAGGCCCAGGGGTTCAGGTACAAAATTCTTTGAAGTTTGCATCATATATAGATAGAATGGTTAAAAAGATGTTTAGTACACTTGCCTTCATTGCTCAGAGCTTTGATTATAGGAGTTGAGACATCATGTTGGGGTTGTGCAGGACGTTGGTGAGGCCTCTTCTGGAGTACTGTGTCCAGTCCTTGTTGCCCTGTTATAGGAAGGAGAGGGTTCAGAAGAGCATTCTAATCCCAGTTTGCAGCACTTGGCCCATAGCCTTCCATGCCTTGGCCTTGCATGTATATCTAAATATTTTTAAAATGATATTAAGGTTTCTGCTTTTATCACACTTACAGGCAGTGAGTTCCAGATTCCCACCAATCGCTGAGTGGGAAAAATAATGTCCTCACATCTCCTCTAAACCTCTTGCTCCTTACTTTAAATCTATGCCCCCGATCATTGATTCCCCCCACCAAGGAGAAATATTTCTTCCTGTCTACCCTGTCTATGTTCCCATAAATTTATACATCTCAATCATGTGCCCTCTCAGTCTCCTCTGCTCCAAGGAAAACATCCCCAGTCTATCCAATCTGTCTTCATAATTCAAACTCTTTAGCCCAGACAACATCCTAGTAAATCTCCTTCGCACCCTCTCCAGTGCAATCACATCCCTCCTACAATGTGGTCCCCAGAACTGGTCACAACACAGTAGCTGTGGTCTAAACAACTTTTTATATAGTTCCAGCATAACTTCCCTGCTCTTAAACTCTTGTACCTCAGCCAATAAGGCAAGTATTGCAAATGTCTTCTTAACCACTTTAACTGCTTATCCTGCTACATTAAGAGACCAGTGGACATGCACACCAAAGTCCCTCTGATCCTCGGTGCTTCCGAGAGTCCTATGGTTTTTTATGTATTTATTTGCTTTGGTTGTCCTGCCCCAAGTGCATCATCACAAACTTATCTGGATTGAATTCCATTTGCCACTGATAGTACATCTGACCAGCCATCTATATCCTCCTGTAATCTAAGGCTATCCGCCTCACTATTTACCACAATGCCAGTTTTTGTATCATCCACAAACTTACTGATCAACCCTCTTACATTCAAGTCTAAATCATTTGTATTTCTTTTCACAGACAGCACGGATCCTAACACTGACTCCTGTAAAACAACACTGGACACAGGATTCCAGTAACAAAAACACCCCTCAATGATTACCCACTGCTTCCTGCCATTCAGTCAATTCGGGTTCGAAATTGCCAAATTTCCTCGAATTCCATGGATCCTTATATTTGATATTGTTCTCCCATGCAGGACCTTGCCAAAAAGCCTTGCTGATGCCAGCCTGTATCCAATGCATTGCCCCCAAGTGCACACCTGGTCAACTCTTGGAGAAATTCAATCAAGTTGGATAGACATGACACCTCCTTAACAAAACCATGCAGACTATTCTATCTTCTAATAGTTACCCCACCACTGAGGTTAGACTGACTTAGCTTCCTGGGGGTTTATCCTTTGCTTCCTTCTTGGCTAATGGTACCACATTGGCTTTCCTCCAGGCCCATGGCAACTCTCCTGTGGCCAGGGGGGATTTGAAAATTGTTGCCAGTGTGCCTGCTTCCTTCCCTTGCCTCATTACCAGCCTGAGATATACTTCATTCAGCTCCAGAGTTGGAGTCAGACCACTCAGAACCTCTTCTCTGTCAATGCTAAATTATTTAAGTATATCACAAACCTTCTCCCTGATTTCATTACATTCCCACCTTTCACCCCCACCCTACCTTGCTGATCAAAATCTATTTCTGCCCTGAAAATATTCAAAGACTCTGCTATCACCACCTTTTGAGGAAGAGCGTTCCAAAGACTCATGACCCTCTGTAAGAAAATATTTCTCTTTATATCCTTCTTAATTAGGTTATCCCTCATTTTTAAAGAGTGAATCCTAGTTCTAGATTTCCCCGCAAGAGGAAGCATCCAAAGAACAAAGAACAAAGAAAACTTACAGCCCAGGAACAGGCCCTTCGGCCCTCCAAGCCTGTGCCGATCCAAATCCACTGTCTAAACCTATCGCCCAATTCCTAAGGATCTGTATCCCTCTGCTCCCCACCTACTCATGCATCTGTCCAGACGCACCTTAAATGAATCTACCGTGCCTGCCTCTATTACCTCTGCTGGCAACGCGTTCCAGGCACCTACCACCCTCTGTGTAAAGTACTTTCCACGTGTATCCCCCTTAAACTTTTCTCCTCTCACCTTGAAGGCGTGACCCCTCGTTATTGAATCCCTCACCCTGGGAAAAAGCTTATCTCTATCAACCCTGTCTATACCCTTCATGATTTTGAAGACCTCAATCAGGTCCCCCCTCAATCTCCTTTTTTCTAATGAAAACAATCCTAACCTACTCAACCTCTCTTCATAGCTAGCACCTTCCATACCAGGCAACATCCTCATAAACCTTCTCTGTACCCTCTCCAAAGCTTCCACATCCTTTTGGTAATGTGGCGACCAGAACTGTACACAGTATTCTAAATGCGGCCAAACCAAAGTCTTGTACAATTTTAACATGACCTGCTAGCTCTTATACGCAATACCCCATCCGATGAAGGCAAGCATACCATATGCCTTCTTGACCACTCTATCCACCTGTGCAGCCACCTTCAGGGTACAATGGACCTGAACTCCCAGATCTCTCTGCTCATCAACTTTTCCCAAGGCTCTTCCGTTTACAGTATAGTTCACATCTACCCGTAACAACTCCTCAGGATCTTATATGTTTCAATCAAGTCAAGTTTTAAAAAGGACACAGGGCAACATTTTTACACAGAGTGCTTCATATGTGGAATGAACTGCCAGAGAAAGTGGTGAATGTAGGTACAGTTACAACATTTAAAAGACATTTGGATAAGTACATGAATAGGAAAGGTTTGGAGGTATATGGGCTAAACACAGGTGGACGGGACTAGTTTAGTTTGGGAATGTGGTCGGAGTGGAATAGTTGGACTAAAGGGTCCATATGACTCTATGACTCTATAACGTCACCTCTTACTCTTCTAAACCCCAGGAGATACAAACTCAATAACCTTCCTCACACACCAGAACTCACTCATTCCAAGTAGTAACTATGAACTGTTTTACCAGTTACATCCTTCTTTATATAAGGAGACCATTAATGTACACAGGCCTTCCAGTATGATCTCACCAGTGCCCTGTATAACTGAAGCATAACCTCCTAAGTTTTGTATTCAATTCTCCTTGCAGTAAACAATAATATTCCATTAGCCTTCCTGATTACCTGCTGTATCTGCATACTAATGTTTTGCAAACTACCCAGATTCCGCTACATCTCAGAGCTCTGCAATCCCTCACTTTTTAGGTTTTTTTATTCTTCCTGCCAAAATGAACAATTTCACAGTTTCCACATAAGACTCCATTTGCCAGATCTTTGCCCCTTCAATATTTGTATCCCTGCGTAGCTCCCTATGTCTTCTCCACAACTTAATTTTCTATGTCTTGTTTGTTGTCACGGAATTCAGCAATCATATCTTCCGCTCCTTCAAGTAACTTTATAAATTGTAAAAATTGTAAAATCTTTACAAAAATCACTTTAAAAAATAGTAAGCATGCTGTATCAAGTTTGGAATCGTGACATTATGTATGAAAGCCTATTCAGCAATAAATTTCCCTGCAAATTGTTAATGATTTTTACCTTTCAAAACTCAAGTACATTTCAAGAACATTTCAGATTTTTTAAGGAATTGACTTGTTTGTTTTGTCATATCTTACTACACCTTTTTTCACTGTTTTCTAACATTTTCAAAAGATTACGTCTATTTTAATGGATATTTTTAGGTCATTATGTACATTCTTTCAAAGATTAAGAAACTTAATACGATATCTATGAGACAAAAAACATAATTGCTTTCGTATTAAGGGAAGAGAACTTTAACAGGAATGGAATAATACTGAACTCTTTACACGAGTATTCCGCTGACCAACAAGCACTTAAAGTTTCGTCATGACTTGGGTTATTCAAACTGATTTCAGGAAGTGGTTCTACATTACATGATATTAGGGTGTAAACGTGATTCATTTAACTTTTGGAATTAGATCCAGAAGAAAATAAGATTTTCTAGCTACATGTTCTCTGTTTATGATTTAAAAAAAACAATATTCAGCAAGAGTCACTGTACTGTCCACATAACCTTGTGCAAATTAACCTAAGTATCGCTTCTGTTTAAAGCCATTGCATATATTGCTCAAGTAATTATTCTGGCTATGAACCATAACTATGAACCAATGACTTTTCAAGTGCCCACTAGTTTGCCTTGTCTTTTAACAATGTTTCCTTAATACAAATTCCCATTGCATTTAAAAACTATTTGTGAAAAATACGAGAACCATACTGGTAGACAGATTTTTAATCAGTAAGGAAGTCAAATATTATGGAGAAAAATGCCAAGATGGGAATTATCAAATCAGCCACGATCTCATTGAATGCCAGAGCAGACTCAAGGAGCTGAATGGCCTACTTCAGCTCCTAGAACTTATGGTTTTATCCTGTTGACATTGTTGGAACAGCTCACTTAGTTTCCCAGCTTGTACACATTGAGAAAGAAGGGAAATGGTGAACACCAAGCCTTGAACCAGTGTTCAGGATAGTGGACGACTGGACTCTGACTTACCATGTGCCATTGTGTATGTTGAGAATTTGTGGAGAGTAGGGATCCACTCGTTCACTGAAAATTAGCAGCATGCCTTTACCTGTAATAGGAATACTGTTCTTAGAACCGTGCATCCTCCAGAAAAAGTGCTTAAATAATTTATATTACAAATCCAATTTGCCATTATAAAATCCAAAAATGTATCAGTTTTTCTCTTTTAATCAAGAAGGGAACTGAGGGATATAGGGAAAAGACAGGGAGGTGAAGTTGAATGTTACCAGGCCAGCTATGATCTTATTGAATGGTGGAGCAAACTTGATGGACTGATTGGCCTGCTTCACTTTCTACATCTTATGGTCTTGTGGCCCTGTTCACATGAAGATTTGCCTAGTCAGTGGTCTTCTCTAAGTTATTTCAAATATCAGCAGAATAGGAAATTGCTTAAGAGGATCTTTACCCTGAAGCTCTGACTGAGTAAACTAATGGCCCTATTACCTCATGTTTCTCGCAGTGAAATGGAGAGGACTAGCTAGAATAGATGATCCCAATTAGTCAGCACCAATGAGTGCTGTAATTGACAGTTTCAGCCGCTTCATACCCGTGTCAAATTCCTAGGAGTGACAATCACCAACAAAGTGCTCTGGTCCATCTAAGTTGATGCAACGGTCAAGAAAGCACAACATCACCTCTACTTCCTCAGGAGGCTAAGGAAATTTGGCATGTCCATGAAGACTCTTACCAATTTTTATAGATGCACGATAGAAAGCATTCTATCTGGACACATTGTGGCTTGGTATGTCAACTGCTCTTCCCAGGACCGTAAGAAACTACAGAGAGCTGTGGACATAGCCCAGTCCATCTCGTTTTCTGAAGAAGGGTCTAGGCCCGAAACGTCAGCCTTCCTGCTCCTCTGATGCTGCTTCGCCTGCTGTGTTCATCCAGCTCTACACCTCGTTATCTCTTCCACCCATCGAATCTGTCTATACTTCTCGCTGCCTCAGGAAGGCAGTCATCATAATCAAAGATCCCTCCCACTCTGGTTACAATCTCTTCCAATCTCTCCCATTGGGCAGAAGATACAAAAGCTTAAACACACGTACCAACAGATTCAAGAACAGATTTTTCCCCGCTGTTATTAGATTTCTGAAAAGGACCTCTCAAATTTTAAAATAATGTTATCTCGCTGTTTGTGCACCACCTGTGTAGCCGTAACATTGTGTTCCTCGCTCTGTTCTATTACCCTAATGCACTTTGTATGGTATGATCTGCCTGTACTGGACACAAAACAAAACTTTTCACTGTAACCAGGTACATGTGAAAATAATAAATCAAATCAAATCAAATAACTGCTCAAAGCTCTTCCTGCAGACTTGGGAGACGAGTGAACTGAGTGAACCAGGAAAGGATGGTTTTTGGCATTTCTCACCTATGTCAGCAAGCCTTTGAGACTGAGGCAAGGGTTTCATATGAAGGCCTCAAGCAAAATTGCTGACTAAAGATACACAGAACAAACAAAGGCTTCTGTAACAAAATTACTGCAATGTCACTATCAAGATGACAGCAATAGCCCACTCACTGAGATGTACAGCTGTTGGGCATTCGCGTACACATGGATTGGCTTAAACAGTTTGGTCAGGAGTTACTGAGAAATCCACTTTAGGTCTGACAACTGGTAACGAAAATGGAAAGGGATACATTTAAAGGGCAGTATTGTGAATAGGGAGACTGGAAGAGAAAACAACAGTAAGCCGCTTGGAGTGAGGTACAACTGGTGGAATGCCTAAGGTAAGCTGGTCATAATACAATTAGTTCACTTGTCTAAAAAATACCTGAATCGGGGGAGAGACAGATCAAAATAAAGGTGTTTGACTGGGAACGAAAATGAATTATGATGGAACAAAAATGGTGCTGATCTAGAAATCTGGTAGACAGGCCAGTAGACAATCACTTTCAGGGATTCCGGTTAAAAGAGAAATCAAGCAGAATTGAGAATTTCTACCAGAATTTGTATAAAGAATTTGAAAAGGTGAATACTGAGTATAAAAGTAGAGTGATAGAGACTGTAAAAACAAATTATGGCAAAGATCAAAGGCAAATGATGCCTACTACTGACAGCATGTTGTATGATGGAACCTCACCACTCCTCACCATGTTGTATGAGCTAGAAACAGAAAGTGCTTGAGAAATTTAGCAGGACCAGCAACATCTGTAGAGACAGAAACAAAGTTAACATTTCGAGTCCAATGATTCTTCTTCAAAACTGAGGCGAGGTAGTCTAATGAGAAGTGGGTCTTGTCTCAAACAAGATGCAGTTTATTGCATGATAGCAATCAGGTACAAGTTACATTGGTCTGATAGACATTGTTCCTTTGACTATGAGACAGAGATAGATGGTAGGCCTGTGTCCTCCAAGACCTAGAGTTGTTCTCTACATCCAAAGCCTGATGACAGATTAGGTGGAGCTTGATGCACTCCTCAGCATTAACCTTTTCTTAGCCAAACCTTATACAAAAGATCTCGTAGAAACAAAAAAATCAAAATATATTTAAATGAAATAGAAATCCACGTGAGAAATCGTTGTCTAATATCTTATAAAATTTGAAGGAATATATTGGATATTATTCTAATCTTATGAAGAAACTTTCCACAGATGCTTGCTGGCTGAAAGCAAAGGACAACCATATAGTCTCTGCCGAAGACCTGTGCCTCGTACAGACACTCCTGATAACATTAGGTCACATGACCTATATGTAAACAAATGTAAAGTTTAAAACAGGCCCATGATGGAGAAAGTAGTCACTTCTGAAAGGAAAGCGTTTTCCTTTGAAGTGATCTACACTGACCTCAGCTGCCACCAGATGGAGAAAAGCCAGAGAAGATGGATCATCTACAAAAACCAATATTCAATTTCTCAGTCAGTTTGTCCTCTAGGACCAGGAACTCATTCTCACCTCTCACAGGACATATGATTTTTTTGTTTATTATAATTTTACACTATTTCTTTTAATGAATGGCTTTAAAACCTCTTATGGGACTCGACACTGGTTAATCTGAAACTCCAAAACCCAGACTTTAGATATATAAAGAAAATCTTCTAATGGAGGACACAGGAATGACAAAGTTACTGTACAGGCAAAAACATGCTACTTATACACTGATGAATCACAGTTACTGAGAAATGGGACTTGCATGAATCTGATGCAGACACCAGTGTGCACAGCTAAAGAAGTCAGTGACAGAAACATAGGAAATTATTATCAATGAGTTGTAGACACCAATCAAACCCCAGGGACAGATTGCATGTTGTGGCTGACTGGGGCAGCTTGAAGTCAAACCCAGATATTCACAGGGCCATCACAAAAGTTAAACAAGTTTTATTAAAGTATGCAAAATCCACAATGTTCCTGCCTGCTAGACTCTGATTAACAGAAAACATTGTACAGGTTTCCATATTTAACAAGAACTATTATCTGTTACAAATAAATAGATTCAAACTACGGCAAAAAACTATGAACTGTTGGCATATAACTCTAGTAATTAAAACTCTAACCCCCTTTCCAACCAACACTGTGCTCCCCCACCCCCAACATACATACAGACAAATGTAAACATGCATAAAAATTTGGTGTTATGGATGAAGTGAAAAAGAATTGAGAAAGTAGTTCAAAGGAGACAGTCCTTAGGATTCAATAGAACATTCATTTTGTTTCCCAAGTCCTTCAATTATTCAATCTTTTTCTTCAGGTTCCCTCACTTTTTCATATCAGGCTTAGAGCCACTTGTTCCCAAACTACAAAGTCTCTGATTTATTGGTTAAAAGCAACAGCTTACAACAACAGCCAGGATAAAATACATTGGCTTTCTCCGGGCTTTAGGCATTTTACTTGAGAGAGAATCACACACACGACCTGCTCCATCAGCATTCCAAAGCCTTCTTCCAGTACAGTTGGTTCTGATAGTTCCGTTCTCCTGTGATCTCACGTTTTAAGAAAATTGCACAATAGCTGCGCCATTTACACCAATAGGGCTGGAATCGTGTTATAGCCAATACAGGTAAGGAGAGTTTGCAGTCTACAAATAGCGTTCTAAATTCTTCAATCACGTTAAAGCCAGTTCATGTTGAAGAAGGGGTTGGGCTGGATGAACACAGCAGGCCAAGCAGCATCATAGGAGCAGGAAAACTTGACGTTTCGGGCCTAGACCCTTCATCAGAAATGGGGGAGGGGAAGAGGGTTCTGAAATAAATAGGGAGAGAGGGGGAGGCGGATAGAGGATGGATAGAGGAGAGGATAGGTGGAGAGGAGGCAGACAAGTCGAAGTTGAAGAAGCACGTGTTACAGCAGAACCCCTGTATCAGTCACACATACAGGCTGTTCAGCTACCTAGGTAGTTATTGTCAAGCTGATGGCTTTTAAGGTTTTTGCAAAGATTTGTAGCTTGGGTTGTGGGTGAGGTTGCTGACTTGCTCGCCGAGACGGCTTGTTTTTGTTTAGATGTTTCATCACCATGCTAGGTAACATCATCAGTGAGTCCTCTGATGACGCGATGTTATTCTACTCTGCTTGGAATTTGTACTGTCTGGTCTGTTATGGTGGATTGTGACATTTCCGGTTTTGTTCTGTATTGGTTTGTACATAGGGTCCAATTCTATATATTTATTGGTTGCATTACAAGTTGGGAATTCCTCTAGGAATTCCCGTGCGTGTCTATTTTGGCTTGGGCAACGATGGTTACGTTGTCCAGTTAAACTGATGGCCTTCACTGTCCGAGTGTACTGAAATTAGGGAAAGTTTGTCATGTCATCTTGATGCTAGCTGGCCCCGCTGATGATGTTACCTAGCATGCAGATGAAGCATCTGAACAAAAACAAGTCAGCTCGGTGAGCAAGTCAACAACCTCGAGCTGATGGCATTTTGGCATCCACAACTGATCACAACTCCACAAACCATTCAGCAACTGATGCAAGCCAACTCTAATTTTGTGCACAGAGCCCCAGCATTCATCATTTCTCTCCTTTTTCAACATGCTCAGGCTGGGAAACAATTTTTTTCTCCCACTGCTTGTAGAAAGCAACAGTGTAAACACCAAAATAAGATTCAGTAACTTTCTCTTTACAAGTCCAGCCATGTCTTCCTCAGTCCTTTGCTGTAAAGAGTTTGCTTTCCAGTTCATTGCACAATCAAAAATACAGAAAATGAAATAATGCGGACAATATAACTAGAGTACAGGTTGGGGCCAGTGACGTATTGGGTCAGTGAGAGGGGGATGCTTCACAAAGGTGAACATTGACTTGTAGGAAGTGTAGAGCTTGTCTTTTCCAACCCCAGCCTCCCTAAACGTTGCTTATGTATCTATCTGCTAACTTCATTTTCAGGTCCAGTTGTTTGACTGAAGTCCAGCACGTATATAATATGCCACAGTCATACATAATCTAGTTTGACAAAGGAGACTGAAGCAAGTGTTATGCCTCTGCTTTGTAGTTTCTTCAGAGGAGTGCCCTGGAGACCACAATCCATCATAACCATTATGGTGTGATGCTCATGGGTGTCAAGAATTGGATGGCACGGTGGCTCAGTGGTTAGCACTGCTGCCTCACAGCACCAGGGACCCAGGTTTGATTCCAGACCCAGGCAACTGTCTGTGTGAAGTTTGCACATTGCCCCCATATCTGTGTGGGTTTCCTCCAAGTGTTCTGGTTTCCTCCCACAGTCCAAGGATATGCAGGTTAGGTGGATTGGCCATTCTAAATTGCTCATATTGTCCAGTGATGAGTAGGCTAGGTGGATTAGCCATTGGAAATGCAAGGATGGGTTTGGGTGATGAGCTGATCAGTGTGGACTTAACGGGCTAAATGGCTGACTTCAATGTTATTGGCATTCTATTATGATTCTATCCACAGCATATGACATATCAGGAAACCTCAGGTTCTTTCCCAAAGAACGAGTGTTACAGATTCATATTTCCAACCTAATGACTTAGTTCGTACGTGGAGGAAGTTTAGCTAGCCACAGGCAGTTCAGATATCGAAAACCTTGTCAGGTTTTGTTCATTTCAGAGATAAATTGGCAGGATCTGCAACCCCAGATAACGTTGTCATTTCCAGCTTATGGAAGAACATTTAACAATATTAATTGGAATTTTGTGCTGCATTTTACGCTGTAACTCAGGACAGGGAAGCTGATGCTAGCCCTGAGAGCATTAGAAGCATCAATGGTATATCGCTGGAAAATGCAAGGTTTAAAAGCATGCGATTAAATTTGGGGGTGAATGGGGTTAAATTCACAGGAAATGCATCATCGGTAAAAATAATCCAGGGGAACATGTGTCAGACGTAGTTAATTAAAATGATTGATCTGTTAATGTCTCAACTTTTATTGACTTTATAAAAATCATTCAACATCTGTATACTTTAATAAATTCAGTAAGATTTTGAAAGGAAGCAGATGAAAACATGTCAAATGTATCCGAATGCAAATGAAAAAAATACATGGGCTGACCCTGTAATTGTTACAGCCATGTTGAGGTCAGGTTTGTTTCATTTGCTGAATGTACATATGGCATAGTTTACCCTTGAATATTAATGGCACAGGATCCCTTTTGATTTTAGTTAGTCTGCACTAGCAGCCTTGAAAAAGAAATCAAAAGCACAACATCCTTTCCCAGTTTGTGATTCAGAGGTACAGTACTGAGTCTGTACTGAATCAAAAGACTGGTGTTCAGAACTGCTTAACATTGCTGCTCAAATTAGGAATATGGTTTTCATTGTCTATACACTAGTGACTATTATGTTTGACATAAAAAAGTTCAGCCAATGCCAAATGTCTGATCAATACAGTACTGCTCTAATTTTTAATAAATATTTCAAGTATGGAATACTGGCAGATGTCAAATGAGGTTGCATTTTCTTTTGTGCTTACGGGGATTTTTCTTTCTCCCCTCTCTCCTTCCTTTGATTTGCTCATTTTTAAATGTTGTTTACAATATCTTGCATTTCAGAGGAGGTGTCTTAAAGCTTGAAATGTTAACACCTCCTGTTTTTCCAAATACCGCCAGTATTGCTATCTTTTCCAGTTTTTATCTGCCTTTGTTTATAGCTTGAGCATTCTGTTTGAGTGCTACATATATTACAGCATGGGGGCAGTTAGCTGGATAGTTGGTTTTACACTGCTGAGTGCTGCCAATAGTGTGGGGTGTAATTTCTGCACCATTTAGGTTACCACGAAGGACTCTTCTTCTCAACCGCTTCTCTCACCTGAGGTTCGGTAACCCTTAAGCTAAACAATCGCCAGTTGGTTCTTTCTAGTGAGAGAGCAGCCCTATGGTCTGATAAGACTACGGTGCCTTTGTTCGATTAGAACACTTGCTCTATTTTAGGTTTGATGTGAAGGTGCCGGTGTTGGACCAAGGTGGACAAAGTCAGAAGCCACACAACAACAGGCTATAGTCCAATAAGTTTATTTGAAATCACAAGCTTTTGAAGCGCTGCTCCATGGTCAGGTGCAGTAGACTTTAGTTGATGACAGAGCAGTGCTCCAAAAATTTATGATTTCAAATAAATCTGTTGGACTGTAACCTGTTGTTGTGTGACTTATGACTTGATTTTAGGCGTTCTGCATTGTTTGATGCTGTCAACTGAGTAGGTTTTCCTAGCTGGATTTGGTTTTGTGCCCTGGATTGGTTTGGAGGTCTGGCTTGCTTAGAAATTCAGATATTGGATATTCTGGGCTGTTTAGCAATTCAGGACTGAGTCGGATATCTTGTGTTTTGCTGGGTGTGCGCTGAGATGGGTTGGTTTTCCTGGGATGGTGTTGAGTGTTCTGAAATAGGCTGTGAAATAGTGTGTGCTTTATTATAATGTAGCTCATCTAGTCACAAACTGTCAGATTCTGGTGGAACAGATCTCGTGAATTTTATTTTCATCACTGACTATTTACGAGGCTATAATAACACAAATTTGCACAGATAGTTTGGGCCTTATGCTTATTGATGATATTTAACATGTCACACAGTAACTGACTGAACTGACTCCTTCACAGAGAGAAACAGAAAAAGACAGACAGAGAAAGAGAGAGATAGAAAGGGACAGAAAAAGAGAGAGGCAGAGAGACTGAAGATAAGGTGGGAACCATTGAAACAGAATTTCACATGTTGTGATGTCATGGAACTATCTTAAAGCTACAGGACTGCCTCTTGGTGTCAAATCAATCACATGATACAACATGCTGCATTCTCTAGGGTGTGCTGGCTGTCCTGGGCTGTGTTGGACATTATGGACTTTGCTGGTTTCTCTAAGGGATGCTAGACATTCTGGGCTGTGCTGTCTGTTCTAGGCCATGTTGGACACTCTGGGCTGTGCTGTGTATTCTGGGCCGTGTTGGACACTCTGGGCCATGTTGGGTATTCTGGGCCGTGTTGGACACTCTGGGCCATGTTGGGTATTCTGGGCTGTGATGAAAATTATAGGCTGTCCTGTGTATTCTGGGTTATGTTGGGTTTTCAAGGATCTGTTGGACATTATGGGTTGTCCTGAATATTCCAGCCTGTATTGTGCATTTTGGGCGATGCTGCGTATTCCAGGCTACGTTGGATTTTCTGAGCTGTGTTGGACATTTTGGACTGTGTTGGACATTCTGGGCTGTGAAAATCCGAAGGAGGGTCCAGACCCGAAACGTCAGCTTTCCTGCTCCTCTGATGCTGCTTGGCCTGCTGTGTTCTACACTTTGTTATATCAGGGATTTCTAGTGAGATGTTTTAGGGATCTGAGCGACGTAGACCATGGTGACTCTGTGGCAGCATCAGACAAGACGTCCATCGAGGCCTAACTTGAATTCGGGAGAAACTCATAGTATCACTACAGTGTGGATAGAGGCCATTTAGCCCATCAAGTCTGCACCAACCATCTGAAGAGCATCCCATGCAGACCCAACCTCCCATGCTATTCCATGAGCCCACATTTACCATGGACAATACACCTAGCCTGCACTTCCCTGGACACAATGGGCAATTTAGCATGGCCAATTCACTAACCTGCACATCTTTGGACTATGGGAGGAAACCAGTGCACCTGGATTTAATCTGCACAGAGAATGTGCAAACTCTACACAGACAGTAACTGCAGCTTTAATTGAACTTGGGTCCTTGGTGTTGTGAGGCAGCAATGCTAACCACTGTGCCACCATGTCATCCCACTCATTGCATCTTTTATGTGTTTGCCAAGTTGCAAGACAGATTCCTCACCAGGCAGTGATAAGTCACCAATTAAGGGGCATTATTCCCTGTTTTGACATCTTATTAATGATACAACTTGCCTCATTAATACTCAGCTTCCTATCTTACCAAACTCGCCACCACAGACAGATACCAAGAATTCTTGAAATGAAAGTCAGAGCGGGCACTTGGTAACTTCAGCTCACCAGTGGCTGCCACTAGCCTCCATATTGTTCAGGATCCCACAGATTCTCAGGCACACTCCATGGGCACCAGCTGCACACACCCCTTGTCCATGGACATTAGCATCCGACATTTATCAACTGCTCATGACCATCATGGTACCCAAAAGATTAAGTACGGCAAACTTGCTTTGCAGGGTGCAATGACGACTAGCATCAAAAGGACATTTGGTGCACAGGGATAGTACCCAGCTCACGAATTAGGCCAGGCTGCACCTCAGAGCTGCTCACATGTTCGTTCAGTTAATATCTACCCAAATTCTCATAGCCTCCACGTCTTGCCTTGCCAATTTATTCACGACCAAATTAGCATGCCTTGCTGGTCAGCAGTTCTCAATGAAATGAGTTTACATCTTAATGTACAGCAGTGTGCTATGTCAATCTCATACCTGCACCATGTGCCAGCAGCTTAGTGGCAAATACAATATATGGCAGGCAGCCTTATCTCAAAGTCTTATGGTAGCTGTTCTCACTGAAGACCATGGAGGCAACTATGAATCAGGGAGACTAGGCACAGTAAGTGAAGGGAGACCTCTAATACCAGTCCAGGGGATCAGTCACAGTCAGGCATCCAGTTAGGATGCACAAGGTCAGGGGGTCTATGGTCTACAGTTCAGGGAACGGGTGATGGTTAATCAGAGTGACTAATCCAAGCTGACAAGGTCAGGGAGGTAAACAGCCATCAATCAGGGGTCTAGGCAGTTCTCACCTAGGGCTAGTATGAACTACAGATGCTGGAGAATCTGAGATAACAAGATGTAGAGCTGGATGAACACAGCAGGCCAAGCAGCATCAGAGGAGCAGGAAGGCTGATGTTTCGGGCCTAGACCCTTCTTCAGAAAAA
>JAHRHZ010000056.1:17912011-17924041 GCA_024137785.1 Ginglymostoma cirratum | reverse complement strand
CTTTCTGAAGAAGGGTCTAGGCCCGAAATGTCAGCCTTCCTGCTCCTCTGATGCTGCTTGGCCTGCTGTATTCATCCAGCTCTACACCTTGTTATCTCAGATTCTCCAGCATCTGCAGTTCCTACTTTCCCAGCCTAATCAGCCTATTTTTGTATCCTAAACCCTCCAGTCCTTCCTGGTGAATCTTTTCTGACCCCTCTCCAGTCTATTAATATGCCTCGCATAACAGGATGAACAGAACTGCACACAGTACTCCAGAACAGGCCTCACCAACATACTGTACAACCTCAACATGATGACCTAACTCCTTTACGAAAGGTCTCAGCAACGAAAGTAAATATGCTGAACACCTACATAACCACCCTGTCTATTTGTCTCTCTGTTCTACAACACTACCCAGGACCCTAACGTTAATTGTTTAAGTCCTGTCCTTGTTTATATGCAAATTACAATACCTCACATTTATCCAAATTAAATTTCATCTGCCACTCTTCAGTCCATTCATCCAATTGATTAAATCACTTTGTAATTTCAGATAACCTTCTTCACTGTTCACTGTACCACCAATTTTGGTGTCATCTGCAAACTTACTAATCATACCTCCCATATTCTCATCCAAATCACTTATATAAATGATAAACAAAAGTGGTACACTGCTGGTCACAGGCCTCCAATCTGAAAACCAAACTGCCACCGCCACCCTTTGTTTCCTGCCATAAAGCCAATTTGTATCCAATTAGCAAGTTCACCCTGAATCCCATATGATCTAACTTTACTAACTAGCCTACCATGCAGAACCTTGTCAAAGGCTTTAATAAAGTCCAAATAAACTATTTTTTCCACTCTGCCCTCACCAATCTTTTCATTATTTCATTGAAGAAACTCAATTAAGTTTGTTAGACATGATTTTCCTCACAAAAAAGACCATGCTGACTATCCCTAATCAATCCTTGCCTCTCCAAATGCATGTAAATTCTATCAATCAGAACCATCTCCAAGAACTTACCCACCACCAATGTCAAACTCACAGGTCTATAGTCTCCAGGCTTCTCCTTACAGCCTTTCTTAAACAATGGCACAATATTAGCTACCCTCCAGTCCTCCAGTACTTCACCCGTGTTTATTGATGATACAAATACTTCTACTCGGAGCCCCGCAATTTCCTCCCTGACTTTCCACAACGCCCTGGGATACACTTGATCAGGTCCTGGAGATTTATTCATCTTTATATTTTCTTAGACCTCCAGCTCTTAATCTTTGGTAACGTGAACTGTTTCCAAAACAATGCTTATTTCCCTGAGTTCTCTAGCCTCCATTTCTTTCTCAACAGTAAAAACTGACGTGAGATAGTCATATCCCCTCTTTTATCTTCCTGATTTCCTTCTTAGGAATGCCCCCACAATCTTTATAGTCTTCAAGAGATTCAGTTGATCCCAGCTGTCTATATCTAATGTATGATTCTTTTTTATTCTTACTAGAACCTCAATATCTTTATTAATCAATTGTTCTCCAATCTTACCCACCTCACCTGGTGGCCATATGAATCCCATGGCAGTATTCGCACAAGAGCAGAGAGTTTATCCTGTACACTGGTCAATACTCATGTCTCATTGAATATTCTTGAGGTTGTGTTGAATAGATTCTTGATTGAAAAAGGAGTCAAAAGATTTAGAAGATTGGACAGGAATGTAGAATTGAGGCCACAATCAGATAAGCTATGAATTTCAGCAAGCTCGAGAGGCCTAATGGCCCACTTCCATTCCCAATTTGTGTATTTGAATTAATTGGCTGTGGAAAGCCTTGGGAACAGCTTGCTAATATAAAAAGTGCCATATAAATGCAAGTTCTTGCTTTCTTATTGCCCAACTGCATATATATGGAGCATGTTTGGTCTTTACTTTCAGTGGATAGTATGCCCAAGCTACCTGGATACAACAAATTCTCTTGCATAATAACTTTCATACGACAAACTAAATTGTACTAGAATCAATATCTTCCACTATCTGTTGGCCTTTGTGTTATCTGTGCAGCAATAATAGGTAGCAATGTAGACACTAGTGTATTTAACATTCAGTATTTCAGGATTCCAGGATTCACAATGTGTGCCATTGTTGATATTGACTTTTGACAAAGTTTGAATGTATCGCTTCAATGCTCTGCAAATATTGCAAGATGATACAAGGATCAGGAAATATATCGGTGTGAAACAGAACCGCGTGCGCTGACATAATCTGTCAAAATATATTTAGAAATGTTCTGCCAACAGTGATAAACCTAAAATAAATCTTCAAGTTGTGTATATGTATCCAAAATGTGGATGTAGCTGCTATTTCTTTTCAAGTGCAAGCGAGTTTAAATATTTACAAAATATTAGAATTAATCCAACACCGGTTCAGGATTTAAACATATTGATGCTTTTACAATGCTTATTTTAAAATCCATTTTTATCAATTTCCATTTTCTTTCCTTGCCTCTTGAAGGCAGTGATTCTTACCAGGTATAGTTCCATACATATCACAGCCATCCAGTATCATTTACACATAAAACTATTTAGTGATACTGTTTTCACCAAATACAGACATGAATACTTTTGGGTAGATCACAGGGCACTGAACAGAATTACGTGATTTGCATTATTTATTGTCAAATGTATTTTGCTACAGTGAAAATTGTTGTACAGTGTTGCCACTCCCCGGTGCTATCTTAAAACATAGAAAAATAAACCAAAACGTAGAATTTACGGGCAGAAAAATGAAGAAATAAACCGTCCAACTTTACAGTCCTTCATGTTACGTACTCCTTCATGGGCCACGGGCCTAGTGGCCAGACATGAGACCCCTTCACCATGCTGCCTTCACCTCTTTTTGGCACCTCCACCGACACCCTCACCACTATGAGTCCTCAACAGACCTTGCCAATGTAGACACCACTGATGCCACAGGGTTCCATGCCAGCCCAAACTCAACTCTGCTGCTGCCATGAGTCCACTTGATTGTCATCCTCCCTTATCTCAGGACATTGAAGCCACTGTAACAAAACATTTCTCTTATTTACCATTATCCAGCACAGCATAGGACTGCAACCAAACCCAGACTTGCTGTGAATGAGTTATGTGCCACTTGGGGCTGTGTTTCCTTCCCGCAGTTTCTGAACCCAACCTTGGGAAAGCATCTGACCTCTGTTGGCACCTCCTTATAATAGAACACCCAAACTTGAGCAGCCTTGTGAGGGGAATCAGGGCTTCTCCTCAAGCTAAGGTTTGGTGCCCCAAGTCCAAAAATTTACTATTCAGCCATTTCAAGAATGCACTGAATTAGGAATTTTTCTCATTATTTTTGTATGGTTTCTAAATTTTGTTGACCATGAACCACGCATCACTGAAAAATTTATGCAGGCAGTTTCTGGGTTACAGACTGGTTCCATTCCTGTGCACATTTGTAAATTGATTTGTACGCAAGTCAGAACACAATGCAGTATAATATAAAATACTTGTTCATCAGTATGAGCAAATATTTGCATGTTAGAGTTTTAAAATTAATATTAATATAGCCCTATATGGAATTTCGTTTGTAAGTACGGGTGTTCATAAGTCAGATGTTTGTAAATAGGGGACTGCCTGTAATAGATTGTTTACACGTCACTGCAACACTGACCTTGTAAAGGATGAAGTGATACTGAATATATTAATTAAGTATTAACTTAAAATATAGTCAACTTCTCCTTTATTTCATTTTATTATATTAGGTTATGGTTAAAGATTAACTCCACAATATCTACGGCAGGCAATATTAGATATTTAATGATTTGAAAATATGTCTTTAAATACAATAAATGTCATGTATAATTGGGTATATTTTGGACAGGAACCTAATATCTATCACATTTGCTAAGCAGGCACAACATGGAACATTCACAGCATGTGGCAGTGAGATATATCATTAGTCCGTAGATCAAAATAATTCAAAATGTAGGCAATCCATAATGAGTACATTAAGGATTATTTGTGTGTCGTATGTTGGTCCCACTTAATCAAATCCTTGAGCCTATGTGGAATATTTTAACCTAAAATTCTTAAAATAACAACTTGAATTTTAATAATCAACTATGGGAGGCCGGGATTTGCCATGTTGATAATCCTTTTGAGGACTGAAATGTACAGACAGCTTTCAAAATATAAAGCTCTTTGCTTTCACATGTGGATTCTTGGCATTTTGATCTACAAAATATAATGAGAGAAACATATCAGACCAAAGAATGTTTATTAATTCAGGGTATTCACGGAATTACTGAAAAAATATCTTCTATATTGCTTTTCCATTTGAACATAGTGATAAGGCTGAAGATCATTGTTCCTCATTGTTTACTGATATCAATTTCTTGCATGCTTTAATTGCAAATATTATGCAGCTTCAATTATCTGAGTCCACCTTCCTCCTTCCCTTTGCTGAAATGCATTGTCAGGTTGACTGCCAATCCACATAACAGCCGAAAGGCACGCACCAGCCAGTCATCACTTTTATTTCAAACTATTTCGTTGCCCTAAAACATTATTCCATTCAATCAGACCACTGAGAAATTGATATCAGTAAACAATGAGGAACAATGATCTTCAGCCTTATCACTATGTTCAAATGGAAAAGCAATATAGAAGATGCTGTTGTTGTAATACTAGTCACTGAATAAATATAAAGAGTCAAGATGAAACAATGTTTTTCCTTTCTGAGAGGGTTGTGAATCTTTAGGACTCTACCTGAAAAGGCAGTGGAAGCAAAGTCCTCGAATAGTTTAAGAGCATAAGTGAATAAATTCTTGGTAACCGAGGAAGTGAAAGATCATTGGGCAGAGATAAGAATGTAGATTTATGGTCACAATCAGAACACCCTAATTATTAGTAGCAGAAAGAAAAACAAAAATTGCTGGAAAAGCTCAGCAAGTCTGGCAGCATCTGTGAAGAAGATCTGAGGAAGGGTCACTGGACCCAAAATGTTAATTCTGATTTCTCTTCACAGCTGCTGCCAGACCTGCTAGGCTTTTCCAGTGATTTCCGGGTTTTTTTTCTGATTTACAGCATCAGCAGTTCTTTTGGTTTTTATTAAAAAGTAGAGCAGGATTGAGGAGCCAAATTGCCTACTCATGCTGTTTGTTTGCATGCACCTAAAGAAGCTATGAGTTAAGATCCTATAATGGCTGCTCTAGAAACTGACCATGAAGCTATTGATGTGTTGTGAATATCTAATTGATTCACCATTTTCTTTATGAAAGGAATGTTGACATCTTTACCCAGTAACTCCAATCCCATGACATAATTAACTTGCAACTGTTCTCTGAAGCAGCCTAGCAAGCCATTCAGCTTTAGTAGGAAAATGCAGCATGAAAAACAAGTGCAGACTCAATTTTCGCAACAAACAACTGCACCTCCCAGTCGCGAACCATTTCAACTCCCCCTCCCATTCCTCAGATGACATGTCCATCCTGGGCCTCCTGCAATGCCACAGTGATGCCACCTAAAGGCTGCAGGAACAGCAAATCATATTCAGCCTGGGAACCCTGCAGCCCAATGGCATCAATGTGGATTTCACAAGCTTCAAAATCTCCCCTCCCCCAACCGCATCCAAAAACCAGCCCAGCTCATCTCCACCTCCCTAACCTGTTTTTCCTCTCACCTCAAGCCACACCCCATCTCCTATCTACTAACATCATCCCGCCCCCTTGACCTGTCCGTCCTCCCTGGACTGACCTATCTCCTCCCTACCCCATTACCTACACTCACCTTTACTGGCTCCATCCCCGCCTCTTCGACTTGTCTGCCTCCTCTCCACCTATCCGCCCCTCTATCCATCTTCTATCCGCCTCCCCCTCTCTCCCTATTTATTTCAGAACCCTCTTCCCCTCCCCCATTTCTGATGAAGGGTCTAGGCCCGAAACGTCAAGTTTTCCTGTTCCTATGATGCTGCTTGACCTGCTGTGTTCATCCAGCCCCATGCTTGTTATCTCGGATTCTCCAGCATCTGCAGTACCTTTTATCTCTGCAGACTCTGAATGTCTTTTCCACATCTCAATGATTGAAGGAAAAGAACTTCTCCATCATTTTCATTCATTTCTGTAACTACATGAAATCTACCAGTGTTGATCTATTGAGATTATCATTCTGAAACCAGCAGTTAAGCGACAATTTTGATTATTTAAAACTCTCTGTAATCATACAGCCATAAACAATGATTTGATTAAACTATGAAATTCCCATTCTAAACGCAATCTATTTCTTTTACAATTCATTCACGGGATGCGTGTATCACTGGCTACGGAAGTATTTGTTGCCCAACCCTCATTGCCCTTCAGAAGGTGGTGGGGTACTAGGAAGGGTATCCAGGATTTTGACCCAGTGACAGGAAAGGAACGGTGATATATTTCCAAATCAGAATGGAAAGTGGCTTGGAGGGGAACTTTCAAGTGTTGCGTGTATCTGCTGTCCTTGTTCTTCCAGGTGACAGTGGTTGTGGGATAACAAGGTGTAGAGCTGGATGAACACAGCAGGCCAAGCAGCATCATAGGAGCAGGAAAGGTGACGTTTCGGGCCTAGACCCCTGGTTTCGTGTGGAAAATCTATTCCTCACGCATTCTCTCATTTAGAATCTAACTGACTCTAGTAGCCATTTTGATTGCACTAATGTTACCGTGAAGTTTATAAGCGAGGGTTCATTTGTGTTTATGGTGACATGGTGACTTACTTTACCTGTAAAAGTTGGAGGATACATTTGTTTAAACTGTGAACACAAGTCAAAATGCACATAGGAAGTTCTTTCCATAATCAACGTCTGTCAAAGTAGATACCATTCTTGAAGTCAACATTTTGGACACATTTCTATAAAGTAGGATTGCTCACTTTGGCTCCAGTTCAGATTTACATCAGCTCCAATGGAGAAACACAAAACTCCACACCACTAAATTATTGTTTCTTGAACTTATTGCGTGACAAGAAAATCTGAACTCATCTTCAAATCCAGAATTCAATAGTGTGGGAAGGCACCTAAGGCCAATTCAAATTTGGGTGTTCAGTCTCACTTCTATAATAATGTGAGGCACCGGCTCCATCTGTGGACAGATCTAACATGTATTTCTGGCCTTAGCCACAGTAGTTCTCAGGTATATGTGAGTATCCAGTCCAACAATGGTAGAGAGACTGATAGCTAACAGAAGTGGAATTGTGCAGTGATGAAAAGCACTTCTGCTCCTTCTGACTTCAAATTCATTTGTGATGCAGTTTTCTCACTTAATCTTGTTTGGTGCTAAATCCACCATCTGAAAACCTGAGCAAAGCAGGCCTGACCTCCGTTATATCTGGAGGAAATCAACTTCTCTCAGGAAACCCTAGATGTTAGGCTATTCACTATCTGATATATTTAATCCAGTACATTGTGTTTCAGTTGTAGGGTATATCGAAACATTATCTAAGGCCAAGATGGCATCACATGCTACTCAAATTCGCTTGAGGTGTGGGAAATAGCCCTGCAATAGTGAGCATTCTTGCCTCTACTTTGCATCTGGAAAACAATTATAAACATTTCTACGCCACAATCTTCTTTCCAAAGTTAGAGATGTTCGGCTTCAAGGCAATTGGGAAGTCTTACTATCAGTTGTTCCCTTTACTGAGCTAAAGATAAAGGGAGGTCTCTTGGAGGCAAACATCAATTATCGCTGGTTGCAATGGACCCATGCAGACTCTCTTGGAACTATTTTCCTGCTTGACTTTATTTGAATGCTGTCCAGCCAATGATTTTTTTTTCAATTTCAATCAAAGAAATAAAATGAATGAATGGATTCTGGTCCATATGCCCAGCAAGGAATCAACTCAAAGTCAGTGTAATCCTGAGAACCGGGCCTTCAGTATCGTAATCTTCACTAACTGATACTCCACGTGGACACAGCTCCGAGTTGGAAACATAGTATCACAGAATTATTCTTTGAGGGAGTTTCCTAATATGAGAGACTGAGTGCATTTGGCCCGTGTTCTCCGGAGTTTTGAAGAATGAGAGGTCATCTCGTTATCAAACATACAAGATTCTGAAGAAAGAGATAACAAGGTGTAGAGCTGGATGGACACAGCAGGCCAAGCAGCATCAGAGGAGCAGGAAAGCTGACATTTTGGGATCCAGACCAGAAATCTCAGATTCTCCAGCATCGGCAGTTTCCACTAGCTCAGATTCTGAAGAGGCTTGATAGGATAGACACTGAGACTGTATTTACACTGGTCATGGAATCTAAAACAGGGGCACAGTCTCAGGGTAAGATGCTAATCAGCTCAGACTGATTTATAAATCCCAATCTTCAAATGCTGTGGTAGCATCCCCCGAACTCTGAACCAGCAGCTGTGGGTTCAAATCTTATCTCAGCAGTTGGTGGCCATGGAAAGTGTGTCATAACATAACCAAACACAGTCATAGAGCTATATAGCATGGAAACAGGCCCTTCAGTCCAACATGCCCATGCCGACCAGATATCCTAAATTAATCCAGTTCCATTTGCAAACCGGAATATTTGATCAACTGGCACACTCCTAACCCCATACCTGTCACTTAATAAAATGTTTTCTGTACTTGCAGTTTGTGATATTGATACCCTAAAGGGCTTGGTTGATTCACACTTTTATTTCCCTGGAGTAAAATGGTCTTTTCTAACATAATGAAAAATAATGGATAAATTGCCTTTTAAAAACTTATTTTTACATACTCTGTTATCACTGTAGTGTTCATCAGTTCAATGCAGTTTATAATGGGTCAATGGGCATTGGAGTGCCATAAACTGGCAGAGGAGGAATCAGGCACCATGTGACGTCACGGGGGTTGGTGGTCAGCAGAGCCTGATATGAAGGTAATGTGGAATACCTTTTGAACTCCCTTATCAGATTATGGTTGATGACACCTCTGAACTGTAGGGCATCATCTCGGAGCTTTTTAGTAGCTGTCCTGGTTCAACAAAAATTGCAAAGGACCACACCTTTCTCCAGCACAGGTGACACTCACAACCTGAACTCACCTGATGCCCAGACTCTTAAAGGGTCTTAATTCTAACCCAATCTAATGCCTCCAAACCTGCCGAAAACACGATAAAGACTAGTTCGTATGAGTACATAGAAAAATGGAAAAGGACATTTAATTACCAGACAAATCATTGCCCACGCAGTAAGAATTATTTCTTTCCAATCCCCCTTGGAGCCGTGTCTAGCTTTCTCTGTGGTATTTTTAGATGTGCTGTTTTTAGATGGCATTTTCTATCACCAGACAGTGACACCTGATCTTCCTTTGTCAGACGCTGACTGTTCATTACCAGCATTTCTATTTTAATAACACGATCTTGTCTTGCTACTTGCTACTGAGATGGCTCTTTATTAGAAACCAGTCAGGAAGCACTGAGACACAGGTTGTGCTCATGGTAGACAAGTTGCTACTACAGTCAGGTCTCAGTTTAATTTGAAGTAAGTTATTCAGACACCCTCCACAGGAGATCACCCTTCTTACAAAATTATGTAGGGTCACAATATGTCATGGGAAACTAAATATTATTGTCTGAAATAATGTGAGACTGTGAAGAATGTTACAATTCAAAATATGGGAGCTTTTACATTGTACTGGTATTGTGGCCCCTGGGGGTATGGCACTATTTTATCCAGTTCTATTTCTTTTCAAATACACGATTAGCAATGTCAATTATTTAAAATAAAATACTTGCTCACTGTGTGGCTCCGATGTTTATCATTTCTACCATGTGGGAAATTAGTATGTTCCCAGCATCTTTTACATTAGGCTATATGTGCTTTGTTCCCAGGGTACTTTTCTAGCATTTGCTAACATTGCCTGATTAAACTTTAGGGACCCAGAATTAGGAAGTGGGGACCTCTCATCTTTGCCCTGTCTGACACCCCAATCCAGCCTGCAGACCTTCCAATAACATTCATCTATGGCCCGCAATCCACTAACGATCATAGGCATCAGGTAAATGTATTATTTGCAAGCATTCCCACCTCCACTGCCATTCTTTTGAGCTGCCACCTTCAGTCCTGACCTTCCTGGATCTGACCGAAGTTGTGCCACTATCCAGTTAAACACCTGAGAGGCAATTAATTTGGTGGACATCTTCAAAAAGAGGCATCATGGGTCCCTCACTGGCTCTCCAACTGACACACATTGCCTCCTTTAAATTCAGCGGATAAAATAGCTTTAAATCCCATGAGACTTATACATTAAAAAGTAGGACCATAAAAATATGTGCAAGTGAAAAAAATTAACTCAAAAATGACAGGATATTTATCACTAAAGACATAAAGACAGATTAAAGGGATCATATTGAATATAATAATAATTTGCCTTCTTTTTAAAATCTAGAAAAACTCCTGCGTATTAGTGACAGATACTTAATGTAATTTTATTCATTCACAGGATGAGCGCATTCTGGCTAAGCCTGCATTTGTTGCCCATCCCTAATTTCACAGAGGGCAGTTTTGAGTCAACTGCATTGCTGTGAGTCTGGAGTCACATGTAGGCCAGACTAAGCATGGATGGCAGTTTCTTTCCCAGAAGGATGAGAATGAACCAAATGGGCTTTTCTAACAATCAACAATGGCTTCATGATCATCATTTGACTCCTAATTCCAGATTTTTATTTAAATCAAATTGCACCATCTTGCGTGGCAGGATTCGAACCCAGGTACCTAGAACATTACCTGAGTCTCTGGATTAACAGTCCAGTGATAATACCACTAGGCATACTTCTGGCTTTGTTTCAGTCTTAACCATAAAAAGGATTATGTCACCCAGTAAGAAAATCTTAAATAATGAGCTTATCATGGAGACACTTTGGCAACACTGCTTCAAATGGCAGTAATTTTGATAAGAACTTTGAATAGTTCTAGAATTACGATAAAAATTATAATAGTTCCCTGGCTGCTGCAAGGGTGTTATCACCTTAGCAATACGTCCTCTAAGCATTTGAAACAGTATTATCGGAAATGTGACAATTAAAATTCCAAATCTGCAACACTCAACTTTTCACTGGTATCCCCAGCACTTACCAGTGAACAGTATGAGAATATAGAACCAAACATCTGAAGTAGGCTGGCTTCAAAGCAAAGCTTAATCTCACTAACCATGGAGATTTTATATTTCTTGTGGTTGGTTGGCTCACTGAGCTGGTTCATTGTTCCGCAGACATTTCATTACCCTGCTGGGTAACATCATCAGTGCAGCCTCCAATGAAGCGCTGTTGTGTTTTCCCACCTGGTTTTTAAACTCTGGGGTCCATTGAGCTGGGTTACCTCACTTTCGGTTTTCCTTTGCAGTGGAGTATATACAGGATCTAGTTCTATGTGTTTGTTGATGGCCTTCTCAGTGGAGAACCAGGCCTCTAGGAATTCCCGTGCTTGTCTCTACTTTGCCTGTCCCAGGATCCTGGTGTTGTCCCAATCAAATTGGTGGTTTTCCTTATCCATGTGGATGGAGATGAGTGAGTATTGGTCATGTCTTTTTGTTTCTAGTTGATGTTTGTGTACTCTTGTGGCTAATTTTTTTCCTGTCTGTCCAAAAATTCTACACTTCTATTCCATATGTATTTACTACTTATTGAAATTAAAACCACATCTGTATCACTTTCTTGTCCAATTAACAGAGATAGTGCTGAATCTCACAGATTTTAGGCTAAGTGCAAGTCATTTTGAGTTTGGTGGAGTGATTCTCGCCATGACGTTGAGCGAGTCAGGTTGTCATTTCTTAGCAAACTCACCACATTCATTGTCATTCCCACCAATATGGCATGTATTATGGATAACAAGCATGGGGCTGGATGAACACAGCAGGTCAAGCAGCATCATAGGAGCAGGAAAACTTGACGTTTCGGGCCTAAACCCTTCATCAGAAATGGGGGAGGGGAAGAGGGTTCTGAAATAAATAGGGAGAGAGGGGGAGGCGGATAGAGGATGGATAGAGGAGAGGATAGGTGGAGAGGAGGCAGACAAGTAGAAGAGGCGGGGATGGAGCCAGT
>JAHRHZ010000056.1:17899667-17911611 GCA_024137785.1 Ginglymostoma cirratum | reverse complement strand
CAGAAGGGTTTAGGCCCGAAACGTCAAGTTTTCCTGCTCCTATGATGCTGCTTGACCTGCTGTGTTCATCCAGCCCCATGCTTGTTATCTCGGATTCTCCAGCATCTGCAGTACCTTTTATCTCATGGCATGTATTATGTCCAGTTTCCACCTTATCTTACCATGGGCCGCTCCCCAAGCAACATGCCACTCACCAGAGATTGACCAGCACCCATGGCACAGGTGCCACCCTTACAAGAATGTTGTGCTCCTGGACAAGTACTGTCAATGTGGAGCTGTCCCACCAAGGGTATGGCAGGCAAGGGGAAATTGGTATCCCACTTTGTGGGCAGGGTCCATGGGCCTTCGTCTGCCTCCAGGACCAGCAATGGAGTTCATGATTCCAAACCATGCCTGCTTGGTTCAATTGCCACCTGCCTAAGAACAGTCCCAGTCCTTGAAGAAATGCCCAGCCGTATAGAAAGGAGATCAATGTCCTTCTCCACTCTGCCAGCATATATGACACCACCATCTTCTCTCTGATACCTCACATTCATTCTATCTCTGCAATTGCTCTGTACCCTCCGCCCACTAAGCCTTATGCTCTACTTCACACTCACTATTGCCTACTTTAGCTTCACTACTTGTCTTCATCCACCATAACATCACAAACCTTGCACGCCCTCTGCATAGCCTACTCACTCGCGTAGGGTACCTCTCCACTGCACCAAAAGTAATAACTGCGCCATCCATTTTCATCTTTGATAGTACCTGCCTCTGTCTCATTCCAAGTGGAAAACAGTCCTCAATAGGGCAGAAAAAGTCAAGACCCACCATTTGACTCCTCACCCCTTACAAGGACAGCATCCTGACTCTGACTGCCCGAGTAGGCCTGGGTGGGAATGGAAACTGTCCTTGACTTACTGTGCCAGGGAACTCTGTGTGAAGTTTTTGTGTCAATACTAAATGGTACAGAAAGACAGAAATAATATGAGCCTGGAATTTCTGGCTGAGGAGGCAAAACACAGAAAGCCAAGGCAAGACATTGCAAGGTAGGGCTGCTGGGAGCATCCCTGTGGGCTCAGCGTAAGTGAGCACTATTAAAGTGTCAAGAGCCCAAAGATGCAGCCTGGTTCAGTCGATAAGCTGTCTGCATGGCCCTGAACAGCCAACGTCCTTGCTGCAGCATTACAATGATGGTTGCCACTACAGCCTGAGGTGCTGAAGCATCCTGTAGGTGGATTGGAAATTGCTATTAGGGTTCTTAGAGGCTAGCACATGTTGGATGCCATGCCCATGGACATGGGGGTGCATATGGTTGGTACTCATGGACCATTCCCTTTTCAACTGACAGGTTTTCATTTTACAGAATGTGCTCACTGTAAAAGTTTACAGCTTTGAGTTTAGTTTCATTTTAATGGTGCGAATGGTAACGTTTATGGAGACTGGTGCAACCGTCAGTGGCAAAGCAGGATTTGTAAGCATGTAGCTTGCTACACCAACTCAATTTATAGCATTTCACTTTATTCACATTATGACATGCGGGCAGAGTTACAATTCTCGTGTTAAAGTCAAAACGTGTTCTCTCATTGGTGCCCAGTGTCCCCAGTGGAGACTATTTGGAGGAAGTGACAACTCATCCCACCAATCACACGCTCTGGTTTTCATATTGGGTTTTTCTAACATCTAGGCTGTTGACCAAGTTTGGTAAGATCACAATCGGACTTTTAGGGAGGTGAGTTGGGCCATCATTAAGGATCTTAACAAATGTTAATCACCATCAATTGAAATCTTGCTGCTGCCCCGTCAGAATCCCATTACATCAGATGAGCCTTGCAGGATTTCTCTCCCAAACCTGCCACATATTTTTTCAAAGTCCACATTGGTCAGGCTGCTGTAGGATTCCGAGATAGTGTTAACTCAATTTAAGCTTTTATTGCAGATGCAAACTAAATTATCAGAATATATAGATTAGGTAGTATACATGTTCCGGAGTCATGTCCTAGTCTTTTAAAAGTTCTGTCCTGAAGGCAGACTGAGAAATGGTTTTCAATCATGTAAGAGGCCCTATTTTCGTTATGCAATGGCAAGCATTCCACTCATTCTTACACTGAATAAGTGGAATTTAGACATTTTTTTGAGGCCTGGAAGAGCTCAATACCTTCCCTTCCATTGTGGTTTCAGCAAGATATCTGTTTTGCTTGCAGCTAAGCTGAAGGACAGCTGAAATTCTGTTAGATTTTATCTCAAAACATGTCAATAATAATTGACACACATCAATAAAATACAGGCCATGGATCCAGACAAAGGAAATAGTTTTCCATTTTGCTTAGTCTGTCAGTATTAACTGAGCAAAGTATATGCTTATTAATGTGCTGTTCTTCATTTCCTATATCCAAGAATTGTAAAATATTTAATGCAAGTTTGGTGAGAAAAACTCTATTAAACCCACTCGAGTTACAGGATGCGTGATTGGATATTCCTGTATGGTATTTCTTCTCAGCACCAACCACTGAATCTAAATTTCAAAGATTATTAAAGGGGTGATTTGAGCTATGGGTGGTGTTAGACTTCGTGATCACTGATGGGCACTCATTATGTGCCAATAAAACAAGGAATCAGTAGCATGTATACTGTTAACCCACTTCTTGCATCATCATGGAAAGGTAAAATCAACTCTTGTTACTTCACCTCATCTTCAAAGCTGTGTTCTTAAAATCTCTATAATTATAAGTATGAATTACAATACGCAGCTCATTTTGAAGTGTCAATTTATTCTGAATCAATTGTCTTTTCAAGCACTCTGGTCTTCATATCCATTATCCCGTGGAAGAGAAAAGTCCTTCTTTTGATCTTTCACCTTCCTTGAGAATTTGGGAATATTGCACTTGTACATGGTAATACCATTTTGTGTACAGAAATCAAATAAAATAATGTCCAATGTTTCTGATTGTATACACATATCACTTGACTCTGAAAAAGATTGAAACGGATTGCCTACTGCTCATGCTCCAAGCAGGGGAAAGTAGGTGTCTTGGATTTTAAAAAAAGTGGAATATTGGTTCTTTATCCCTCTTAGATATTTAAAGGTGGCCGATGAGCTTTAGCTATGAAACAGAAATACTAGAATATTCAACATGTGCAGCTTAGAAAATAGGATAAATTGGGCAGTGACAGATATGTCACCATTGAATAATTTGCTTCAATCAGACTGCACCATGGAATTATAGAATAGTATGATGTCAAACGAGGTCATTCAGCCCAGTTAGTCCATACCGGCTCTTTTGAAAAGTAAACCTGCTTATTTTGCTCCATTCAGTTTAATGTATTTACCCACAATTTTATCACTTTCAAGTATTTGACCGATCCACTCCAAAGGCTACTATTGACACTATCTACTACGCCGTCAGACCATTTGTTCCAAGCCCTTACCAACTGTTGTGTAAAAAAGCTTTCCCCCATGTTCTTGTGTCATTCGTGTAAAAGCCATGCCTTCAGGTTAATAGGCCCTATAGCTATTCAAAACAGGTTCTCCTTATTTGCCCTTTCTAAACCTGTCATGAGTTTAACAAACTTAATCAGGTGTCCTCTTGACTGTCCCTGCCCTATGAACTAGAAACGCAACTCCTACAATCTATCCACATAACTGTAAGCCTTTACACTTAAAACAATCCTATTTTGTACTATTTACAAAGCCTTCACTTCCTTCTTAAAGTGTACAGCCCAGAATTGAGCTCAATACACCAGGCACTAAATTATTATTTTATACAGGTTTAGCATAACTTTCTGACATTTGTACTCCACGCTCCTATTATAAACTCCTGCACCATATGCGTTATTAACTGTTTTATGTTAATCTCCGTCCTGCCACCTTTAAACTTTGGGCACATACATTTTCAGGTCTATTTTAGCATATCCTTTAAAATTATACATTTTATTATGTATTGGCTTTCCTTACTCTTCCTACCAAATTGCATTACCTTACAATTTAAATGATGAATTCCATCTGCATTGCATTTGCCAATTCTGCCAGTCTGCCTCTCAAAGTCTATCCTCCACATTGTTTACTACAATCTGAATCTTATGTTGTTTTGCCTAAGTGTGAGTTGTGACATATTTTTTGGATGGATTCTCGTCTTGAGGCCAAATGGGATTTCTCATATCTTACTAAACATCTCAAACTACGTACCACAGCCCAATGGCATCACTTACATCCAATTCTATTTACATCTTGTAATGCATTATTCCAGAACATAATGCCACTCACCAGATATCCACTTAAAGACCAGCCTCCATGAGCTGGTGCCATTTTTAAAGGCATCTGGACGGGTATATGAATAGGAAGAGTTTAGAGGGATACGGGCCAAATGCTGGCAAATGGGCCTAGGTTAATTGAGGATATCTGGTGGACATGGATGAGTTGGACCAAAGAGTCTGTTTCCATGCTGTACGTCTCTCTATTTATTATGCACCGAAACAATCTTTGGCAATCCAGCATTGCCCGTCACTGACAAACTAATGGTTTTGCATCCAGAAAGCCATGCCACTCACAATATAGCTATCATGGATGACAGTCCCTCACATATACACCCCATTTTCTCACCTTTTATAACTACACAGCTTACCTGTCCTTAGCTCAATTTCATCTAAACAACCTCACTAAGGCACTACCATTCTGTCTCCAATGCTCACAGAGGTCAGTGCTAGAAATGTCCACTGTGAGCTGCGATTCTTACTATCATTTGCTAGTCTCTAGAAGTGGAATGCAACTGAACAACGGCTGGGACGATCCATGAGCTGGGTGCCTGTCTCTGAGTGCAGTGATCTTACAGCAACCTTTCAATGCTAGCTCCCAGTGGGCTAAGCACTGCAGTCTGTGCTTACTAAGCAGTCTGCAAGTGGATCAGATAGCCGCCATGATGGTCACGAGGGGTTAGCAAATGTTAGATGCAAATGTCTGTGGGTGAAGGATGAATGCCACTGGTGACCATGGATTGTGCCCTGAGATGCTGTTTTGTTCTGAGCAACATGGGGGTTCCTCACTGCCAACATTGAGCTGATGTCACCAGGTAGCTGCTCTGAGTTGCATGTCAAGAATTCTTGATGTCTTGTGTGTTTGCTGTGGTTTCAAAATAGAAAGCTTAATATTAATGAGGTACTTTAGAATCATAGAATAATGCAAATAGAGACCATCTGGCCCATTGAGTCGACACCGACCCTCCGAAGAGCATCCCCATAACCTCACATTTACCATAGCTAACCCAATTGGCCTGTACAGCCCTGGACACAATGGGGCAATTTAGCATGACCAATCCACCTAGCCTACAATCTTTGGACTGCAGGAGGAACCAGAGCACCCAGAGAAAAGCCACGCAGACACAGGGAGAATGTGCAAACTCCACACAGACAGTCAGCCGAGTGGAATCAGACCTCGGTCCCTGGCACTGTGGGGCAGCAGGGTTAGCCACTGAGTCACCATGCCACCAGTGCAGTGATTAGCAAGTTGTAGAGTTAATAGGGCTTTACTAAGCCCTAATCCCACTTAATTGACAACTCGCCGCTGCCTCGGTCAAAACTCACCATGTTGCTTGGCAAATACATAAAATATGCAGATAACAAGCATGGGGCTGGATGAACACAGCAGGTCAAGCAGCATCATAGGAGGAGGAAAACTTGACATTTCGGGCCTAAACCCTTCATCAGAAAAGCTTTTCTGATGAAGGGTTTAGGCCCGAAACGTCAAGTTTTCCTGCTCCTATGATGCAGCTTGACCTGCTGCGTTAATCCAGCCCCATGCTTGTTATCTCGGATTCTCCAGCATCTGCAGTACCTTTTATCTCTGATACATAAAATATGCAGTGAGTTTCTCCCCACTCTGAGGTAGGCCTCACGAAATTTCTCATCTGATTCTGCCACAAATCTCGTCATAGCCCACATCACACTGGCATCTACAAGATTCTGCCTGCAGAGCTTTCATATACCCCACCTCCAAACCATTAGTACATACCAAAAACAACAGCTCTTGGTGAGAGGTAACAACAAAAATCCAGCAAATTACAGGGGTAGCATCTGTTGTCTATCATGAAGACTATCAGGGTGACTGAACATCTTGAAAAGTTTCCGCTGATCAGACAGAGTCATCGTGGATTTGTAAAGGGTACGTCATGCCTGACAAACTGCATTGAACTTTTTGAAGAGATGACTAAAGTAGCGGAGAGGGGATCATCTGTGGATGTTATTAATACGGACTTGTAAAGGCATTTTATTAAAGTCTCTCTGAACAGACCATTAGTTAGTATCGAAGACCATGGAATTGAAATCAAATTATTCATCTGGTTCGGAAATTGACTGAGCATCATGAGAGAATAGAGATAAAGAGCAGCTGTTCGAAATGGCAGAAAGTGATTACTAGGGATGTGTGTTGGGACCTCAACTATTCAGCACATTTATTAACAAATTAAATGAAAACCACATTTCTAAATTTACCAATGACTGACAGCATCAGTAGTTTAAATCTATATATAACATTACTTACAAATATTCATAGATTAAGTGAATGGGCAAAATGTGGTAATTGGATTCAATTTAGGCAAATGTGAGAACATTCTCTTTTGAACTGAGAGAATAGAATAGAGTTCTTTTGAAAATCTATAAAATGCAGAATCCTAAAGAGAATTGAGGTTCCCACTACATAAAACATTAACACTTCATGAACGGGAACTGAAAATAATCAGGAAGCTAGTTGAATGCTGTCCTTATTAGATGAGAATTCAAGGTGTTATATTAATTATCATGCTTCATTTACACAAAACTATGGTTTGACAATGCCTAGGGTACTGTAAACAGCTCTGCATCAAACGTGTTAGCAAGATATATTGGCCCATGCATTAGTTTACAAAATTACTCCTGTCAACACAGATTCCACAAACTGGGGTTGTAATCCCTGGAATTTGGTTAAGCAATGACTAGATCAAAGTTCTCAAGGTAGTTCTCAAGCCTCACAGCGCCAGGGACCCAGGTTTGATTCCACCCTTGGGTGACTGTCTGTGTGGATGTTATACATTCTCTCTGCCGTGTCCTCTGACTTCGTCAGGCTAGGTGGATTGGCTATGTTAAATTGCTCCATAGTCTCCAAGGATGTGCAAAATAAATAGATTAGACATGGTAAATGCAGGGTCTTAGTGGAGAAGAGAGTGTAACTGGTTGGAGGGAGGATGCTCTTCAGAAGGTCGGTGCAGACGTGGTGGGCCAAATGGAAGGATTCTACGATGTATTCTGTGATGTACTCTACAGTTAAGACGATCACATAGGACAAGTAGCAACAGACAATTACTGCTGGCTGGGGAGTCAAGGACTATAGTCTAAAAATGAGCCAAAGCTTTCAGGGTGACATTTCAAAACACCAAGAGAAGAAGAAATTTAGAACTTTCTTCTGCAAACAATTAACGCTATATAATTTAAAAAATTTAAATCTATCATTTATATATCTTCGCTTTCCAAAGGAATATAGGGCAAAGCTGGTAATATGGAGTAAGATCACTGTTTAGCCATGATCTCATTGAACAGTGGAGCAGGTTTAAGGGACTAATTGTGGCTGCATCAAAATCCTGGAACTCCCTTCCTAATGGCATTATGTGACTACCTATAAACAAATGGTCTACCTAAACCTGTTGAAGAAGGCAGCTTACCACCTCCTTCTCAAGGGCATCTAGGAATGGGCAATAAATACTGGTCCAGCCAGCAATGACGATATCGCATGGATGACTTTTTTAAAAAAAAAGCCTGTTCCTACATGCCTGTAGCAATGGTCCTAGTACTGACCCTTAGGAACTTCCTCCTCCATGTTTTCATATGTGTAATAATACTCAAATAGTACCAAATTGCAGTAGACATTATGTTGTTCATTGTGTTAACATTAAACCTACATAAAGCCATTGCTCAGGGACTTGCAGACAATGTTAATCTGAGCGAATTCATATCTCAAGCCTCAAAGGACAGAGGTTTATTCAATTCAATTCCATTGCTTGATTGAACATTCTTATAATTCTGGATGATTTTGTTCCATGTAACTCATTACTATGGACAATGAGACTATCAAGGCCATGAATTGCTTCACAGCTGTAGTCCATACCCCTCAGTTGAACAACTGCTATCAATTCTTGCTGAATGAAGTGTGAAACCATTTCCTCCTCCATTATAAGATGTAACTGTATCCTTTTAAGTACATTGCATTACCTAATGGTCTGGCCAAGATGTGACACAACTCCACAAACCATGGAAACTCTCATCAAGCAAAAATCAGCCTTGGCTTTTGAAGTTGCAGACATCTGGTTGAGAGCCAGCCATCCAATAACCCATGCCTCTCTTGATTCATTCTGAATATTTAGCAAACAGAATTCCAGTTGAATTACTTTTCTCAATAGAATTTGAATTCCTTTTATAAATAGCTCCATTGTAAGTAGCTCTGTTATAATTATGTATCAAGCTTGTAAAGCCAAATGTGATATCCAGGAACAAACAAGAAAACAAACTGTACCGGGTTTGATGTGTAATGAGTCGACTTCAGTAACAGCTTGACAGTGTGTTAATACTTAGCTAGTTGTAATTGAAATCAACTGTGAGTTGGAAAGGGAAAAGCACAAAATGGCCACTAACACTCTAGATTTCATGAAAATTGACTTCAACAGGACAATGAAGATACTGATCACAGTAAACTGGGAAAATCTTATAATGGTAAGATTGACAGAAGATCAATGGAAAGCGTTCAAAAAAGAACTAACCTTGATACAGAACAAATTCATACTACAAAGTGCCAAATGTCTAAATCTCCAAATGAAAGCAGTGATAGACAGCAAAAGAGAAAGAAACAATGTCAAAATTAAAAGAATATTTAGGAGCCATGCCTCTCTTTTATGGATGATGAAGAATGGAAATGTATGTGTTTGTAGGAAAGCGAGGTCATACGCAAGAGTAATGTCCAGATCCAGAGCTAGCTTCCCACATGGTCATCCTCACTCCAATGGAGGAAGAGGAATTGGTGTTGGGTGGAAACAAAGGTCATTTTATAGCAATTTTTGAATTGGGTGTGGAGCCCTGAGGGAGTGAGTGGTCTAATAGATGGATGCAAGATATGCTCTGGATACAGAAGACATTGTATCCATGTGGGTATTACTGTTCGCATAGAGCTCCAGGTGATGACTAGCTACAGGGTAGTGACAGACAGCTGGAAAATTTCAACTGGTTATGCTCTTATTCAAAAATAAGTAAAGGGTTATACCCAGTAAATACAGGCTAGTCAGTTAAATCTCAGTGGTGGGAAAACTTTTAGGAGTAATATATTGGGGTCCTTGTTAAATAAAGTAACGGATCTGAAAGGCTTAATGTCAGAGACTTTACTGAACACTGCCCAATCTAATTATGTAATCCAGGCTTGGTGCTAAGGTAGAATATCCTAGGATCTCGTAGAGTTCGTACTCATATCAACAAGTGTCCTCTTGGTATTAGTATTAATGTCCAATTAACTAATGTAATGTATAATGGAATAATGTAATTAACTAATGTAACGTAATTAACTAATTCAATTAACTAACTGCTTTCATGTAATAAACTACATCTTGTTAAGATGAGCATCTGCTTATGAAGTCACAATAGTGCGATCCTTCACCACAATAAATCATTTTGGTCATTAGATCCAGTCAGAGGAAACAGAATTGGTGACAGCAGCCTTCAACCACAAATGATCTGTGGTGTTCAGCAAAGGGCATTATTACTTAATAGTACAAGATATAACAAAGAAAAATTAACAATGGGCCCAGGAGAATAAATTTTCAAAAGAGCAAGTGAGTGTAAATTGTGAAATATTTAACAACTTGAAGATCTACTCACAGTCCATAGATGCAAGCACTGAACAATGAGCAGTAAGAAGATACACATGGTAAGAACGACAAGGGAGAAATAGCTCTCTGAGATAAAGTCTTCACTTCAAGGCTAGCAAGAAAGTACAGAGGAAGCGGAGTGGACTAAAAAAGCAGTTAAAGACCAGCCTCTAGCAACGTCTGGATTCCATCGTGAAACAAGGATCTGTTGGAGAATTTCTGATTAGAGATTCTGTTAGGAAACAAATATATTCATGCTCTGTGAATAAAGATAAAAATCTTTGTTGAGTGAAGAGAATAACTTTAAATCAACATTGCTAAAACAGGCTGGGAAGGCTAGAAGTTCAAAACACAGTAGTTAAAGTTCACACTAACCGTGTTGTGAGTGAATACTACAAGGCTACAGTGGAGAAACCAAGGACTATAGAAGTATTTTATAATTTTTATGCTTTTACATTGTGAAGCAGCATTAAGGCAACAAAAGGGACAATTTAAAATAGAAGCCATGCAGAGCCTAAGAGAAGAAGATATTTAGAAGTTGTCTGAGATTGTGATAAGCTCAAGAAATCCAGTCTTTGAACCACTGTTCTGGTGGGAAGAACTTGGAAAGGTCACAGGCCTTAGTTTTACCAGTGCTATGGAAAAAAATCAAAATTTCACAAGCACAAGCAGTGACCAGCTATAACAGAAAAATGCTACATCCGTAAAACTAATGGTCACTTCATGGGGATGGTGTTATGGCCAGGATGGGAACAGCAATTGTCTTACTCTAGTTCTACTACTGTATGGGTCACAACACGCCCTTTATTTAGGAAAATCATGTATGACAAGATGTGGCAGGAGAAATAACACTATCTACAAGGTTAAATATCAGAGCTGGGTCAAATAGAACACAGGACTAGACATCTTGGAGAAAACTATCATTAAGCTGCACAATTGATTCAAACTTAAGTACTAAATCAGAAGCTGAACAAATACCTACATTATTGTATTCAATAGGATCTGCAGTTGATGATTTTGTAAATCATCAAAACATAAAATAAGGTATAGATACTCTTGACGAAGTTTTACAAGCTTTTGAGAATTACTTTAATCTGATGACAAATAAAATTCTTGAAAGGGCAAGATTTAAACAAAGAGTTTGACATCCTGGAAATCCACAAATAATATCATTAATTATCAGTAGTGGGCAATTGCAACTAGGGAGATTTGAAATCAGAATTGATAAGAGTTAGAATTGATGATGGAATTATGGATCATCTTTGGCAGGTTGATTATAGTCAAAATATCATTTAACTTCATAGAAAGCTCAGATTTTCTGAAAGCAAAGCCAGGAAGAATCAGAGACAAATTCTGAGTGAAGAAAGACAACCTTATCACAGAAGAGCAACAGAGCATATCCTTGTTACAAGGTATAAAAACACCAAAGATATATGTGACAAGGCAACACAAAGAGTAGGCTAAACAGTAGATACTATGAATCAGTTCCAGCACTGTGGGGAAAAAATCCTCATAAGCACAAGTACAGGGCAGCTATAACAAAAGAATGCTATGTTTCATAGAATTGTCGAATCTGTCAAACTATAAGTCATTTCATGGGGTGTTGCTTTGACCAGGAAGGGGAGAGTACACAGTCTTTCCCCAGCTCTACTCAACAGGTCACAACATAAATTTAATTATTTTACTTGGTTCCCAATTTGACAAATCAGATGTTTTCTCTATATTACGCTTAAAATAAAAACATCCAATGACCAATTTTCTTTCATAAATGCAAAACTATTGCTTTATTATGAAACAAATTGTTTTCAATGAAGATTCAAAATTGGTCAATACAAAAAATATGACAATACAAATATTTGAACTGCCTAAATAACTCCCCCCCACGCCCCTCACACACACACACACATACACACACACGCACGCACACACACACGCACGTACACACACACACACACGCACGTACACACACACGCACGTACACACACATACACACACACGTACACACACGCACACATATACACGTACACACACACACACACAATGTACACGTACACACACACACGTACACACACACACGTACACACACATAC
>JAHRHZ010000056.1:17873874-17894667 GCA_024137785.1 Ginglymostoma cirratum | reverse complement strand
CCCACACACACACACACACACACACACACACACACGTACACACACACACACACAGCGAAACATATCCAGTAATACTAGGAAAAAGAAATCACATTTCTATTTGCAGAAAATCAATACTTATGACCAATTTGTCTTAGTTCTTAAATGCAAAAAGGATAAGATGTGAGTGTTCAAAAGGCTGTTTGTGTAACCTTCTAGCATGTGTAGATAGTTGTTGATAAACATCGTTGAATGCCTCAAGGATCTTTGCCAATGCAGTTGCTCAGAAAGAACAATATCAAAATTCTCCCAGATGGTCTGGGAGACCAAGAAGACCACCTGGGCTCAAATTGGACGAGGGCTAAAATACCACACTGGACTCACAACAAGTGCTTTTTCAGGAACCGGAGAGCTGGGCTGCGAAACTCTTTTCAGGTTGTAGACCAACTGAAAAATCCAAACAATCACTGAGCAGAAACCACGGCCAGGCATTACAAATCCAAGCAGGGGGTCTTTAGTAAACAAGCAGCGACGTGTGACTTTCAAGAAATGCTTTGATGAGGAAAAGTTTCATTCTTCTTTTATTCACTTCTCAATATCAATTCAATCCAAGTATTCGCACAAACATTTAACGAAGGATTATTTTAAGATTGAAAGAATAAAGGAAAGATAAAAAGAATATCCACCTAATAGCATAAAATATCACAAATTAATTGATAAGATAAAAGCCCACAACTTTTAAAGGAGTCTTACCAAATAATCAAGGAATATTGTCACCTGATATAACATTATATGAAAGCAGGAGGAACTTGTACGGAGGGTTAACACACGTTTTAAAAGCAGGAGGAATCTGAATAATATAGAAATAGTACTCTTTCACTAAGATTTGAGAAATATTCAGAACCCTCTACTAATACTTCTCCAAAGATATTTTCCCCACTCTGGACTTTAAGGTAAAAATTTAAATGTTGATGAATATTAGATTCTTAGCTATACTTAACTATTCCTAGACGTTCTTAGATATTCTTGTGTAAATAAAATCAAACTAGATATTTAACTATTTAAAGTGTTTGATTTTTAATTTCTTTTAATACAATAGTAAACCAAGTAACCGGTCTCATTTAAGTTATTCTGTTACAACTGAAATAAACTCTATATATGTTCCTTAAATAGGGAATTATACATTCTGGAGCGAGAACTTCCAGACCCTGACAATATTTGGCATGTTTATAGAATAGCTAAGGCTTATTAAAATTAAGCAGGCTACTTAGAGAACGGGAAATTCTCAGACAGCTTCCACCCCTCTGAGATGGTATGTCATTCTTATAAATGCAAGGCTAAGCACTTATGGGATTGACTTGCAGTGACCAGAAGTTATCAGGGAAATACTCCAGATCTACATAAATATGATCTACAAATAAGTTCAGAATACAAAAATGTTAATGTGGTAGAACGACCAGCAGCAGAAAAGATTTTTGTATGTTCTTTAGGGAAAATTAGTGATCTAACTGAATGATGTTTTACAGAACCTGTTTATTTCAATAGATAAGTCATTCATTTTAAGTTTGATAAAAGTCACTGTCTTAAAAGATTGAATATCATGGCAGAGGAATAAGGAGTTTCAGTCTAAAGAGAAACTGCATAACCCAAATGGCATAACTCTCAAGATTAAAGCTACAAGCAACTCTGGAACACAAAGGCTGTCAGATAACAGAGAACGTATTCATAATCCATAAGCAGGAAATCTCATTTTTGAGTCTGCATGCATGTTTTACTCTCAACATCCTTGAAATACAAGGAAGTATTCAATTACTCCGAAGAGACAGACAATTCAAGTCAGCTATGTCAATTCTATTCAAAGAGAAGTTAGTCAGAGTAGTGGTCCAGTAACAACTGGGTTATTCTATAACCCATAAAGAAGCAATCCATAGACAATTTCATTGGCCTTCCTGGACTATTGATAGACAGAAACCCGCCAAAAAAAGAATCTCTTCAGATTCTCTATGTTGTTATATAATTGTTTTACACTATCAAGAGGAAGGAAATTTGCAACCAACAGGAATGGGAGAAATGTTTTCCATTCCTATCAGCAATAAGCTACCTTCAACTGACAGAAACTGGCAAAGTCTACCAGCAAAAGCAAATACTAACAAGAAGAATGTGCAGTACAACCCACTCTAACTGAAATCATTCAGACAGCAAAACAGTCTGCACAACTAATTGTTATTGTAGGTTTGAATTTGACAGGAGAAGGTGGGATTCAAGTAGAAGATTTCAATTCTTCATTTTCCAAAGGAGAATTCTCAATACCAGTGAAGAGAAATAACATGAAGTAAGCAGCAATCCTTCAGAACCATGACTAAGGATGGTTCACTAGTACAACAATAAGATAGCAAATGAAGATATCGAACCTAACCAACAAGTTTGAGCAAGAGTGTGCATACTTCAGCACAGTTCTAATCAGCAGATTGAGAATAATGACTGGCTTCAGAAAATAAAGATGAACTGTACATGCCTCCATATAGACAACCCAGAATTGGCCTCATCATCATAGAAATGGGTAGAGCTTAGGAAGGCTCTCCGGTTTCAATTTATCAGGGCGTTTGCTAGGAATGGCTTTTAGTTGCAGCTTGGATCTCATGTGGTTTACAGCTTACTAAGAGAAGTTACTCAAAATAAACGATAGTTAGACAAATCTGCTTATCTACTAACTGCTAACGTCACCATTGATCATATGCAAAGTTGGTGAGGTTTAATCTGATTTTGAATTTTGTGAATGAACAGGAGTTGGATTGTCTAGTTTGAGGTGAATGGGAGAATTTACAATAGGTCTCACAGCATCTTATTCCAAAATAAATTAATGGCAGATTAGCTGGGAAGGATTGGAAAACTAACAGGAACGAAGGACTGAGAATTCCACAGTCAAAAGAAAGTAAATGAAAACTTTTCCTCTGACAAAAACTGCAGCTACGAAGTTCTCCAGAAGATTGTGGCATACCTGTGGGTGGTCTCTACAGAAGTAAATAATTTTAAGCTTCGTATGTCTTATAACAGAATACTTGAGGGAAGTAAGAAGTAAACTTGAGTGCATGATATACATAGTTATAAAGCAGACTGCTAAGTTAATACTGCTTGTTTTATTCAAGACATTTGTATATAATAAAATTTGTTTGGTTGAAAGAAGTAAATTCTTCTTGTGCAGTTCTATTGGTTAAATTGAGGTGTTTGGATTTCTTTTTAAACATTAACAGTCCCTAACAGGATTTTAACACAAGTGCAATGAACACTGAATTGTTTTACTCTATTCCCAATGGGCATAGGTCTATAGAACTGAGGTATTCAAAATAGGACCTCATTTTTCAGTCTGCAGGCTTAACTCTACTATACACATGGCACTTTGAAATATACGTGCTCAACAGAGAGGTCCAGTACAGGTTTAACGAAATGTAAGATATTTTTAAGCAGGCATTAACCTACTACAAATAAAAGATGTGACACTTTCCTTAAAACTCTACACAAAGAATGTTATTTATAGGAGTGGGGTGACATGACATTTATAAATTAGAAAATATATTGTCATGTTTTTAATGGTAACATTTTTACAATTTCTGTTCAGGTGTATTCTCATTTATTAGACTAGAAATTTAGGTTATGGTTTGAGCATTAAAATGAAATGCTGTTTCCAGGTTTCTCACTCTTTCCTTGTAGAGGAGTATGAAGTACTGGAAGGTTGATTAGTAGTCTAGCAGATAGCAATCTGAATATTCTACAGGCAGAATTATACTTATACCAGCCCATGGGCTGCTTTGTTCTTTATAGTGTAGGGATTTTACAAGTTCCCACCATCAATAAGATGAGTGAGATTATCACACATGCTGGAAATGTGTATCCTAAAGGTTGTCAACCCAGAATTCAGAGTTGGGTGGCTAGCCTCCACTTACCTATACATTTGGAGAAATGTCCAAACATTGCACCTCCTGACACAGTAGTGAAAGTACTTCTGTGAAGCCAAAGTGGGCTACCACGTAATGTGGTGGGGATTTATATTTAAGTCATAATATACATGGCACTATGGCTCACTTTGAAGAGCTCCATACTATCCCTGTTCAGGATTCCCCAGGTCCATTCAGTTCTTCTCTGTTCCCAGTCCAAGACTAACATCTCTCCAGCTTCAAGATTCCTAATCCTTTGCTGCATATGGAACAATTGTCATTCTTACATTGGGAATTACTGATCAATGCATGTTTTCTATGTCACTTTTAGGTTTTTTCAATGCGGATCCTCACTCAACCGTATGGTAACTTTAAGGATTTTGGTTAGGCAAAAGAATTATTTGGGCACTTCTGGTTCATATGCAGGGTTAAATATCTAATGAATAACTATCCCTCACCTGAAATCACATTAACAAACTACACATTTACTGTCTCATTATCGTTTCTGGAACTTTGCTGTGCACAAAATGAGAGATCACAATTCAAAGATATTAGTTATAAATTGGTTATTGGTGTAAATTGGTAAACTCCGTTGGTTATAAATTATAAAATATATTTTGGAGTACCCTTGATGATGTGAAAGATGCTATTAACATGGAATTTCTTTCTCTTTTTGCCAAATAAACTAAGCCTAGTCTCTGTGCAGCATGTATTATACTAGGTTGTGTAAAATGGTTGAAAATTTAGTTAACGTTCAGCTGAATAGCTTGATACAATAGTACTGGGAATGGAGGTTTGCTCATGAACCACATACTTTGTGACCAGGCAGACGGGGCCATCCAATGGTGTGCTAAAATTCTAAAAGCAAAGGGAAGAAAATTCCCTCCGTAACCCCTACTCCTATCTGCAAGAACAAAGAAAAACTAGCGAATGGGTTTTCTCTCTCAATCAATAATACATCCTAAAACTGCCCATACAACAGAAATGCAAAATGGCCCAGGGATTCCTCCAGTCACAATCTATACATTTTGAATACTTCAATCTGCATCCAATTACCCCTCTTGTTCAGAGGAGAGGAAATTCATCATTTCTTGTATATTTGTGTACATGAGATCCATGAATTCTGATATGCTTTACTGACAGATGACTGCCTTTGGCATGGGAAAACAGACTTTCCTAATCAATTCAGTGACAAAGTTCCAAAGAGACTCTTTTAACAGATCATTTAACTTGATTTTACTTAAAACAATCTCTACTCAAAGCAGCTGTTTCATCAGAACAAAGGGTCATGAAGTTTATTTTTGAGTTAGAAAGGTTTCTCTGGGGCGCAACAATGGGTGATTAGCCATATGTTTCTTACCACAGGAGAATTGTGAAAATGTTCACTTTGAGAAGTGTTTATCCTTTTGAGAAATATTTATTCTCATGCCAAATGTGGTGAACATAATTAAAAATCTTCGGTCTGATCAGATGTTGGATGGTTAATTGCTCCTAAATAAATATGCTAAGCAAATTGTTCACTTCAATAAATAAATCAAAAACATATTTTATCTATATATCACCTGTTCCTCCATTCATTTTGTTGACTTGATGTTTTAGCTGTGAACATTTTTCATTTCATGCTTATGAATGCATTCCTGTCTTCTAATGCAGATAGTTTAAGTCACAGCCATATTCTGCTTTAAGCGCTGGCATGATCACGTATTGAACAGTGACTGTAACAAGCTTGGCAGATAAGAGTAACAATTTCACAAGAATGGATATTAACAATTCTATTCCATTTTTAAAGCTTACAGCTCCAAATGACTGTTGTACTAAAAGGTAAAACCTTGTAACATTTCCTTTATGCTTCAAACTTATTAATATTGCAAGCAGGGGAAAACATTTCACCTTCCAAGGTAAAAGTGAACCTTTCTATGTGGATACACATCAGTTCTTAACTATCTTCATGTTTCATATGCCAGCACCTTTCTCTCTTTCTGACTTGTATGGTAGTATTGGTCAAGTGTGTCTAAATACACCAACAACACATAATACTGGAAACATTTAGCAGGTCAGGATAGTCAATTTCATGTGTCATGTACACTCCTTCACTATGTAAGAACAACTTTGATTTGCCACAAACGTAAACTTAATGGGACCACAGATGTTTTAGGCTGTAGCACCTTGACAACCACTTATCCAGTCATCTTCTATTATGGAACAAAAGCTGATTATAAAAGTTGTCTGAAGGACCAGTTGAAGAAGGTAGCATTTTCCTGTGATTGATTCCCTACCATAAGCAGCGATGATAGATCTCCTCAGCCTTACCTATGTAGTTGTGCTTTGGTCTATAGACATTTGAGTCACTCAGGGGCAAGTAAGGCAGGTCGAAGTTGAGTCTAAACATTGCTTCCACTCGTGATCTCTTAGACCTCATGTTGAACATGTTTAATGTTTGGTTTAGTACATTTCCCCTTCATGACACTCCCTCAATGATAATGATATCATTCTTGACATAAGGGGATCAAAACTGCACATAACACTGCAGGTGTACCATCACCAAGTTTCTATGCAATTGAAGCTAGACTTCGCTGCTCCTGTACAAAAACAGAAGTTGCTGGAAAAGCTCTGCAGGTCTGGCAGCATCTGTGAGGAAAAAATAAGAGTTAATGTGTTGAGTCCAGTGACCCTTCCTTAGAATGGTATAACTCCGATTTTTTTCTTCACATATGCTGCCAGACCTGCTGAGCTTTTCAGCAATTTCTGTTTTTGTTCCTGATTCACAGCATCCACAGTTCTTTCAGTTTTTATTCACTACTCCTGTACTCTAATCCCCTGGTGATAAAGCATAGCATTCCACTGGCCTTCTTAATTGTTTGCTGCACCTGGATGTTAGTCTTCAGTGACTTATCAACAAGAACACCTTTGTACATCTACACTTTCCAAAATCTTACCATTTAAGAAATATTCTGCATGTTTGTTCCTGTTATCGAGTCGGATAAGCTCACATTTTGCCAAATTATATTCCACCTGGCATGTTCTTGCCCAAGCTACTAAATCTGCTCAAATGCTCATAAAATGACTTTAGATCTTCCTCAAAGCACTCATTCCCACCTGGATTTGTATTATTCACAAATTTGGAAATGTTACATTCGGTCCATGTCAAAATCATTGATACATTTTGTGAAATTTGTGGATCAAATATTGATATTGGCAGTATCCCACTAGCCACAGTCTGCTAACTCAAAAATAACCCGTTTTTTCCCTCCTCTCTGTTTTCTGTCTGTTAGCTAGTTATTAATTCAGGCCAGTGTATTACCTCTCATCCCATGTTCTTTATTAACCATCTTCGTGTGGGGATCTTTACCAAAAACCTGCTGAAAATTAAGTAAACTATATCCATCGGCTCTCCTTTATCAATTTTGTCAGTAACATCTTCAAAAAGCACCAGTAAATTGATCAAACACAATTTCCCATTTGCAAATCTATGTTGGCTATGCCCAGTAAAATCATCATTAACTTTATCCAATCCTTTATAACAGATTTGAGCATTTTCCCTCTGTGCCTCACTGCTGACTTTTTATGGCCCTGTGGATTACTAACTTGGCTGAGCCACCTCCAATAGTATTATTAGGAGCTGTGGAGCAATTTAGAGACACTCACTGGAAATGATTTATTTTTGGAGGGCAAGACAGAATTAGATCAGCACCCTTCTTCCGGGAGTTCTGTAATAAACATGGGCCACTCCTAGCACTCAGAGTAGTGGAACAGGATATGATCAATAATGGTCGGTCCTCCTTGGTTTATATTTGCAAATACAAATAAAAGACAACAGGCCAAATTTTCACAAGAGTTCCATAGAGTGCTCCCCACCTTCTCCCCTTGATCACCTTCAGCCTTCAGACATGCCCATTTGTTTGAAAGACGTGCAGTACATTTGCTACATAAAACCCTGTCAAACACTGCTGATATGAGATTAATGCAGCACAGTGCCTTACAGTAACATGTCAACCCACTTAACTGCTGATTGCTGACAAACACAATGAGCTTCCTGGTTTTGTCCGAGCTAAAAGGCAAGCCGAGGTAAGGCTGTAGGCATCCAACTAATGTAAAATGTCTGCGTGCTAAGAAGGCAAGATAACAATCCTAAGACATGCCCTGTTCCATTGCATAAGATGGTTGCCTGTCCCTGTGTGCATTGTGGGGTGTAGCAGCATTGCAAGGTAGGGTGTCAGGTACCTTCTAAGCAGAAGTGCTGAATTATGATTTAAATTAATCTGAGATACGCTATGGAGATGGCATGAGGCTAGTGCTTTGCCTACGTAAACCTCAAGAGTTAGACAATACAGACAGATGCTGCCATGTAGTGTGCTGTGAGGTGTTGGGTCATTGTTGGCCAAGATAGTTGCCCTGAAAAGATGCCAGCAAGCTTCAACTGCCAGGCAATTGCTCTGAATTTCAGATTGGGATTTGGCACTGTCCTGATTCTCTTTGGTGCCTGAGAAAATAACTACCACCATATAAAGGAAGTGAGGTTACAACGTAATAAGATGTTAGTACATGAATGTATAAGAGCCTCAACCAGGTCCTTGTGAGATTGTCATCTTGTGTTTGAAATGTTAAGGAGGAAAATCAGACCTTTTTTTCCCTCGACATTAAGAATTTATTCTTTTCATGGACCCCGTATTTTCCCAACTCTCTCAGAAGTGGGGAAAAGTTCCCACCCTATATGGGCAGCACGGTGGCTCAGTGGTTAACACTGCTGCCTCATGGTGCCAGGGTGTCGAGTTCAATTCCAGCCTCGTGTGACTGTGTGGAATTTGCATGTTCTCCCTATGGCTGCATAGGTGTTCTCTGGATGCTCCAGTTTCCTTCTACAGTCCAAAGATGTGCAGGTAGGTGGATTGGCTGTGCTTAAGTTGTCCATAGTGTGCAGGTGAGGTGGATTAACCAAGACAAATGTGGGGTTATGGGATAGGATAGTGGGCTGGGTCTGAGTGGGATGCTCTTTGCAGGGTCAGTGCAGACTTGATAGGCTGATTGGCCTCTTTCCACACTGTAAGGGATTCTATATTGTTGCAGTTGAACACTGCTATTTAATTTCACTGCAGCACGCTCTGCCTTTCAAATTGTTGCAGGTTGCCAAGATTTTTTTTTAAATTGTTGATTCAAACTGATTTATTTCGGGAGATTCAGAGAGAGATATGAGTACTTTGGACTGAAATTATTCCCTACAGGCTTCCCTTCTCCTTTAATGTTCTAAGCATTAAATAATATGACAGAGAATGCCAACAAGTTAGAGGGCAGGTAATAAATTTTCTGCAATTCTTTGTTCAGAAACAACCAACGAACTCTACACAAAACTGAGAGTCTGGGAATTACCACGTTACAAACTCCCAATCTGGGAAGTTTTGCAGCATGCTGCATTACTTTAAATCAAGTTTCATCAATGGTATTATGACCAATGAAAACACACCTGCCATTTCCTTTATGGCCTTCACTGAAATATAAGCCTTATTACACACGAATTACAAAAAAATCATGTACATTGAAAATATTGCCAGATGTGTCGCAGCAACATTAAGAATGTAATCCAATTTCGGGGTTCAGGGACAAGTCCTTGAGTCTCAGGACGTATTTCTTTAAATAATAATTTCTTTGAATGACATTTGGATTTGTGGAGTAACTGTAAAAGACCCAAGTTATTCTCTGAATAATTTAAATAATTGTCTCAAAGAATTCAAATAATTTGATCTATCACATCTGCTCCAAATCCACAGAGAGAGGAGCTGCCTTTAACAGTATCAATCGCTAAATCAATCAAGCAAAACTGGAGGCAATGCGGACAAAGAGGAGACGCTTCAATGGTTTAAGTCATAACTGACACATATAAAGATGGCAGAGACAGCTTGAGGACATCAGAAAGTGTCTCCTGCTCAGTTATCTTCAACAGTTTCATCATTGATCTTCCGTCCTACACAACACTAGGATTAATGTTTATTTCCTGATGGTGACAATATTCAGCACCATTCACAATTCCTGCAACAACAAAACAGCCCATCTCAGCCTTTGGGAACACTGATATCCTGGTTCAGGCTGAAAAGTGCCAGATAACATTCACTTCCCACAAGTGGCTGGTAATGATCATTTTAAATTGCCAACCAACATCACTTTGGAGGATCATAACTCAGATGGTAGCTGAACTACACCAGCTGTATTAACACCACTGTTATAAAAGTCAGGCAGAAGTTGGACACTCTGCTTACTCCCATAGACTTCTCAATCAAGAACGAGTTGTTTCACTGCACTGGAATAGTGCGCTGGAATCAATCCACGCTATTCTCAAAGTTATCACAAAAGCTGTAAAGTTTTATCAAAATATATAATGTTCTAAATTTATCTGTCTGATTGTCTCATATTAAAATAAAACATGAAACATGTTCCTAGACATAACAAGAGATACAATGCATTGTAATTAATATATTATAGCCATAGGTCAACAACTCTGAATTGGTAACATCTAACTCTAATAGTTAAAAATTCAACCCCTTTTTAACCTTGTCTCGACACACGACAATACAGACAGGGACAGTCAGACAAAATAAGTGATATTTCATGTGGAGAGGGGGCACGTACCGCTAGCGAAACAGTTCAATAACAACAGTCCTCAGGATTCTATGGGGTGATCCTTTGACTGCTAAGTCCTTCAGTTCTCTGATCTTTTCCTTCAGGTATTTTCACTTCTTTACAGGAAGTACAGTGAAACAAGGCAGATGAAATACAATTTGGGAAAATGTGAGGTCATGCACTTTGGTGGGAAGAATAGAGGCAAAGACTACTTTCTAAATGGGGAGAAACTTCATAAATCTGAAGTGCAAAGGGACTTTGGAATCCTAAATCAGGATTCTCTTAAGGTTAACTTGCAGGTTGAGTCAGTATTTAGGAAGGTAAATGCAATGTTGGCATTTATTTAGAGAGGACTAGAACATAGAAGCAGGGATATACTTCTGAGGCTTGATAAGCCTCTGGTCAGACCATATTTAGAATATCATGAGCAATTTTGAGCCCTATATCTCAGGAAGGGTGTACTGGCCCTGGAGTGGGTCCAGATGAGGTTCATGAGAATGACCCCGTGAATGAAAGGCTTAATATATGAGGAACGTTTGGGGACTCTGTGTCTATACTCGATGGAGTTTAGAAAGATGAGGGGGGAATCTAATTGAAACTTACAGAATACTGAATGACCTGGATAAAGTGGACATTGGGAAGGTTTTTCCATTAGCAGAAGAGACTTAGGACCGAAGGGCACAACCTTACCGTAAAGGGAAGACCCTTTAGAGCGGAGATAAGGAGAAACTTCTTCAGCCAAAGCGTGGTGAATCTATGGAATTCATTGCCACAGAAGGCCAGGGCATTGAGTATATTTAAGGCGGAGACAGATAGGTTCTTGATTATCAAGGAGATCAAGGGTTACGGGGAGAAAGTGGGAGAATTGAGCTGAGAAATTTATCAGCCACAATTGAATGGTGGACCAGACACGATGGGCCGAATGGCCTAACTGCTACTCCTATGTCTTGTGGTCTTATGGTTCCAAATTCTAAAATCTCTGACTTGTCAGTTAAAAGCAATAGCTTGCAGCAATGAGTCGGACAAAATAATTGGTTTCCTTCAGGCTTCAACTATGTCTACTGCAGATGGAAAGACACCACCTCCGCCTATACCTTATAAGATGAAACACCATTTCAAAAATGCAGTTCATAACAAGATATATGATACCCAGTCAACAAAACATGAGGCTTATATTCATCCTATCTCCCCGCAAACACCGCCCTACCCCCTCCACTTATACAACTATTAAAAATGCTTGCACATTTTAAAACGTTATCGTATTGCATCATTTTACACTCAGGACAATGCATCCTTTTGATCATTGTGTTAAATGTTTGATACAAAATGCTTCATCTGAATAAACAAAAACAGAAATTGCTGGAAAGGCTCGCAGGTCTGGTAGCATCTGTGGAGAGAAATCACTTCATCTGAATAGTTTTGTATTTTCAGTTTTAAATGTTTTAATCAATGCCAGTGTATGATGTCCACTGTAGACAAATGCCTCTCTGTTTCTAAAGTGTGAAAGAGCCAACATTGATCCCATGTCTCCATTTCCATGGTAGAGCACTTCCTCTAATACTGGTTTAGTTTCTTAGAGAAGTCTCCCACTGGCTTCTCTATTGCCAACTCATCATTCTGTAACAAGACTGCCCCTACTGCCAATTCAGTTATATCAATTGCCATTTTGAAAGGTCTTGGTTCAGTTATTAGGATTGTTTCTCAAAAGATGCCTGGCGTTCCACTGATCATAGCAGTGGACCACAACAGTTTGTTTGTTTCTTCAATAAATTTGTGGAAGGTGCAGCTACTGTGCTGTAATTATACCCGACTCCCTGGCAAAGCATTCCTAAAAATCTCTTGACTTTCTATTAGTTTTAAGAAGAGGGAATTCTATTAAAGCCTTCATTTTCATTGTCCTTGACAACACTTGACTTTGCCATAGTGTCGTAGAGTCATACAGCATGGAAATGGACGCTTCGGTCCAATTAGTCCATGCTGACCATAATCTGAAACTAAACTAATCCCACCTACCTGCCTCTGGTCCAAGTACTTTTCCAAATATCTTTTAAATATTGGAATGGTGCCCCATCCACCACTTCCTCAGGAAGTTCATTCCCCCCACCACCCTCTGTGTAAAAAAGTTGCCCCTCATGTCTTTTTTAAATCTCTCTCCTCTCACCTTAAAAATGTACCTCCTAGTCTTGAAATCCCCCATTCTCGGGAAAAGACAACTACTGTTAATCCTACCTCTCCCTCTCATTATTTTATAAATTTCTATTTGATCGCCTCTCAACGTCCTACACTCCAGTGAAATAAGTCCCAGCCTATCCAACCTTTCTTCACAACTTAAACCTTCCATACCTGGCAACATCCTGGTAAATCTCTTCCAAACACTCTCTAGCTTAGTAATGTCCTTCCTGTAACTGGACGATTAGGATTGGACACAGTATTCCAGAATAGGCCTCACCAATGTCCTGTACAATCCCAACATGACTTACCAACTCCTATATTCAAAGGACCAAGCAATGAAGGCAAGTGTGCCACAGCCTTTTTAACCATCCTGTCTCTATGTGATGCAAATTTCGAAGAATTACTTACTTGAACCCCTTGGTCCCTTTGCTCTACAACACTACCCAAGGTCCTACCATTAATTGTATAAGCCCTACCCCTGTTTGTTGTACCAAAATGCAATACTTCACATTTATCCAGATTGAACTCCATCTGCCATTTTTCAGCTCATTGACCCATTTGATCAAGATCCCTTTGTAATCTTAGAAAACCTTCTTCATTGTCTACTATGCCACCAATTTTGGTGTTGTCCGCAAACCTATTATCCATACCTTCTATATTCTCATTCAAATCATTTACATAAATGACAAACAAAAGAGGACCCAGAACCGATCCCTGTGGAACACTGCTGGTCACAGGCCTCTAGTCCGAAAAGCCATCCTCCATCACCACTCTCTGTCTCGTGTCCTACAATATGTCCTAGATAATTTACTCTTCCTTTCACAAATTCACAGTTCACTAGATAACTGTAATTGCTTAAACTGGTCTTCCAATTGTCTTCCAAATGTTCTTCCATGTGTTAATCTATATTATTTGACATTGGGATAAGTAGTTAGAGTGACGGAAATGTATATTTCCTTAGCCCTTATTCCTTCAATAGATCAATCCTTGAAAGAAATGCGGCAATGCCAAACTTATTGATACAGTCATCTAATTGTGAAATAGGGTACAAATCCATTTTTGAAACCACATTTGCCCTTTGATAATCTATGCAGAACCTAGTTAACCCACTCAGTTTACGACAAACATTACTGGTGAACTCCAGCTGCTTTGACTAGGTTCAATCAGCATGTCTTGAATCTCTGTTTCCACCTGAGCTACCTTTCATGGGACCGACTGAGAAGGAAGTGTTTTATTGATACTGACTCTCCTACATTCACATTATACTGAGCTAAAATAGTACATCCAGGTGTAACTCTACACATTGTCATATATTTCCTCAGTAGTCTTACAAGATCTTGTTTATGACCGTTCTCTTAATATGAGAATCTTTCCCAGTATTTCTATGTTGGCTGATTGAATTATAGGAGAAGCACTTTGGGAATTGTCTGCCTCCCCTTCCACCTCATTCTAATTGTTTATGTGCTGCCTGTGCCAACTTATTTGACTCTGAGCCTCCTGAGCCTCAATTAATGAAGAGATGCCAAAAACTTCTTTTGTCAGCATGGGCTGGTTGGACCGAAGAGTCTGTTTCCATGCTGTACGTCTCTATAACCGAATGCCTCAATGAAGTATCCTTATTCTTGAAGAGAGCTACCCTAATGTCTTTTTGTGATATTAGTTTGACTCTGGTGATGGACTTTGTTTAGTCATTGCCCTGATCACAGCACTTGATGGAAAAGTACCTGGAACCTGCTTTTGCAATTGTTCCATCTCTTTAGTCTCAACTGAACTTTGACTTAAATCTGTCCACGGGCAATTTTTTAACTACCCTGACATCCACTGGTCCAGACAACACTCCAATTAGACATTATACAATGGAACCAGGGTATACGCTCCACTTATCTCATTTACCAACACTTTGGCTTTCAGTGAACTCTCTGAAAGGAAAATAAAATCCTTCTCCAGCACATTAGTTTGAGACCCCAGTGTTGTTATGGGATTGGACACTTCCTTTGAAGAAAAAGGGCTTATCACCCCTTTATACAAAAACACTTTATATCTCTCATCTACCTTATGTACTTCTTTTGCACTCACAGCAACGTTTACCTTAAGTCTTGCAATGTCAGTTACAGCTACAATCTGATCCATGGCATTTTCCTTTTGATTTTCCTTTTTGGACTCATTCTTACCAACTTTCATAAGTTCCCTGGACTTCCCTCATAACTTCCAGCACTCTGAACAAATATGTTCCATCTCATCATAACAGAATCACCTCGGCTTTCGATTTTCACCACACCTCTACCCTCAGACATTTTCCTTCTGATCTGAGGAGGAGACCTTGGGGCACTGACATCTTTCCATCCTTTAACCTGGCAACTTGCCTTCCTTTCACTTTCATATTTTCTATCCGTTTTGAATTTATGGGAGTGACAGAAAAAAAACATTTAGTTTATGGATCAGCTCATAATCATCAGCCATTATTCCTACCTCTCCAGCAGTTGTAATCCTTTTAGTCCTCAACATGGGTTCTCATTATGGAAGGTAGTGAGTTTCTATTCAAGAGAATAATCTCTTTAACAGCTTCATATGTGGTTTCAGCTTACAATGCTCATGTCCAACTGTCAAAGTCGCTTTGACTAACCCTTTAAATTTTAATTTATGTTTGCTCAGGCTGGTTCTTTAAATTCTGAAGCCATGCCTATATGCCTCAAGCACTAACTTATAGACAACTAATATATTTTTCTAAAATAACAGATCATAATAGTCAGAAACTTCTTCTGACAGCAAATAATAATAACAGGTCAGTGACAGTCAATAAATTTCCTGTGCTTTATCTATCAACTCGCTCTGCATGAGTAGTATCCTGTCTTCTTTTGCCCTATTAATCTGTCTTACTATTTTTTTCAACTTACATGGAAAATGCCTCAACATCCTTTTCTTTCCAAATTGTACAAACTTAATTTTTTTTTTAAATTGGACTCCACATTCTCCCCACGAGAGTCTGCATCAATATTTGATGCCTCCTACTTCAACACTTTAAGCCTATATTTCTGTTACCTCGATTTTTCTTTTCTTTACAATTCATATTCTAGTTTTCTCATTGCTGTTTCCCTTTCTTTTTCTGATGATTTGAACTCTAACTCCAGTTTTTTGACCTTTTCTACATGTTCAAGCTGCTTTAACCAAACCACAGTATTGCCTGAATCTGATGTCTCACTACCTAGTGTATCTGTCTGGTCTTTTTTGTATTTCTACTAAACCCAAGGTGCTGTGTTGGTATCACAATTATTCTGCCTTCCATACACCGTCAGGCAATGCTGCCAATTCAACCACCCAAAACCAGAAAGAACAACTCTGCCATGTGTGCAAAGTTCTTTATGATCACCATTACCTTTTTTTTATCCATAGTACAGAACCTGGCATTTTTGCTATCTTTATTATTTACTAATACCACACCCAAATCCTCATTATCTCTATTCTGTAATATTCAGCCATAAGCCCTCAAACTTTGTTATACCTCACAGGGGTAGCAGGCTGGAAATCAAGTCCTGCTATTCCTGGAGTCATCACAAAGTCGGATTTTATCATAGTACACAGAGTCCCCAATTTACCTGTCTGATTGATTTGAGTTAACAGAAAACACGGACCAGATTTCTGAACCTAACAAGAGCTACTAATTATTACAAATAAATAGATTCTACCCACTGGTAAACAACTACGAACAGTCAACATACAACTCTACCAGTTAACATTCTAATCCCTTTCTGTTACTGATTGTTCACAGTGCCTCATGGATGCCCAGTCTTGAATTGCTGCAACAGCTCAAAGTCTATCCCATTTAGTACAGTGTAATGTCACAGACATGATGGAGGGTATTTTCAAGGCAAAGACGGATCTTCATCTCTGCAAGGACTGTGTCATGGACACTCTCACTGATACTGTCATGGACAGATATACTTGCAGCAGGCAGCTTGGTGAGGATGAGTTGTGTTTTCCCTCTTGTTTTCTTCCATCACTCGCTGTAGATCCAGTTTAGCAACTACATCCGTTAGGATTCAACCAACTCTGTCAGTAGTGGTGCTAGTGAGCTGGCCTTGTTAGTAGGCATTGAAGTCCCTCAACCAGGGTTGATTCCATGTCCTTGCCATCCTCAGTGTTTACTCCAGGTAGTGTTTAACATGGGGGACTACTGAGTCACCAGCCAAGGGGTGGCAATACATGATAATCAGTAAGAGATTTCCTTGCCTTTGTTTGACCATGAGAATTTACGGGGTCCAGAGTCAATGTTGAGGTCTCCTAGGGCAACTCCTTCCCAACTGTATACCAATATTCTGCCACCTGTGCTGGGTCTGTCCTTTTGGAACAAGACATATCCGGAGATGGTGATAGTGATCATAAAAATAAAAAATATCAGATGCTGGAACTCTGAAACAAAAACTCAGCAGGTCAGGCAGCATCTGTATACATAAAAACAGAGATAATGTTTCAATTCCACTGAGCTTGATCAGAACAGAGAGCTGATATAGTGTTGTCTGTGACATTATCTGTAAGGTATGATTCTGTGAGTACAATTGTATGGTTGACACAAGCTCCCAGGTGTTAGCTAGGAGGACTTTGATAGGGCTGTGCTTGCCATTGTCATTTCCAATGTCAGGATTGTGAATGTCAGGTGGTCCTGATATATGCTATATAATTTGCATTTTATAGCAGTAAGACAAGTGAGTGGCTTGCTAGGCAATTTCAGAAAGCAGTTAATAGTCAACCACATTGCTATGGGTCTGTAGTCACGTGTAGGCAAGACCAGATAAGGATGGTAGTTCCTTCCCTAAAGAGCCTTAGTGAATCAGATGCATTTTTAGAACAGTCAACAATGGTTTCATGGTCATCACTAGAAATCTAAATCCTGATTTTTCTTTAAATCAAGTACAAGTACTGTGGTGGAATTCAACCTGGGTCCCAGAATATTACCTGGGTCTCTGAATTAATAGTCCTGCAACAGTAATACCTGGTCATTGCCCCTCAATAGACTGCAGGAAGTCATGCCAGGAGCAGCACCAGGCAAACCTAAGAATGAGGGTCAGTCTGGTAAAGTTACAAAACAGGACTCAAGTCAAGTCACCATAGTTTTACCAGACCATAGATCTGCTATCTCATTAGAGAGAGACGGTCAGTGATTTAACGTGACGGCCACCACACCTCAGGCAAGGGGAGACGTGAGAAGGAGCGCCTTCATGGTAACCTCACATGGTTCAGTGATTGAACCCATGTTGTTGGCATCACACTGTATCACAAACCAACCATGACTATATATATCTCAACATAAGCAGTGAGTGATAGACAGAACTAAGTGATTCTGTAACCAATTGATCAGATCTAAACTCTGTAGTCCAGCCACATAAGTGGTGGTGGACAATTACACCGTTCACTTGAGGAGGAGGCTCCTCAAATATCCCATCACCAATGATGGGGGAGCTCAGCACATCTGTCCAAACCATGAGGCTGAAGCATCCACAACAACCTTCAGCCAGAAATATCGAGTAGATGATCCATCTCAGCCGTCTCCAAAGGTCCCGTAATCACAGATGTCAGTCTTCAGCTAATTCAATACAGTCCATGTGATACCAAAAAACATGATTGGAAACATTGGATTCTACAAAGACAATGGGCCCTTATAACATTCCAGCAATACTATCGAAGACCTGTGCTCCATAACACGCCATGCCACAGGCCAAGTTGTTTCAGTATACTTACAACATTGGCATCTATCCCACAATGTGAAAAATTGCCCTGGTATGCACTGTACAAAAAAGCTGGGTATATTCAACCCAGCCAACTGTCCTATCAATCTGCTCTTGATAATAAGTAAAGTGATGGAAATTACTTGCTCAGCAATCACCTGCTTGCTGGTGCTCAGTTTGTGTTTCATCAAGGCCACTAACATCTGACCTCATCAGTCAAACATGAACAAAAAAGCAGAACTCCAGAGGAGAGGTGCTAATGACAGCCCTTGACATCAAGGCCACTTTTGACAGAAAATGGCATCCAGGAGCCCTAGCACAACTGGAGTCAATGGGAACCTGGGGGAAAACTCTCCACATGCTGGAGTCATACCTAGCACAAGGAAGGAGGGTTGTCGTTGTTGAAGTTAATCATCTCACCCCCAGGACATCTCTGCACGTGTTCCTCAGGCCCCCAGTTTCTCAGTATCTTAAACCCAACCGTCTTCAGCTACTTGATCAATGACCTTCCTTCCATCAAAAGGTCAGAAGTCAGAATGCTTGCTGAAGCTTGTGCAATGATGAGCACCATTTGTGCTGAAAGGGAGAGTTGGTGAAAAGTTGTGGTGTGTCGCAGAATGAGAAATAATCCAGCAGATGTTCCTTTACCTCCATGGTTAAACATAGGAAACATGTGGGAATGAGTACAACTTGATTTCTTTGAAGTAGAAGGGAAAATAGCATTTTATTTTGGTTGATATTGATTACAAGCAGACAAATATTTCGCCTACACTTGATGCCCCATGTGCCAAAACCTTTGAGGTTTTAAGAATTTGTTTTGTAATTCTGAGTATCCAAGGGTGTTGGTAGAACATCATGGTGCATAGATTAGGTCAGAAGAATTTGAAATATTTCTGAGTAAGAATGGAGTCAAACACACTCTAATAGCACCATGTCACCCAGCTTGAAGTGGTACTGCACAAAGAAAGAGACAGATTGTGAAGAGGTCTTTGCTGAAGTATTTTCTAGGTGACACACAAGACAAAATTTTTATGTTTCTCTTCGACACAGGCTAGACAATTTCCATTCCTTTACAAAACAACCAGACAGGTTTCAACAAATTGCTCACTTTATGAGTTAAATTCTAAATATTTACAAAACCTGGGTGTCATTGGCGAGACCAACATTTATTGCTCATTCCTAATTGCTCTGGAGAAGGTGCTAACGAGCTACCATCACGAACCACTGTAATTCTTGACCTCTAAAAGTTCATCCAATGCTATTAGGGTGGGAGGTCTGGAATTTTGACCCAGTGACCGAGAAGGTGTTATAGTTCCAAGTCAGGATGGTGTATGGCTTGAGGGGCATCAGGATGACGTTCACCTATATCCACTGTACTTACTTTTTACATGGCAAAGATCAGGAATTTAGAAGGGCTGTTGAAGGAGCCCGAGTGAGTTACTGTCATTCAATTTCAAGATATACACACTGTGTGTCAGTGGCGAAGTGAATGGACGTTGAAGGTGTTATGGACCAGGCCAGACCCCCTCAAAATATTTTAAGAAGGTACCTAGACCCTCACATTTTCTTACTTTAAAAGCAGATGTGAAGCGAGTGTTCTGCATGTGATGCATCTGGTCAAACTACTTGGCTTTAAGCTAAACAAAAATTTATTTAAACATTACAGTTGAAACACAAACAAAAGAAAGCAGAATTTAGAGTAACAACTATTGGAAAACCTAACCAATGCGAAACAGCAATTTAGCTAATTAACTGTTCCAATATAGTAACATCTCATAAACACACCCCTTGGCAAAGAAGTAAATTCAAACACAGATTCTTACAGGGGACAACTTCCAGAAAGAGATTTCAGACAAAGTCAGAGGAATCCTTTATTGATGCTTACAACACTTCTGGTACTCAAAATATCTGTGACTGCTACAGCTAAAACAAAACTAGAAAAAACCTGAACTGGCAGAACTGGCCACTCTCCTTCCATTGTTAAACTGGTACTCCCTAGACTCTAAGCTACCTCTGCCTTTACAGCCTCTCTTCGAAAACACCAAGGACAAGATAAGCTTTTTAAAGTGACAGCATCGTCACAAAGGTGGTGGATGGGGTTGCCAATCAAGTGGGCTATTTTGTCTTGGATGGTTTCAAACTTCTTGCATGTTATTAGAGCTGCACCCATCCTGGCAAGTGAAGAGTACTCCATCATATTCTTGACTTGTGCCTTGTGAATATTGATCAGAAACTGGGGAGTCAGGAGGTGATTACTTGCTGCAGAATTCCTAACTTCTGAACTGCTATTATAGCCACAGTATTTATGTAAGATAACAAGCATGGGGCTGGATGAACACAGCAGGTCAAGCAGCATCATGATGCTGCTTGACCTGCTGTGT
>JAHRHZ010000056.1:17828815-17873474 GCA_024137785.1 Ginglymostoma cirratum | reverse complement strand
CAGGTCAAGCAGCATCATGATGCTGCTTGACCTGCTGTGTTCATCCAGCCCCATGCTTGTTATCTCGGATTCTCCAGCATCTGCAGTACCTTTTATCTCTGATACAGTATTTATGTAGCTGGTCCAAGTCTTTTTCTGGTCAATGGTAACCCCCAGGATGTTGATAGTGGGGAACTCAGTGGTGGTAATGCTATTGACAGTCAAAGGGTAGTTAAGATTCTGTCTTGCTGGAGATGGCCATTCTCTGGCTCTTGGGCAGTACAAATGTTATTTGTCACTTAATGAAACAAGTCTGGAAGCTGTTCAGCTTTTGTTACATATGGACACAGAATGCTTCAATACCTGATGAGTCAGAAATGTGGCTAACTTTATCAGTATTCAATCTTTGTTTGCCTAAGCACACACATGGGGTAATGTATGATGCTGCATTAATTCACAGTAAGTGTGAGAGAATAAATGATCACCTTCAGTTTTTAAATTCTCAAAAACTTGTGGCTGAATGATTTAAATGGAAAACGCACTCCATGGGTAAGTTATATCTCTTTCCAAACGAAGCATACTGATTATGGACGGTAAAAGGCCATGTACATTATTTCTACGAAACCAGTGATTTATGACATAATTGAATAATTTGGTAAGCATCACATCCTTAACATTTCTCCACTAATTTCTCTGGCAGACACTGGCTTGCTATTTGTCTGAGTAAACTAACTCGCAGGAAATCAGTGGCTATGAATGAATCAAAAGAATCAGTAGTCATAGGAAATCCCAAAAGAACATCTGCATTCGCATGATTTGCTGGCTTAATATATTTATAATTATACAGATACTAATTTTATACTGGACCTCCCTCCTCAAAGACCACCTCATGCTTCCTTGGAATTTGCTCAATATGAGACATATACCTACTAATCCCTGCTGTAAATAACTCAGCAAAATTTAACTGTATCTTCTTAAGTCAATTCCTTCTCATTAATAAGACATGGCTCCCTCCTATTACTACCAATAGCAAGTATTCTCATACTCCAAACTCACAGTAACTTGACCTAGCACTGGAATATTGTTTCTGCAATCACAAGTTAATTTCATACCAGCTTTGTGTAAGGGAACATGACTTAGGATTTTCTTGTACAGTCCTTGTGAGATATCAGACATGGCTGCAGCTGTATCAACAATGCAAGTCAGTTGTAAATCTCTGTTTTCATTTTTACTGCAGGCACTGGACTTATAATTTCGGGCCTGTTAGTTTTGTCTTCTGTGTGCTTTGATTTCTTGTTTGCTGACAGAACAACTTTTGATCTCCCTGCTGATAACATCACCTTCTGTTCCCACATCCATCACGTGTGCATTCAGGATTTCCAGATTCCAAAACTAGTTTCAGAGACATCATGGCCTGAATCTGGTGCATGGCTGTAACCCAGAGCTTTACCAAAATGTGGAGCATTACTGTTTCCTCCAGTCATGGATTGAATCTGGATGTGAATGACTTTCCCAAAGGCAGAGACCGAAAATAGGACCATTTAAATAGTTGATGGCCACTACAGAAATGGTTGCATCTAAATCTCTAACTCTGATGCTGTGAACCGAGCTGCCATGCCTGGATCCCATTAAAATCCAGCAGACCTCCGCTGTTGCTTCAGGAAAAGGACTCATTTTCAATCTGCATCTGGATTTTGCTGTTTATTAGGTGCCATGTCTCTAAGTTTGCATCATATCAATCATGATGATAGTCTCTCTAATTTTAGACTAAACCCGTAACAGTCTCCTTTGGCAAGTCTCCTTCACAAAATATATTTCTCAGTGCACACAAAGCAATCTTATAAATTGGTCAGAATTCTTCAAAATTAACTTTAGAATTTTCCAAAATATGTTACAATGTTTCACAAATGATGTGTAAAGAAAAATTCCATCCCAGCATCTTTCTGTTGTGTATTCCACTGCGTAAGGCAAACACACATTCTGCAGGCAGCCGTTTTTAAAATAACTCGTTATTTATCTCCATTACAGAAAAGGCAGCAGAGTGGGTAACATCATAAAATATTCAGCTCTTGCAATTTACTCCAATATGGGAAAGAAATACTGCTTTTAATCTTATAAACTTTAAACGTAGATGGAGTAGGTAAAAATAAACAAAGATAGTAGGAACTGCAGATGCTGGAGAATCTGTGATAACAAGGCGTAGAGCTGGATAAACACAGCAGGCCAAGCAGCATCAGGGGAGTGGGAAGGCTAACGTTTCGGGTTGAGACCCTTCTTCAGAAAAACCAAGTTTCTTTTCTTAAGATCTCTAAAGCAGAGAAATCAAATGGGATTCAAGAGGAGAAAGAATAATGTTGATTTAAGAAAGGTTAAATTTAAAGAAAGAGTAATTAAAGCAACTCACTGGGCATGTTTACTTATGTATATTTAAAAGTTAAGGTTGCTAATCACCTTAAGTTTTCATCAGATTGTGCCATAATGAACTGGTTGAAAATGCTGGAAGAAATATACCTGGAAGAAATTCTCCTTGATCTGATATCACTATAAAAGGCATTTTCCTCAGAATGACTATTCTCGTCTTCACCTTTAAAGCTTCATTGCAGCTTAAAAGCTCGGAGCACCCTCCGGTGGTAGGGAAGTTTATACTGCAGGGAAATGTTTAGAATGCTGAGAGTTGTAAATACCTAGACGTGCATTTTTGCTGCAAATTATTTTAAACAATGCTTTTCTACCACCAAAAAATGTCAAGGTGCAGGTTAAAATAACTGCACAGAGGCCAGGTATCCTGTCATTGAGTCACCTTTTATTTACTTGTGCACAGTACACCGGCTGTGGCCAGTCAACTCAGAGTCAGTTGCCTGAAGTGAGGAGAGTCTAATCTCCTGGTTATATTGGTCAGCCAGGGCTTTCCTGATTGGCCCAGGTTAACAACCCCAATCAATGACCTCATAGTCAATGAGGTCAACACGGTTCCAATCATTACACAGATGAACCTTAATGCAGAGGCTTATACAGAAGAAACAGTACCGTTATATACAATTGTTAACTAGTGCTGAGAGAAAATGGTTGGTGTCGAGATGCAGCAGGAACACGCTTAGTTTATTTCCAACCAGGTGCATCGACAGTGATTGGAAGGGTATTGCCATGGGGATGCAGCAGCAATTGACTTTCTTCTTAGCACTTTCTACATCAAATGTAGCTCAATCAATTAGCACCCTCGTCTCAGGTTGCATGAATTGTCGACAAAAACAGAAGTTGCTGGAAAAGCTCAGCATGTCTGGCAGCATCTGCAACGATAAAATCAGAGTTAACGTTTCAGGTCCAGCGACCCTTCGTCAGAACCTCCCCACTTCTGAGGAAGGGTCACCGAATCCGAAACATTAACTCTGAGTTTTTCTTCACAGGTGCTGCCAGACCTGCTGAGCTTTTCCAGCAACTTCTGTTTTTGTTCCTGATTTACAACATCCGCAGCTCTTTCGGTTTTTATTTTGTATGAATTGTTGTTTTTGTTCTGAAGCTGGTTTTCTTGCTTTTCAGTCCTGATCAGGGCAAACTAATTAATATGTTTTGACTTCTTATGTCTTTTCAGCAATAAGTATACTCAAGTGATAAATGGTACCAAGGGAATGAAATAATGAGTACCTCATATTCAGTAGTGCCCTCATTGTCCAACAGTGGCTAAGCATGTCTACTGTCATAATGACACTATGGGGCAAGTGGCAGGCTTCAAGAGCTATCTTAGCCAGTACTCAGACTGAACCCACCATTGTTTCAAAATACACTATCGTGACAACTATCTAACTGAAAAAGTTTACCACATTTAATAATACCAAATATCATTAATCTGAACCTTGATGCTCCCGACTTCATAAGCAGTTTCCAAATAAATCACAACATTTGTGAGATTTTACTACTTATGAGCTGCTTCTTAACTCATTATTGATTCCATTTTCTGTGGATTGCCACCTCGCTGTGGTGGAGCAGCTTGAGTGCTCTGTTGATTCTGAAAATGATGGCGTCAGGAGTTCTCAACTCTTGGTAGGGCCACCCATGAAGGTAAGGTCAGAGGGAAGGGACCAGACATAGCACAATCTAAAACAAGTCCTTAATGGCAATCCAGGAAGAAGATACTTGTGTGAGATCAACATGCATGGTGGAGGAATGTAGGCTGCAGCAGTAGGGAGTTCCCCAGTCGTCGAGAGTTCCTTGCCACTGAAACTAGATCTACACTCTGTCAAGCATTGTATCTGCTGATGTGTACCAGCATTCCCACATTAAAAGATATCCCGCTCAAGGTGTCTACTTTGGAGGAAATCAACCCCCACTCCACATACAACACAAGCTCTGCAGCGATCAATGAGAGGTGACAGAGACAGGCTTGCAAGATCCAGAACTGCCCAGCTTCAGACTGGTACATAGGGGCAGGAGTTTGACTCAGTCATTTCACTCTTGGAATAGGAACAGGAGAACATTTCAGCAGCTTTCTTCAGAACAGCTCTCCAGGATCAACACTGCTCACTCCACACAAGAAAGGGGGATAGAAATACTGTTCTGTCACCAACTTGGCTAGAAAACCATACCCAGCAGGCTCATCTATCTGTGGTCTGAAAACCCAAGTCAAACTCAGTCTCACAACCCGGACTGTATGAATTCTCATGGTCAACATATAAAACAATCATCTGTAATGAAGAGATGGTAAGAACTGCAGATACTGGAGTCATAGATAATGCAGTGTGGAGATCTGCCCTTGCTGCCAGTGAACTCTGACATTTTGGCATTGATATTGCTGTCCTGCCTCGAAGAGCAGGCGAAGGTCTGATGAGGGAAGAAGGTGATGGTTGCACTTTCTTCCGATAGGAAGACCAAGGTTTAATCTAAGACGCACTGAATTGAATTGCTATCAAGAACAAACTCATCAACCAACTCGCGAAGCTCCCTGTTGGCATTAACAACCACTTCATGACTCTCCATCTACAACATGCCATGAACCAGTAGGTAACAGTCATGAGAGCCTATGTTCCAACCCTTAATGCCACAAATGAGTCCAAGAAAGGCTTCTATTCTCCCTGGATATCATACTCACCAATATCCAAAAGGAAGATAAAATTATCCTCCTTGAAGACTTCGATGACAGGGTTGGAAAGAATAGCCAACTCTGTCGTTGAAACCATTAGAAAGGGAGGAGTCCAGAATTGCAACACCGATGGGATTCTCCTCCTCATCAAAAGTGCGGAACACTAGCTAGTCATCATCAACATACTGTTCCTCCAAAAGGATTTCTTGGAGGCATGCACAATCAAAGCACTGGCATTTGACCAACTACGTCATCTTTTGATCTCGAGACCCAAAGGATGTCCTCCTTACCAAAGCAGTGACCAGTACAGATAACTGCTGGACAGATCTCCTGCTTATCCACTCCTCAATGTCCATCAAATACCGCTAGAAGCAGCTGAAGACAAAGAAACAGTTCAGAAAAAAGCTCAAGATTGATTGGCTTCAAGAGCTAAGCAGACAAGTGAACTTCTAACAATGTCTTCATCAAGATTTCTAAAGAGTTCCTTTTAATGGAGTGGACAAAATCTTGAAAGAGATGAAAACAGTCATCATCTCGTGCTGTGAAGAAACTGTCGGCTACAAAACCAGAAAACATCAAGAATGGTTCAACAAGAATGCCTACATCATCCAAGATCTCATTGATTAGAAGTGGAAAGCCCTCTGAGCCTGGTAAAACAACATCACAGCGAGACACAGAGGAGGACTCATCAAACAGCAAACGCAGAGTTACAAAGGAGAACCAATGGTGTACTGAGAAAGCTAACTCCTTGCTGACAAGCATGACACCCAGGGTTTCGTCTGTGCCACCAAAGGAATACGTGGACCCAACATTTATGGCATCACACTGGTGCAGATTAAGGATGGCACCCTTTTGAAAGACACAGAAAACATCAGCCTCTGATGGAGAGAACACTTCAAAAAACTCTTAAGCTGCAATATCATCATCAACAAGGATGTGTTTGAGGAAATCTCCCAACTCCCCATTGAAGATGATCTGGAACTCCCACCTAGTGTGGCAGAGTTGAAGCCATTAGACACATGGAGAATGGAAAAATCTGCAGGAATAGCTGGGATTCCAGTGGAGATTTTCAAACTTTGAGGAACAGACCATACCCATCATTTCCAACAACTATTCCTGAAAGTCTGGAATAAAGAAGAAAACCCTGCCCTTCTCAGGGATGCTGCCATTGCCACTGTCTTCAAAAAAGGAGACAAAATGGACTGTGAGAACAACCAAAGAATGTGCCTCCTCTTGATTACTGGGAAGATAATTGCCTGAATCTCACTGAACACCTTCTCTCAGTCTCTGAGGAAATCCTTCCTGAAAGCCAGTGTGGCTTCTGACCAAACCCTGCAACAACGGACATGGTGTTCACTGCTTGGAAACTCCAAGAGAAATGCTAAGAACAATACCAACCACTCTAGATGTCCTTCATCAACCTGACCAAGGCTTTGACTCAGTCAATCTGGAAGTGCAATGGAAAACCCTGTTCAAAGGATGTCTTCCGGTGAAATTCATCAACATCCTTCGTCTTCTCCAGGACAAGGTGTCGACAATCATCCTCACTAACAGTAATATGACAGAAGCATTTGAGGACAAGACAGGGGTCAAGCAGGTGTCATCAACCCTGCCCTTTCCTTCATTATTCTTCATCTTACTAAGGACACTCTTCCTAGTGGTGTGGACATTGCCTACAGGATGGGTAGAAAACTCTTCAACTACAATTGGTTGAAATCCATGAAGAAAATTACACTGACCTTCTTTGTGAAACTTCAGTGTGTGGATGGCAATGTCATCTCTGCTCTCTCAGAAGAGAATCTTCAAGCCTCGCTTCATGCTTTCGTGGAAGCATATCAAAAAATTGGTCACAGCCTCAACCTCAAGAAAGCTCAAATTCTTTACCTACCCATCCCAAGTCAAGTTCTGGTCTATCCCTTCATCAAGATCAACAGAGAGATTCTCCCAAATGTGGATCATCTCCCCTTTCTGGGAAGCTACCTCTCACCTCATGCTGACATTAATGCAGAGATTCGACTTCACATTCAATCTGAGAGTGCCATCTTCAGATGCCTAAGGGTGAGAGTTTTCGATAACCATGATACCAAGATCCTTATGTGTAAGGCAGTCATCCTTCCAATTCCTCTATAATGGCTCCAAACCTTAGACTACGCATAGACAGTTTGAGATCGTTGAGAAGTATCATCAGTGTTGAATGATACAGATTCTCCACATCATACTGACATCAGCATCGTTGAAGAAGACAATATCACCAGCATCAAGGTTATGATCATCCAAAACTGACTCCACTGGGTCAGCGACATGCTTTGGATGTCCAAGTTCCAAATGCCAAAGCAAATCTTCACCCTGCTCAAGGAAGACACTCAAATAAGAGGAGGACAAAGGAAGTATTTCAACGGCTTCCTGAAAGCTTCCTTCAAGAAATGCAACAATAATGTCGATGCATGGGAGATCCTCATTCACAACAAACTGACTTGGAGGAAAATCCTTTTTGAAGAGACACAGTTCTTTGAGAACACCAGCCAGCAACAGAAAGTATGGAAAAGGAACCAGAGAAAGGAAAGCCAATAACTCCTAGGCCAAGGACTGATTCCCACTCCTGGAAACATCTGCCAAATGTGTAGTGGGAGATGTAGCTCTAGGATCGGGCTGATCAGCAACACAAGAACCCACAGAATCCATGGCCAATGAATTGGGGGGCGGTGGGGGGAATAATCATATTTGAAAGCAAGCGATGATTCCCAATGACAATGATTGATTCAGTTACGACTTTACCTTCATTAATTGATTCAAGGTGGACACTAATCTGGCTGCATGAGCATAGCAAAGTTAAGTTTTAAACTGAGTATGCTTTTGTGAATTTGATTACTTTTCTGTATAGTTTATTATTATATTAATTAATATGAACTTTACATTTACTTGATGATACAAAAGTGCAGCTTATTCTGGCCACGTTACCCTTTATTTATCTTGGTTTGCATAGTATCCAGGAGCCCACTGATATCGCTGTCCTCTCTCCAGGTTTGAGCTCAGACTAGATTTATGGACTAAAAGTTTTTCTCTCTCCATTTATCATAGTTTTGTAACAACTAATTTTAAACTGTAGCAGACAATGATCCAGAAGTTTAGAAAATTTAGTCTTAAGCTCATTACTGGGAGACAGCAGAGGGAAGTGTTCTCAATCTATGACAATGTTTTAGGTGACATATGAGGACCCATAGTCAATACTAGGCCCATAAATGGACAGTACTCCCTTGAGTAAATATTAATGTACTTCACAAAATAATGGATACAATGTGAATTTTACCTCAAAGCAGTTTTCTAGTCAGTCCGCACAAGTCTGGAATAAATGTAGCTAATCTACCCATTATTGAATCAAGTTTTTGAAAAGGAAGATTTATGCTGCTCTACTCTATTCTAATGTATAGAAGCACGCATCCACTGCCTGTGGAGCGTACCTTGAGATGCTGGATGTCCGAGATGGAGATCCGGAGGAGTAAGCAGCGAGTTGGAGTTGCCAGGTATGCACTCTGCCTCTCATGTCAGAAATCATCAGTATCCAATTTCCCATCTGATGGATAGCAGAATGGGATCCTGCATATTAATTTCACATCACATTTGTTTGAATCATTTTAAATCAATTTATCCCTTTCTTGATCCTTTTACAAGCAGAACAGTTTTCTCTATTCCAGCCTGAGCATGATTTTGAAAATCCATCCAATCTCCTCTTAGCCTTCTTCTCTCCAAAGAGAGCAGTCCAAACCTCTTCAATCTATCACAATAACTGAAGTTTTCTATTCCTGGAACATTTTTCAAATTGCTTCTGTACTTTCTCCAATGGATTCACATTCTTTCGATAATGAGAGACTCAGAATTCTACACAATACTCCAACCGAGATCTAACAAGTATTTTGTACAAGCACCTTTTTGTTCTCGTGCTGTCTGCTTCTGTTAATAAAGCTGAGACACTGTGCGCTTTATCAACTGCCCTCTCTGCCTGTTCTACCACCTTCAATGATGTGTGCACGTGTACACCCAGGTCCCTCTGCTCCTGCACCACCTTTATACTTCTATCCATTATTTTGTATTGTCTTTCAACGTTGTTACCACCAAAGCGCATCACCTCATATTTTTCTGCACTGAATCTCATCTGTCACATGACTGCACGGACTTAGCTATGTCTTCTTGGAGTTCTTCACTGTCTTCTTTACAGTTTACGATTCTTCCAAGTCTTATGTCATCTGCAAACATTGAATTTTCCCCTGCACACAAGCTCTATTTAATAAATATATATCAGCAAAACCAACCTCTGGGAACTCCATTACAAACCTTCCTCTAGCCTGAAACTATCCATTGACCATTACTCTCTGGTTTCCTATGTTTCCTATCACTCAGCCGATTTTATATTCAAATTGTACTGACCCTTTATTCTATGTCCTACAAATTTCCTCACAAGTTTGTTGAGTGATACTCTATTAAACACCTTCTGGAAGTCCTTTTACACCACACAACAGTGTTGCCCTTAATGAACCTTTCTTTTACCTCCTTGAAAGCCTCCAGCACATTAGTTAAGTATCATTTTGCCTTCTTAAATTAATGCTGACTCTTCCTGATCAACCCTACTTCTTCCATGTGAGTACTAATTCTATGCTGAATAATTGTTTCCAGAAGATTCCCCATCACTGCAGTATTAAGGCAGTTAAGGATGCAATAGGAAGAGAGTGGCTTTCAGTTGACAGAATGAGTCATAGCTGCTAAAATACATGTGTTAAACTGAAGCTGAGATAGTGGAATTCTGTTAAGATTATTATAGAGATAGGTGGGCTTGATCATACATGAGATTACTTGGCTTGCTGCAAGTTGCTTTCCAAGCCACACACCATGCCAATCGAAATAGTATCATCGTTCTTTCACTGTTGATGGGTCAAAATCCTGGAACTTCATTTCTAGTGGCACTGTATTGATTGATTGATTCATTCATTCATTGTGACACATACCGAAAATGCAGTGAAAAGCTTTGTTTACAAGCGGTACAGGCAGATCATAGTAGGCAAAGGATATACAGACCAAAAAGACTTAGACAGAGGCTTACAGGTTACATTGCACAGGGTGTGCACGAAGTGAGATCAACTTTAGCAAGATCAGTGTTATTTGAGGCTAGAGAGTCCATTCATCAGTCTGATAACAGCTGGGAAGAAGTTGTTCCTGAACCTGTTTGTGCATGTGGTTGGGCTTCTGTGTCTTCTGCCTGGCGAAAGCGGTTGTAGGAGATCATTACAGGGGTGCGATGGATCTTTGATGATGTTGGCAGCCTTTCCACAGCAGCGAGCCGTGTAAATGGAGTCCATGGATAGAAGGTTGGCTTCCGTGATGGTCCAGGCTGCGTACCCTTTATGTACCTGAATGCTCCAAGAACTGCAATGATTCAAGAAAAGCTCACCACCATCCTCTCCAGGAAAATTAGGGACCAGCAATAAATGCTGGCCTAGCCAGTGACACCCACATTCCATGATAAAACTAAAATAGTCATTCCCTTCCATGTGAATGCTGTTTATACATGGATGTTACTAAAACACCATTGCAGGATGGCATAGACTACTTATCAGAGGAAGCTGAGAAATGTGGAATCAACAGTGATTAGTCTCCCTCTTATAACACTGGTGAGCCTGTTGAAGGGATGTGGGCAGGAGAAACTTTCCAGATGATGTAGCACGTTTGGCATTGTAATAATTGATATCCCACAAATATTTTATTTTTCATAATGTTTGATTCTGACTACTGGAGGATTTTTCCCTTGCCACTTGTCAAAGGAGGTTTTATATCACTGTGCCCATCTCTGCTATGACTATCGTGCCAACATCACAAGGCTTATCAAGGCTGGGTCATGGAGAAATCTGGACTGTTGATTTCAAGATATTTTCTGAGTACAACTATATCACACAACTGTTCGACTGGACTTTACAGCAATTCAGAAAACATTAAGGGACAAGTGTATATTATGAGGTTGAAGTCAAACATATGCTAGATCCAAGTGAGGATTGCAGGTTACAGTTAATTATTGAATCAGATGAGGTTTAGACTTTTTGTTCTTGCCGTTCTTTCATGAGATGTGGGTGTTACTGACAAGGCCAGCATTTGTCGTCCTTGAACTGAATTGATTTTTAGACCATTTCAGAGGGCAGTTAAGAATCAACCACATTGCTATAAGTCTGAAGTCTCCTGGCTGGAAGGGTGAACTATGAAGAGGAGGCAAAGATGCTTCAATGTGATTTGGACAAATTGAGTGAATGGACAAACGTGTGGTAGATGGAATACAGAGTGGATAAGTGCCAGGTTATCTACTTTGCTAGCAAAAACAAGGCAGCACATTATTATCTGAATGGCGATAGATTGGGAAAGGAGGACATACAATGAGAATTGGTTTCCGTGTACTCCAAACACTGAAAATAAGTTTGCAGGTGCAGCAGACAGTGAAGAAGGCAAATAATATGTTGGCCTTCATTACGAGAGGATTTGAGTACAGGATGTCTTATTGCAATTGTACAGGGCCTAGGTGGGACAACACTTAAAGTAGTGTGTTCAGTTTTCTCCTTATCTGAGGAAGAATGTTCTGACAATGGAGGGAGAACAACCAGACTGATTCCTAGAATGGCAAGACTGACATATGATGAGAGATTCAATCAATTAGGGCTATATTCACTGGAGTTTAGAAGAATGTGGGGAAATCTCATACACACCTACAAAATTCTAACAGGACTAGACATGGCAAATGTGGGAAAGATGTTCCCAATGACCAGAAAATTCAGAACCAAGGGCACAGTCTAAGGATATGGGAACAATCATTCAGGACTGAGATGAGGAGGAAGTTGTCCACCCAAAGAGTGGTGAGCCTGTGAATTGTCTGTGGCAGAAGTAGTTGAGGCCAAAACATTAAAGACTTTTAAGAAGGTGTTAGTTATAATTCTTAGGTCCAAAGGGTATGGGGAGAAAGTGGGATCAGGGTACTGAGATGGATGATCAGCCATGTTTATGCTGAATGCCAGAGCAGGCTTGAAGGATAGAAAGGCCATTTTTTCCAATGTTTTCTATATATGCCAGACTAGGTAAGGATGGCAGATTTCCTCCCTGCATTAGTGGACCAGATGGAATTTACAACAATAAATGATGATAGTCATTACCGATGCTAGCTCTACATTCCACGTCTATTAATTGAATTTAAATTCCACCAGCTACCATGGTCGAGTTTAAACAAAAACACCCCTAACATTAGTATCAGCCTTAGGATTACTCACTCAGTATAATTTCCACTACACAGCCTTCTCCCCACTTGGAGCCTTTCATGATCGATTTATCTGGTACCAAGCAACATTTTGTCACCGTGACCAACGTGACCATGCAGGATTTCACATACGGACCCGGTGAGTCACAAGACGCGTAGGCTCATGCAAAGAAATTTAAAGGGCCCACGGAACACAAAATGAGATTAGAGAAGCATTCCTTTTACAATGATATTTGCTGTGCGTAGCCCTATTTTTTAATGTGTGGCCCCTTTAGAGATTTTTGCACATTCACATAACTTTGGGGGAATATTGATACCACCCAAATTATTAAACACAAACTGCTATGTTGCAACCTCTAAACTGTTAATTTCATGCTATTATCTTTTAATCCTAATACCCAGAATCAACTTTATTGGTCACTTTTGTGGTATCAATATTCTAAAGCTAACCACACTTCCACCCAGATGGCAATGGCTTGTGCAATGCAAACTCAAGTCTCAATTAAGAAAATAAACAATATGCATTTACTAGTTGAGGTATCAAAGATGAAGGCATTGTGATTACGAGAAAGGAAAATTCGACATGATGAAGACTGAAGTATTATTTCATTCAATTATTCAGCATTAAATGCACGCCCTCCATGCATGCATGTAGCACCCCCTGCTGAACTCCTACCCTCATTACAATTTTTCATATCTGGAAGTTTTGTTTTATCCACTTAATATCTTGAATGAAAACCAAATAACATATTATTGGCATCCACATCTGGAATGTTCTTAAAGAATAAAAGAGTTTTTTTGCACTTATAGTAACCATTGTGCCAATAATACTGATTTATCAATATTGGTAATGGTCCCAAGGTCTGGAATCCTGGTACAGAGTGTAACCAAAGGGCTAATAAGAGTTAGGAACTGAAAGTCAATAAAATCACCATTGAGAGAAATGTAAAGGACTAAAATCTGACAAATCCCCAAAGCCAAACGGGATCCGGAACTGCTTTGGTAGGATAAATGCTGAGAGGGTGTTTCCCATAGTGAGGCAATCCAAAACTAAGGACATTGTTTAAAGACATGAGATCACCCATTTAGAATGAGTAACAGGAGGAATTACATCTCTCAGAGGGTCATTAATATTGTAATGTAGAATTCTTTCACAGATTATAGCAGAGGATGGGTCATTGAGTATATTCAAGACTGAGTTAGACAACTTTTTTGATTGACAAGTGAGTAAAGGAGAACATGCAAGAAAGTTGTGTTAAGGCCACAAACAGTTCAGATATAATCCAGTACCACAATAAGCTCAATGGACTGAATGACTACTTCTTTTTTCCTTTACTTTTTTAAAAAAAATTCATTTTGTGGGATGTGTATACCACTGGCCGACCAGCTTTAGTGCCTGGCCCTCATTGCCCATGAGAAGGTGGTGGTGAGCTGCTTTCTTGAATTGCTGCAATGTCATTAGGGATGGAACAGATATATATTTCCAAGTCAGGATAGTGAGTTCCTTGGAGGGGAATTTGAAGGTGGTGTTCCCAACTATCTGCTGCCTGCGTCCTTCTACATGGAAGGGGTCACGGGCTTGGAAGGCACTTTGCGAAGATCTTTGGTGAATTTCTGCAGTGTGTCTGGGCATTGGAAAAAAAATTATCTTATGGTCTGATGAAATATTAGATATGCTGGTTAAGATTTTCTAAATTTTGCTAAATTTCAATGAAGAATCTAATGATGTGACAGCACTATTCAGGAAAGGAGAAAGGTGCAAGAAATTACTAGTCAGTTACCCTGACGTCTGTCATTAGGAACGTGCTGGAATCCATTATTAAGGAAGTCTTAACAGTGCACTTAAAACAAAATTTTATTTGACCAAACAAATTCAACTTAGTTTTACAGGAGGGAAGTTGCAGTTCTTTTGAGGAGGTAAGCAGTAGGGTAGATAAAAGGGAACTAGTTAAATTTGTATACTTGAACCTCCAGGGATACTTGATAATAGTCTTGAGAAGTGTTCATGAAGTTGAGGGTAATATAGAGAACTGATAGCAAATTATTTGATGAGTAGAAAGCAAACAGCAGGCATAAATTTGTAATTTTCAACTTGATGGGCCATGATGGTGCCACAAGAAAGTGTGCTGGGCCTCAGGTATTTACAAATTATAGTACCAACTTAGACAGATGTAGAGCAACGTATGTACATTTGCGATGATACAAGCCATCAGGATAATAAAGAGGCTGTAAAAAGATATAGATCTATCAAAGTGAGTTGAAATACAAGTTGGCACAGGCATTACAATGCATGGAAGTGTGTAGTTATTTGGTTTTAAGAATGGAAAAGCAGATTTTTGTTTAAAAATTTTGAAACTTGTAAATGTTGTACTCAGACAAGGACCATGGAAAATCAGCATGCAGGTACAGCAAGTAAATGAAAAAGGCAAATTGCATGGGGAATAAAGTGCAACAATAAAAAAAAGTTATAAACAAAATCAGAAATTGCTGGAAAAGCTCAGCAGGTCTGGTAGCATCCGTGGAGGGAAATCAGAGTTAACGTTTCGGGTTGAGTGACCCTTCCAACAATTTCTGGTTTACAGCAGCTGCCATTCTTTCGGTTTTTAAATAAGGAAGTTATAACCATACAGAACTTAGATGAGATCACACATAGTAGTAGTCAGTCTCCATATTTTAAGGAATTATATACTTGCTTTGGTGATTGTTGAACAAAGGTTAACGAGATTGGTTCCAGTTATGAATTGATTGTTCTATGATGAGGTTAGGTGATGATGAACAAACAACAGATTTTCAGTAAGCTTTCAATACCTATTTTAGTCTCAAGACGACTCTCATTTCTGAACACCATCAATTCAACTTGCGTTTCCAGTGACTATGGGAACAGACAGATTCTTTTATTAATGATTTATATTGATTGGCCAATTCATGCCAGTTTGTGGAATGTTAAAGGGTTAGTTTCTTTGAGATTAAATAGTGTTGAGTCCTCAATGACAAATTCTGTTTCCTCTTAAAGTCATTAGCCCGCAATGTTGGAGTAGGCAGTCCAGCATATGATGCTGCTGAGCAGAGTGTGAAATTTTATCAGTGTTTGTCATTCAGTTGTAGTGTCCCTGCCTCTACACTAGAAGAGCTAGGTTCAAATCCCACCTGCACTGGAAATGTTGAACAACATATTAGAATAGATTGATTCAAAATACTTACTTAACCTGAGAGCGGGTGGTTTGGTGGTAGCATCAACTCCCTTGGAGCCGGACAATCTGGGTTCAAGTTTGTCCCCGAGGTGTGTCAAAAACATCTCAACTGGCTGAGAAGTTAGATATTAAAGTGCGGGGGTATATTTTTAGGGAGCAATTGGCTGGTTTGCAATGTAAAGGGATGCCAACAGTGTGGGTCCAATTCCTATGCTGGTTGACGTTACCATGAAGGACTCTCCTTCTCAATATCTCCCCTTGCCTGAGGCATAGCCAGGTTAAACTACCTCTCGCCACCTCTTTCTAAAGGCAGCAGCTCAATACTCTGGTAAGACAATGGCAACTTTATATAAAAACGATTCCAGTTGATGAAATGGAGATGTCATTCATCACAATTTTGAGGCTTAGTCCAAGCCTTTTAGTTGGTTATAATCAAAAATCTCAGCCTTACTGAACAAGTAGCCAGCTGTAGGTAGGGAGGGCAGGGGGTTAAAGGGGCTTGGTTTTGGTGCCAGAGACCTCATGGCAAGATTGGATATCCAGTAGCAAGGGCGGCAGGGGTGAAATGTCCAATTGCTGACACTCCATAGGCAGGCAACTGGATCCAAGAGAAAAAGCCGCAAAGTCACTTACCGCTGACTGATTGTGACCTGGTCATAATCAGGTTGCTGGGTTTTCTGATATTCAGCTAATCTGACAAACTAGAGTTAGGTTGAAAAACTGACGGACAACGTGACTCTGTGTTGTAATCATATTTTAAACTTAACTCAAGTTGTTTTGGAGATAAAAGGTACTGCAGATGCTGGAGAATCCGAGATAACAAGCATGGGGCTGGATGAACACAGCAGGTCAAGCAGCATCATAGGAGCAGGAAAACTTGACGTTTCGGGCTAAACCCTTCATCAGAAATGGGGGAGGGGAAGAGGGTTCTGAAATAAATAGGGAGAGAGGGGGAGGCAGATAGAGGATGGATAGAGGAGAGGATAGGTGGAGAGGAGGCAGACCTACCTATACTCACCTTTACTGGCCCCCTACCTACACTCATCTTTACTGGCTCCATCCCCGCCTCTTCGACTTGTCTGCCTCCTCTCCACCTATCCTCTCCTCTCCTCTATCCGCCTCCCCCTCTCTCCCTATTTATTTCAGAACCCTCTTCCCCTCCTCCATTTCTGATGAAGTGTTTAGGCCCGAAACGTCAAGTTTTCCTGCTCCTATGATGCTGCTTGACCTGCTGTGTTCATCCAGCCCCATGCTTGTTATCTCAAGTTGCTTTGAGTGGGTTGATCATCTGCAGCCTCAGTTAAAGCTGAAAATGGACATGTTGCGGACATTAAAGATTTTTCCCACTTTAACTCAACTGAGCACCGAGAAATGCTCTGTTATAAAATATCAGCACTCGAGTTCTGTTGTAATAGTCAAGTGGTGTCTTTGTTATGAAAGCAGGGAAGCCAACACTGGTGCTCCTCCACAGAGGTTTAAATAAACACAATTTATATATATATTTTCATTCTTAATACCATTAAGTCATAATTAATAATGCAAAGGCGACAGCACAATGGCCTCCACAGGCTGTAATCATGTTCCTATACAGTAATCGCAATGCACAGATTTAGTATTGTCCTTCCAGAAACAGTAAAAAAAAATGTATTCTGCATAAAAGGTTTACAGATTGATTTGATTTGGTTTGGGACCTTCAGATGATGTGACAATGATCGTCCCCATTTCTTAATTAGACTACCCTGTGCATTTTTTGTCACCCATTTCTTATTCCTGTCTTTTTTAGTCTGAAATTCAACCATTATATTTCCCCCTTCATTAGCATATGGGCTTGTAATTCTGTAAATAACGTACTATAGGCATTGCAAATTAAGGGTCCAACGTTTGCTGCAGTCACAACATAAGATTGCATTATCCATGTTGAAGTTGGGGTAAACCTTTTTTTTTCCCATTATATGAAATGGCATTGTCTGGTGACCTACCATCAGCCACCGGGGTCAGATTTCTGAAGAAAATGCACTTCTACTGTAAAAGATGGCAATTTGTTTTTGCTGTACCTCGCTCAGCATCAACGGCGGGACTCTCCACATATGATGGAGCCCTTTAACAGATTTGCAACATACTATCTGACTACGTGGACAGAATACTATAAATATATATGAGCAATAGTCTTCAACTGCACAATCTGGCAAATCCTATTTTAAATGCAAGTGTAATCAACAGAACTATACTTTTGCTTTAGGGAGTAGATTGGCAGAGGCAGAAGGTGAACATCAAATCTTCATAGTCCTTACAATTTCTTAAAATTATCTACTGCAACTTACTTTAACCAATATCAGTAACCTTTTACAGCAGCCAGTAGTATTGAGAATTCAATGACCTGAAATAGTGTAGTGTAACGTTACATTACAGTGCTAAATTATATCAATTTGGCAAAATACCATGAAAACATTTACTTCAAGATTAATATTAACCAGATTCTTAATGAGGCAGTCAATCTTAAATGCTGGTTATTTGACATGTTCACTGAAACCTGAGCATTTCCCTTCCCTTATATTTCAGAGATGTTGGAAATTAAAAATTAAACATACACTTTATTTGCAATAATGAAAATAAATTTGTGAAATAAGCAAGGAACGGACCATCCATAGCATTTATTGTACAATTAATCTTTACATACTTCAAACATGTCAATTTTTGGAAAGTGAGAAAATTTGCAAAAGAATAGATTGTTTTTACACTTTTAGCACCAAGAATAAAAGTACTGAGGATTCCTGGATCAATTTCAACATGGGTAGGTATAGGCTTCCTCACACTCCAACCAGTTATGTCTTTTTTCTTGCAAATTCAGAAGACCAATTCCTACAAAATTAATGTGAATCTTCCATTTCTAACATAAGTTGTATTTATATAGTGCCTTCAAATGCTGTAAAGCATCTCAAGGCACTTCAGAGGAATATAAATCAAAATAAAATTTCACGCCGAGCCACACAAATAAAAAAGTGTTGTGACCAAAAGAGGCAAAGAAGAAGCATCTTGAAAAGGAGAGAAGTAGTGAGGCAGAGAACCTTGCGTAAGGAATTTGAAAGCTTAGAGTCAAGGCAGCTAAAGGATCAGCTGCCAATAGTGGAACAATTAAAAACAAGGATGCACGAGAGACCAGAATTGGGAAAGCATAAAAGATTTTAAAGATGTACATGGTTACTGAGATAGGATTAGTATGAAGAAATTAGGATGTATTTCAGTTATGATTTTGGTCAATATATTTCTACGTGGTAAGTATAGTGTTGTGGACTCAAAACTCATTAGAAGGTAAGAGACATTCAAGACTGTGCCAATCATTTTTCATTTATAAACTCTGTCAAAAGGTTTTGACCACATCGGTTTAGGCTGAATTTGAACTAGAGTACTATATCTGAAAGGACAGAACTATAACATTTGACTAATTATTACTGCCAATTTGTGAGTAATATTGTGCAGGTGTTATCAATAGAAATAAGATTACATGTTATGAATAAGTGTTCTGATCACTATTTTCTCAACATGTCTTTATTCAATATCTTAACATAAGATTATGCACAAAGTTGAACAACCCTCATTCATATCCTATGAACTGTGTAATAAATTTTGGGGATTCCATGAGCAAAAGAAAATACAAATTAAAAACTGGGTTGCTAACGCATTAGACCAAATCACTAAAATGAAATTTCAATTTCTTTTTTAAATTAAAGATGCTCTCATCATTGTACTTGGTACAGTTGGTACTAGGGGAAAATGATATTTTAAGCTTGTTATGCAAATAGTTACAATTCATCTGATGGTATGGTCATAATGGTTTTAAAAAAGCATTGGTATTGTCTGCATACTGATAATTGGAAAACAGCTTCTTCCCCCTTTCTGTACACACCCATTCAATCCAGCCTGACTGAACCGTATTCTGAAAGAGTAGTCAAAAACTCCTTCCAAATTTCATCATGTACAAATTTCTAAAATCCATTTACAACTATTCATATCCATTCTCTCAAGAATTCTCTATGCTGGTTCTTTCCAACAGATTAGCAGTAAATTTGTGGATCTAAACTCCTGATGCATATAAAGTACATACAAATAAGAAAACTGAAAATAAAATTGAATGTTATATCTGCCAGTTCGACAATGGCAAACAAAATAGCATGAATGATTGAGAGTAAATTGAGGTATTCACTTAAAAGAAACCCTCTCCTAAAATTAAACCAGATCAACTGATATCTACAAATGACAAGACCAAACAAATCTGAAATGTTTCCTGCCAGTATCTTCCATGAGTAATCCCTATGTAACCCTCCAATGGCTGATTTCACTGAAAAGCTTAGGGCAGCAGTGCAGTCTGTCTGCCATTCAGTTTTCCTGAAGTATTTCTTGAGCTGCACAGCTTTTCTGCATCTATATCACAAACTAACCAGTTACTTTCAAAGGAGATACCCCAACAAAGTTCTGAGCATTTTGTTCTGAAACACAAATAAGTTTAAGTGGGTGAAAGGGTTAAAACAGGAACAACATGACAAATATTGATTCTTGCACAGTCACAATGTGTTTTTTCAAGGGTATTTTCTTGTCATACAAAGGCAGCACTGTGATATTTCAAACTACTGCTGTACCACATTTTTAAAAACAGCCTGTAAGTTTATAACCACCTCATAGCCGGTGGACTGCCCACCTTTTTTTTCAAATGCCTAGAAGTCTCTGAATTGACAGCGTTTAAATTCTGTCTGGCCAAATAATAAAGGAGACAAAGAGATGCATCAAAATGTAATTTGCTAATTTTATCTTACAATTTTCAAACGGAGGTTTGGGAATGTATATTTTAGAACATAACTTTATGCAAGAAATCTTCACACAGCATTCTTAAACCCACTTTTCTGACAAATTGGAAAAAACCTTCCAAAATGGTCTTTATGTAATGAAAAATATTAATTTATAAAGGTACTGAAGTCACAAACTGCTCTTTTAAAAAATCTCAGTTGACATTTCGTTGCCATTTATGCTGAATATATGGAATTAATTGTATTACAGTACGTACTGAAAATAAGAACTTACAGCTGGGCATCAACCTGTTGTACAAACCATATGAAAGAAAGTTGTCTTTTTTTTTCATTTTTTTTAATATATAAAATCAGTGATTACAGCCAACAAGAAACAATAAAGAAATTATACAGATGATTGGGATTCTGATACATGGACCAGCAATTAAGCTCTCAACCATCCACCTGTCTGTTCCTGATAAACTTCAACCACATCTTCATCCTCCATGCCAAGCTGAGGAAGTAAACAAAAAAAAAATACATAGGTTATCTGAAAATTGTTACATGTTACTATCACAAAAGGTGTTTATCCTGCACACCCTGTGACAAATCTACTTGAGGTGAGCAAGACATATTCAGAAGTTGTAAATCTGAAGTGGTCTCTGGAACTTCAAGTTCCAGTCCAGGTTGGAATCAAAGCAAAGCAGTCAAAAGGATTGGATGTGCAAGCCCAACCCAGGCTTTGAAAGGAAAAAGTGCTGGGGCGAGAGGGGCTGAACATGCTCAAGAACCAGTTTTATAAATAAATCTCTACAGGAAAGACTGCAGCCTCTGTTTCATAGAAACTCAATTCCTAGAACAGTCAGAAATGTCATGGTTCAAGACATTCACTTCCTTGCTATAAAAATTAGCATGATTAGAAGATGCTGGGACAACGGGAATGTCAGTGCCCATATTCAGCTTGAGCATCAGGTTTAAGCAATTGCATTAGTCACAATTGCAACAAGTCGCATATGAATTAAAACCAGAAAGTGCTGGGGAAACTCAGCCGTCTAACACCATCTGTGGAGAGAGAAAAACACAGTTACATTGAGCTGAAAGTAATTCATTACAACTTGTATAATGAATTGTTGGTTTTAAAGAGTCAACATCTAGGGAAATGTTGAACAATTAATACATAATTAAGGAATATTCCAGTACTCTGAACACAGGCTAAAATGACATTAGTAGGCATTTATGTGGCCATCTCCAACAATTAACTAAATACTAGTTTGAAGTTGGGGAGTTAAAGATCTCCAAATTCTAAACAAGTTAGTGGCGTCTGGTGTTGGTATCTAATCAGGGGTGTGCTGGAGGTTTTTTCTGATGCACTAAATTTAAGGACTGTCATGTACTGTATTGGTTTTAAATATAAAAACAACATTAGTGTATACAAGGGCCTGAAAGATGCCGTTTAAAAAAAATGTCAGATGCTTCAAGGAGGCTATTTCATGCAGTACCGTCACATCACACTCAGTCACCCACCACACCTCTTAACATCAAGAATGATTATCATGAAAATGTAAAACAAGATTAAAAGAAAACTGGAAGAAAAAATAGAAATAAATAACTTGCAGGATATTTTGCAAAAACAATCTAATAAGCCAGTCACCAGATTTACTAGTAGATATTCTAGCCTTTCCATCATGAGTTTACACCACAAAATATGACTAACACCAATAAATGTCAAAGGAAATTTGCACTTAAAAATATTTATCACTTTGGCAATTACACATTGTGTTATTTGTAGAGGAGAGAGAGAGATTCTTCATACTGACAAATTATACTAATTAAAATAATACTTTTAAATATTACAGACAAATGCATACATACTTACCAAATTAGAGTTAGATTCCAAATTACAAGTGGAAAACTCTGGCCTAATGATATTAATTTATTAAACAATAAGAGCAATGGTTGTTGCATACTAAATACAATAATCAAAGAAAAATAAGAAAATAATGTACGCCGGTTTAAAAAACCGATTCATTAAATCTTCAGAGATAACAAGAACCACAGATGCTGGAGTCAGAGACAACACAGTATGGATCTGGAGGAACACAGCAGGCCAGGCCACATCAAATGAGCAGGAAAGTTGACGTTTCGGGTTGGGACCCTTCATAAATGGTGGTGCTGGTTTGGCGTTGGTGGGGGGGGGGGGGGGGGGGGGGGGGTGGTTAGTTGGGAGCTGGGAAATAAATACAGAGAGGAGGAGTGGGGCTGGGGCAGGTAGGTAGGATGGTGATAGGGGAGTGCAGGTAGCCAGTGGTGGGGATTGGTCAGTGGGATGGGTGGGGCGGATAGGTGGAAGAGAAGATGGACAGGTTTTGTCAGGTCAAGGAAGCAGGGATGAGGGAGAGGCTTGGATATAGGACAAGACTGTGGGTGACCAGTGAATGCCATGTCCAATGTAGGCTGTAGGCTCCCGAGGTGGAATATGAGGTGTTGCTCCTCCAGTTTGCAGGTGGTGTCATTGTGACACTGGGGGAGGCCCTGCACAGACACGTCACCAAGGGAGTGGGAGGGGAGTTAAAATGGCTTGTGACCAGGTGTTGTCGTTTGTCACCCGATGGCCTTAACATGGAATTCGCCAGTTTTAAAATCTCCCCACCCCCAACCTCATCCCATGTCCAAGCCTCCTCCTCATCCCTGCCTCCTTGACCTTACGCAACTTGTCCATCTTCTCTCCCACCTATCCACCCTACCCATCCCACTGACCAATCCTCACCACTCCCTACCTGCACTCACCTATCACCATGCCACTTACCTTCCCCAGCCCCACCCTCCTCTATTTATTTCCAAATTCCCTTTCCCCTCCCTACTGCTGAAGTGTCCCAACCCAAAATGTCAACTTTCCTGCTCCCCTGACTCACATAAGCTTCATCCCCATGCTTCTAATTTCTGCAGTCTGTTTCCAGATAGTTTCACCTATTTCATATGATGACAAAGAATATCCCCAAGTTTAGACAAACTCAAGCTAATACTAAAAAAGGCAAAAAATATTCTACATCCTTACAGTACTCACTACTGAAAACTACAGACAGCCTTTACATTAAATGGTTTCAAGGAGTCAGATACAGTTATTTGGGCTAAAGAGATCAAATGGTATGGGGGGGAAAGGGGGAAACAGCATATTGAGTTGGTAGATCAGCCGTTATATTGAATGGCGGAACAGGCTCGAAGGAACAAATGGCCTATTCTTGCTCCTATTTTCTAGGTTTCAATTAATTCAGGTCTGTTGTTGGTACTTATTCAAATTCAGAGATATCAGCCAGTCCCAGTTTCCAATTGGAGGCGGCTGGATGTTAAAACTATCCTCGTCCACTGGACTGCACTAATCCCGGACAGAAATCAGCTCTTTCTCAGAGACATGGAATTAACATCCTACCTTGGATTTGCCCAAACATTATGGAGGGAAGACAGGACGATGGGTTAATTCTGTCAAAAGGAACGATTTGTAAAGTAACTATAATATAGGTTAGAATATAAAGTACCAAAACTTGGATTTTTGAGACTGCAGCAATTACAAAAAAAAAAAGACTAATCCCTGATCTCTCACTTGAGAAGTCTTGCTGTGGGATCTGAAGAGAGTTGAACTCTACAAAAAGGATAACTTCTCCGAATAAGAAAGCATGGAAGACACAGATGAATGTGTCCTGTTATGGTCACAATAAACCAAAGACAGGGGTAAAATATTTAAGAAAGGCACCCCCCATACAATATTACTTTTCTGTGGTCTAGTCATGGAGAACTACAGGTGCAGGCACAGTGGGAGGAAATGCAGAGTTTGACTGGAGGAGCAGAGTGTGTGGGAAAAGCAGAGCATGCATGAAGCTGCTCCTCCAGAGGAATGAATTGGTTAGAATCAGTGGCAAGAAGGAAGAAACTGTTGATTGTGGGAGTTGGCTCAGCAATATGGGAGAAACAGGAAAAATGCACACAAAGAAACCTTCTGCGCAACCCCCGCCCACCGAAAAAAAATTGGGGCTTGAATTTTGCACACTCTCCCGGTTTCTGCATGGGTTTCCGCAGGGTACTCTGGTTTCCTGCCACAGTCCAAAGATGTACAGGTTAGGTGGATTGACCATGCTAAATTGCATATAGTGTCATGACCTATGCAGGCTGGGTGGATTAGCCAGGGTAAATGTGGGGTTATGGGGATGGGGTCTGGGTGGGATGTTCTTCAGAGGGTTAATGTGGACTCGATAGGCTGAATGGCCTCTTTCAACAGTGAAGGATGACCGCACAGGAGAGAGCGAGAAAAGAGAAAATTCCATTCATTCAGAGCAGAATCTCAGAATTTAATAGTTAATGGATAGTTGCCACTATTTGTCTCCTCTTTGGTGTTACTGTGGTGCTTCCTTTTGAAAGTGATTTATAAATAAACTGCCCCCACCCCAAAACATTCTCAGGTTACAACAACCTACTTAATTAAAAGAGAAAAAATACAATTGGGATCTTGGCACCAGCACTGGCAGGTGTGAAGGTGAAAAACAGGAGTCAGGTCAGGATGGCAGCAGAACAGAGTGCTGTATGGTGGATCGGCGAATGGGAAACAGATCGAGGGAGAAGGATAGAGAAAAACAGTGTACATTGGCTCATCTTCAACCCTGCAGTTTGTTTAGGTACACAGTTTCTTAACTTTTCCTTTTACAAAATATATCTATCCTCTAAGAGAGGTCTTCATGTGTCTGGCTTTCAGAGAAGAAATTCTTCATCTGTCTTAAAATGGGCAACCACTTACTGAGATTATATCCTCTGGTTCGAGACACTCCCACAAGGGAAACAACCTCTCAGTAGATATCCTTTCGAGTCCTCCCAAGTATCTTGTATATTTCAATAAGGTCAACTCTCATTCTTCTAAACATCAAGGAGTGCAAGCTCAACCTCCGGCCTCTCCTCATAAGAAAAATCTCTCCGTATTTAGTGAACGTTTCTGGACTGCTTCCAATGCCAGTATATATTTCCTTAGATAAAAGAACCAAAAAAATTGCTCCATAGCATTCTAGGCATCACCTGACTACTGTCTTGCATAGTTTCAGCAAAGCTTCGTTATTTTTATACTCCATTCCCCTTGAAACAAAACACAAACAAAACATTCAGTTCATTTTCCCCACAACTGAACTTGAATGCTAGCCTTTTATGGTTCATTTACAAGCACGCTCAAATCGCTCCATGTTGCAACTTTCTACAGTCAGTCATTCTCCATTTAAATAATATTCAATTGCTCTACTCTTCCTGCCGAATACATTTTCCCCACATTATATTCCAGCTGCCAAGTTTCTGTCCATTCACTTGGCCCATCTATTTCTCTTTATAGACTATGCCAACCATATCAGTTGCCTTCCCACCTATTGTTGTGTCATCCACAAACTTGGCAATTGTCAAATCACTGGCCTGCTCCACAATTCAGTAACATCAAGGCTGATCTGGCTGTATTTCCTTTGATTCTTTTACCTAACAAACATTTATCTACCTAACATCTTAAAAATATGCAATCACCCTGTTTTCACTGGCTACTGAGGCAGACTCCAAATTGGTAAAACCCTTACAGGAAAAAACCATCTGCAAAACGAAGGTCTTGACCAACATGGCACAGCATTGAGGTGCAGTCTCAAAGTGCATGGGAAGGCCTTAGAAAACACTGGCCATTCCAATACCTCAGGACAGTCCTGTCAACCAAAGCAGTTACTGAAGAAGAGATCCAGCACCCGCTTCTGCCAGCTGAGGAAAAGGGTGCTTCAGGACAACATCAGATCCAACACCAAGCTCATGGTACACAGAGCTGTGGTGTCCTGCCATCCTATATGGCTCAAACACTTCAAGGCACTGCAGCAGTACTACCATCGCTGCCTGCACAAGGTCCTGAGGCTCCGCTGGAGGACAGATGCACCAACATCAGTGTCCTCTATCAGGCCAACATCCCCAGCATCAATGCACTGTCCACCCTTGATCAGCTGCGATAGACTGGGCATGTTGTACACATGACTGAGACAAGACTCCCCAAGCAGGTGCTCTACTCCCAGCTCCGAAATGGCAGGCAAGCCACAGGTGGACAAAGGAAATGCTTCAAAGATACCCTCAAAGCCTCACAAGTGTGGCATTCCCACAGACACCTGGGAATCACTGGCTCAAGACAAAGGAGAGGAGGAGCATCCAGGAAGGCATCAAGCACCGAGACTTGCTGATGGGAAAAAGTGTATGCCAGGCAAAAAACAGCAAAAAGGAGCATGCTGCCACACCAACGCCCCATCCGCCGCTTGCTGCGATCACCTCCTTCGCCACGTGTGGCAGAGTCTGCCGATGTACATTGTACTGTACACCCATCTATGGACTCACGGAGCATGGAAGAGAGAAAGTCATCCTCGTTTGCAAGGGACTGCTGGTAAGATGAAACTATGATCACAACAATGCAATTCCTTTGAGTCAGATGGCAAACTTGTCTCTACAGTTCAGGAAAAAGGGACCAGACAACAGCCAAGAAAGGATTTAAAGAGTTGAAATTACAGTGACATTTCTCTAGACTCGAACCTCCAAAAAAGTGTGTGTTTGGGGAGAAAAGGGTGAAACTTTGTTTTAATGTTTATGTATTTAGCTTTGTTGTTTTGTGAAATTAACTTCAGAGCATAACATCTGCAACCTCATGTGAACATTTCAGTGATGATGAACTATGTTAATCAAATGCAAAAAAAAAAAACTTTAAATAGACAATCCATCAAGTCCATTCTGGGATCTGACTTGTTCAGTATTACCACGAGTTGGGATCTAATCAGTATCAATACTCGGACTACTGCTGCTGAATAGGAAATCAGTTCCCACTCTCATTACGGATGTATACACGCATTTTTCACTGCTCTGGATAAAGGGAGTTGTCTTTAATGAGATGGCCATGAATTACATATTCAAATTGACATATTACTTCAGTAACTCTCAATGTTAAGAGATACATAAATGGTTGCATGATATCATTACAAACAATTGCTTCTGGCATTTCTGGAAAAAGGTCTGGTGAAAGCCAACATGGTCAGAGGCATCACAGAAAGAGGAGAGAAATTTTCAAGCTCCTTATCGGAGAATTGTTAACATTACTAACATTTGGCTGAAATTGATGTAGTATTCTTGAGATTGAGAGCATCCAAAAATACATATAGATGTTTTGGCAAGGAACTTTGAGTAACCAGCAGGGCTACGTAGTGGGGACACATTTTATTCTTTAACTAGTCAGACTCATACAGCACAGAAACAGACCCTTTGTTTCAACACATGCACGCTGACCAGACATCCCTACTGACCTAATCCCATTTGCCAGCATTTGGTCCATATCTCTCAAAACCCTTCCTATTCATCTACTCGCCTAGATGCTTTCATGTTTAGAAATAGTGCTGACAGAGGCAAGAATTGTGATGGTGTTTACTTTTTAAAGAAATAACTAGTTTAGAAGATGCAAGATTACGATGTACAATAGTAAACTGAATTTTTTTTAAATTGAATTTTGCTATCATGTCAGAACGATTTAAACAAAAAAAGTTATGAAAGAGAATGGGGGAAAGATTTTAAAACTCAAAAAGAATTGAGATGTATTTTATAGGATGGTACAAACAGGTATGATCAAGAAAGCAAACAGGAATACTGTGCTTCAATTGTATGGAACCTTAGTGCGATTGTAGCTTGAGTATTGTGCCCAGTTTTAATTCCCTTACACAAGGCACAATACACTTAAGAAATAGGGAATGTAGCGGAGGCTCAATAGGTTAGCTCCTGGGATGACAGGGATGTCCTATAAAGGAGATTGAGGAGATGGGCTTATGTTGTCAAGACATTAAAAGAATGTGAGGTGATCTCAGAATTCTTAAAAGGGCTAGACAGAATTGATGCAGAAAGAATGTTGCCCATGGCTTGTGGGGAGGGAGGGTGCACATTAAGACCAGGTGACACTATCTCAGAATAAAAGAAAGAGTCAAGTTATATAGGAATGACAGAAGAAATTTCTTCACTCTAAAATTCTACCATGGAGCGCCAAGCTGAGAAAGCTCAATCATGATAGCCAAGACAGCAGTTGCTAGGTTTCCTGAGGCCTTTGAATGTGTAGGCAGTGAAGGAAGACTGTGTTGGCATAAAGGATCGCCATGGTCTAGAATGGTAGAGCAGGCTTGATGGGCTGAATGGTCTACTCCTACTCCTGGGTTCCTATGACAAAAAAGCAAAGAATTCATTGGATAGCTCTTCTAGGGCACCGTGCAAAAGGAAGGACATTACTAAATCAGTGAGGAAGTAGAAAAAATTTGCCAGGATGTTGCTGGCACTGGAGGGTTTCAGTTATAAGGAGAGGTTGGATACACTAAGACTTTTATCTCTGAAACATGAGGTTGAAGGATGACCTTAGAGAGATTTGTAAAATCAGGAGGGGGATAGGAAAAGGTGAATAGCAAATGTCCCCCACCTCACCCCCCCACCCCTCATAGGGTAAGGCATATTTTTAAGAGAGAGGAGAAAGATTTAAAAAAGGAACCTGAGGGACAACTTTTTCCACAGAGAGTGGTTCACATGTAGAATGAGCTGCATGAGGAAGTGGTAGATGTAGGTAGTTACAACATTTAAAAGACACTTTGACAGGTAAATGAAAAAAGGAAAGGTTTAGAGGAACACGACGACTTGTCACTTTCCTGGCCCATCTTCCAGTCTGCCACCCTGGGGTTGGGAAATACTGCCCTTAAAAAAATGCGATGGCCTGAATGGTCTTCTATGTTGTAAAGTTTTATTCCACACGTATCCAGTTACAGAAAACAGGATCACAGAGTATATTTAAGTTCCAAAAGAACTTTCAAATTCATGGCAGGTAAGTGGGATTAGTTTAATTTGGGAAACTTGATCAGCATGGATGAGTTGGACCAAAGGATCTGTTTCTGTGCTGTATGACTCTGACTGTAACCCTAAAGTCGGGGGTCTCAAGACCACATTTCCTGACAGCCTCAGGCTCACTTTCCAATTAAAAGGTAGAGGGAAAATGTAGATGCTGGTCCAATCAGAGAACCAGCAACTTCACTGCCTTAGCAGCACCAAATCAGGAGAGATGGGCATCACTGGGGCATGCTGAAGATTGATGGGCGCTCACAATGGGAAGTCAAAAACTAAAATTAAAAAAAAAAAAAATCAGAGGCACCAAACAGGCATGTTCCTCTAGATGATCCACTTCGTTAAGGGGGTGAGCTGCCTGGCAGAATCAACCTGACAGGGTCTTAAATTCTGCAAACTGGTTGGTCATCTACTTTCACATCTCGTACCACCACTGGAAAACTTTCCGGAGACTGGACTGTATCAGGGAACAATGTTAATATGACGACATGTCACTTTCCTGGCCCATCTTCCAGTCTGCCACCCTGGGGGTTGGGAAATACTGCCCTTAAAAAAAAAAATGCGATGGCCTAAATGGTCTATGCTGTGAAGTTTTATTCCACACTTATCCAGTTACAGAAAACAGGATCAGAGAGCATATTTAAGCTCCAACAGAACTTTCAAATTCATGGTATTTCGGGAATCAGCTTAACCCATTACCTCAAATGAGTCTACTCACTGAATGGCTGAGACATACAGCCATTAAAGCCTATAACTGCTGCAAGTTTAGAGTTGGCTGCCAGGTACTGCAGTGGTACTAAAAGTGCTTCCCCTTGTCAGAGGGTTAAAAAAAGACGATTTACTTCATCTGATTACTGTCTGGTGGCTCTGATAGGAGTGGATTTATATGAATATCAAATAATGACTGGATCAAGCTTTCAAAGGTGACTAGCATGATTAAACAGGTTGCTGACATTCATGAGCAATGGCTACTTCAAGTATTTGGAAGTGCCTCATGTCTACACACCCATACTTCAACAATAATGGAGTGGGAAAAATAAAATATTGCAACTTAAAGGTTTTCAAGTGGCTGTGCGTCACTGTGTTAGGATGTTGTTCATGCAGCTGTAGCTCAGTCACAGAATGATTAGTTCAACTCTGACAATTGACAATGGATTCACAGCCATCATTAGAATTCTTAATTCCACATATTTAATGAATTCAAATTCCACCATCTGCCATGGCGGGATAGAAACCCAGCTGCCCAGAACGTTATCTGGGTTTCTGGATTAACAGGCCAGCAATAATGCCACTAGGCTATTGTCTCCCCGATTCTTGCTGCAGTCTTCAGCAGCTCTCACAGCCTTGTTACCAGCTACACAAGATAACGGAGAGTCCTCAGATACTATGTCAGAAATAATGCTCCCATACCTCTTTAGGTGTTTGGTGATCTGTGATCCGCTGACCTTCAAACAAAAATCGAAGTGAATTTGGTGGAACACCCTGCATCAAGAGAAAGGCAAAAAATTAAAAAGTGTGGTTCAACTAGGAAATTAGGACTTCGATTTTTTTTCTTGTACTATTTGTCATTTGTTAAAAATTACTTTTGAAATGCAAGTCACAGGTTTATAGCGAAGACATTTTTTACCCAAAGACAAAAAAAATTCACTTCTCACCAAGAAAAAAAGTGGGAAAATTGGAGATCAGTCATTTTATTTTAATCACCCCTCATAAGTGGTTAACTTAAAAGCTGAACCGATGCAGGTGTTTTCTTCTTGGGATTGTGAGCAGGATCAAGAGTCCCATGTGGTGCATTGCCTGTCTGGTGCCAAGGTAAAGGAATCCAGCCCCCTTGAATTATACTGGAGAGGGGGGAGGATCCAGGTATGGTCCACGTTGGCACCAACATAGACAAGAAGGAGGGAGGCAAAAGACGGTTTAGCCTGGCCTCAGTCATTGGAAAGATTTCAGAGCCCACTGAAGGTGAGATTTAGGAGTACTTGGAAGTGCATAGTAAAATAGGGCCAAGTCAGCACAGCTTCATCAAGGAGAGGTCATGCCTGACAATTCTGTTAGAATTCTTTGAGGTAACAAGTAAGTCAGACAAAGGAGAACTAGTGGACATACTCTATTTGGATTTCCAAAAGTCCTTGGACAAGGTGCTGCACAGGAGGCTGCTAAATAAAAGCCCAAGGTGTGGGCCACTGCACTGGCATGGAAAGACGACTAGCTGACTGGCAGAAGACAGAGACTGGGGACAGCAACTAGTGAATAGTACAGTTCTGTAGGGTTCAGGGTTGGGATCACAGCTATTCATGCTATACACTTAGTCATGTGGACAAAATAACTGAGGGTATTGTTGCAAAGTTTGCAGATGAAAAAGAGAGGTTGAAGGATAGGTAGCATTGGGGAAACAGGGAGGCTTCATAACAAATTGGGACAGGCTGGGAGAATGTATTTCTTCTGCCACTTCTTTGCCCAATGTGGGAAAGTGCGAGGTTATACATATTGGTAGGAGACAGAGGTGTAGACTATTTAGTACATAAGGAAAGGCTTCAGAAATCTGAAGCACAAAGAGACTTGGGAGTCCTAGTTCAGGATTCTCTTAAAGTTAACATGCAGGTTCAGTGGGAAGTTGGGAAGGCAAATGCAATGGTGACACTGATTTCAAAAGGGCTGGAACACAAGAGCAGGAATATATTACTGTGGCTGTGTAAGGCACTGGTCAGACCACATTTGGAATGCTGTAAGCAGTTTTGGGCCCCATATCTAAGGAAGGACGTGCTGGCTTTTGAGGGGTCCAGAGAAGATTCACAAGAATGATCCTGGGAAATCCACTACTTCATTGCTATAACCCTCAATTTCTAGATTTTCTTCTATTCTCTCCATTACTAAGAATTCCACTAATTTCCCTCCCACTGGTGTTAAGATCACATTTAATTTCCAGACATATTCTGCTCCCATTCTTAAATACAGGAATTCCTGGCTATCTGCTATTATAGTCCAAAGGGTAACTGTGTCTAACAGAATTCAAGTCCACACTTTTACGTGAGTTTAATTTCAGTTAGCCACACTCCATAAAATTCAACCCAATGATTAGTGGCTCCCCAAAATTTGTGCAACCAATTCACACACACACTTAAAAATTAATATATTCATCATCCTGTGCCCTCATTCCATTCAGCCTTAGGCATCCCTTCAGATCACGTTAAATGACAACAGATTCCCCTTTTCTTAGATAAATATCAGTATCTACAAAGGATCTGTGATAAAAACAAACCAATCATACAAAATGACAGATTATATTTGCACTTTTTCTTTCCCCAAAGTTTCAAGGATCCTTTTTTTTATATGATCAAGTTTCTCAGAACGTGCTAATTTCTTTGTAAACCAAATCAGATAGCTGACTGTTTCCACCCTCCCATTTCAATACAGAGACGTCTCTATTTTCTTTTTGTTTTAAAACTGTAATTAATCGATCCAAAAAAATGTTAGGTGGATTAGCCATGCTACATTTCCCATAGCACTCAGGGATGTGTAGGTTAGGTACATTAGCCATGGGAGATGCAAGGTTACAGGGATAGGGTGGGTCTGGGTAGGGTGCTCTTCAGAAGGTTGGTGTGAACCCGTTGGGCTGAATGGCCTGTTTCGTACTGAAGGGATTCTATGGATCTTCAGGTTTTTTTTTTACTTGCACATTTCATTGATAATAAGTCACAATGAGTGTATGTTATCCCAATGTGCCTTGCTACTGAATCCCTTTTTTAGAATTTGTTCTGAAATTTGCACTAAGGAAAATGCCAAATCTATTACCTCACCATGAGCAAGAGTCTCTAAGGTACAGTTTACTATTCTGATCTTTTTAGCTTTCCAAATGAAAGACAACATTTATCATCTCCTTTTCCCATAAGGGAAACTATAAACCTTCACTGTACCCATGCCACATAAAATAAAAAATCATCCACAAGCATCATAAAGATGTCTGAAAGCTGGGTCTTATGTTGATTGCACATGGAATGGTCCACTCTTAACTGAAGGCAACCCAATTTTAGTAAGACAGACCTTACTGAGAAGTACCAAACTCTAAAGGCATTATTTAAGCCAGATATACATTTAATTTTCAGACTGCCCCCACTGCCTTCAGTGCCCTTTTTGGAGGAGGAAGAAACACTTACCTCATAAGCTGATCTCCCCGCAGAAATGCACATTTATTACTAATTGATCTATATTCCTAAGCATTGGTTGCTAAAAATTAAAAAAAAAACAAAATTGCTTTTCCTGTTGTTGGTGAATGTCTTCAGATTTAGGTTCCCCCAGTTTTTCTTCAAAACCTTGTGCCACTAACCTTGCTTTAACATTGTGTCCCATCAAGTGATGCCTTTTTGGTGCATATCCAGCTGTGACAAAGCTGGGTGTCCTCTATCTGGCATCTCTATGTACACCCCAAATTTTCTTCAGCTTTGCAGTCCTTGTTGTCTGGCATCTTGTATCAACTTGTCTTCTAGTTTGTTTACGGCCACTAAATCTCCCCCACCACATGGGCTTCTGTTCCTGTGGCACTCTTGGTTTGTATTATATTTCTTGTCTTTGCTAAACTACACCCTCCCCCTCCTATCAATAGGATTTCATTCAATGTTAGATGGTGATTTCTTTCTAGGGGCATGTTCACTCCAAGACCCACTGTTAGAGTTTACACTATGTTTTCTTGTTTTCCATCTTGGTACTTCATGTTCTCAATCCATGGATGGCCTAACCTGCCCCCATCATCTTTACGTTCCACCGGCTTTTATGTTTTCCCCTTATTCGTTCATGGGCATTGGGCATTGCTGCCTAGATGGCATTTATTTCCCATTTCCCATGTAGGCCAGACCAGGCAAGGATGGCAGTTTCCTTCTCTAAAGGATATTAGTGAACCAGATGGGTTTTTCCAACAAGTGGCAATGGATTCATGGTCATCATTAGATTCTTAACTCCAGATTTTGTTTCTTGAATTCAAATTCCTCCATCTGCTGTGGCAGGATTCAAACCCAGGTCCCCAGAACATCATCTGGGTCTCTGGATTAACAGTCCGGCAATAATACCACTAGGCCATTAACTTCCCTTCTCTGCTACACTTATAGTTACATTTCTCCATCAACTAACCTCCTATAAATATTTGACTTTGATACCCACCTTTTGGCAGTTATCCTGTATGATTATTTATTATTTGTGTATCTTAATAATCTTCCTCAGGCCTCTCCATTCCTTAAGCCCCTGTCCCTTATAATAAACCATATCTCACAGACTGAAACTGGTTTCCATTGGCCTTACCTCATATCTTAAGGCTTGTTGAATTCTTTGAGATTTTTGCTTTAATGAAAGCCTTTTGACCTGAATGCAGTGCATTTAAATGCTCTGATAAACTAAAACTAATTGTAACTCCTTCCCTGGACGGGGCTGATCACTCATTAGTGATCGAACTTTTGGATTTCAACCAAAGATAAACTGATGGGGACTATATCCTCCTAACAGCTGCAACACATTCTTAGCATGTGCAGCCAATGTCAGTGCAGGCAAAAAATTGAAATTCTGCTGATATACCAAAATTTTATGAACTATTTAGTCTATTACTACATGGTTCCTTTTGTAAACCACATTGCTAAAAAGGGCTTTTTGAAACTGTATTCATAACTATCATGTTCACATTCTGACACAGATCTCAGAATTTATCACTGTGGAAGTTGGCTGGTGGTCCAAGTCTAAGTACTTTCCCATTAACTTAATCAGAATTATTGTCTTATTTTAACTGCATTATTGTTGAATGAAAAAATCTGGTTTGGAAATCTACAAAGTGTAAAATGAAAATGCTTTTTGCTTTACCCAATAACTCAATCCATGGCCACTTCCACAATGAACTCTGCAAAGAGCAGAGTTACTATAGCCAGTGATGGTATCCTTTGACATTTCTTACAAACCTCACATCTATTACTTATCTCTAAGCCAATTATACACCACATCCCTTATTCCTGAATCATTTACAAACACATTTAATCTTAGAGGAGAAGACATATGGACAAATTGCCATTCTACCTTCTAAATTTCTACCCTCCTCATGTCAATAACACTTTTAATTTCTTTACTGGTTATGTTCCATTAAAAGGAATGTAACAGTGTCCCAACTGTGTACTGCAAATTCATAGATTTTCCAAATACAATAGCTTTATCGTTTTATATATCTCATTTCAGCTGAGCTTTGTTCATTGATGGTCTACTTGATAAGGTATTTCATCAAGGCTGCTACATCTGTGCTGAAAAATAACTGATTCTGGCTACTTTACAAGGCATAACCACTCTTTTCTAAAGACTGCAGTGTGTTATCATCCCAAAAATCGGACATCGGTGTAACTCTCAAATTCCTGAGCTTTGTCTTGATCCTTTTCAATCAGAGACCAGACAGCTTTCAGTCAGTCTATTCCATACACAGTAGCTGCAAATCCACTGTTCAGTACTGCATTACTTTAAGACTCTGTAACCAATTCATTCACTATTGGGCTGAAACTTCTTTTTACCAATCACTGAATGTCAGTCTCCCAGTTCTACCTTTCTTGCAAGTATCAAAACAGAATAATTAAATACATATTTCGTCATCCTTCATCGCTGTCGAAGTGGAAAATTCAAGGTATCAGTTTGATTATTAAAAAAAAACCCAAGAATGCTCCAGACAGAAGACTGGATATAGATCACAGTTGTAAGACTAGAGAAGGTAACAGATGTGGGGAAAGAATTAGGCCATGGAGGGATTTAAAACCAGTATAGGAATTTTCAGAAGTCAACCAGGACCTGGTGTGAGTCAGGATATGGGCGCAGAGGTTGGGATGAGTTAGTATTCTGGAGAATGGTAGATGGTAGGCTAGCCAGCAGGGTATGAAACAGTCAAGCCTAACAAAAAGATCAATGAGTGTTCCAGTAGCTGTTCAGTTGAGGCAGGGGTGAGTCAGGCAATGCTTCAGGATGTAGTAGTAATGATGTGGATCTGTAATTGATGCTCATCTTGGCACCAAATAGGACACTAAGACTGAGCACCCATGTCCTTTGGCCTCAGACAGTTCCCAGAGACAGAAATGGAGTCAGCAGCTGGGGAAGAGAGGTGATGGTGGGGACTGAAGACAATGTATTGTTCTTCACAATATTAAGTTAGAAGAAATGTCTGGGTGTTGCAGTCAGATCACTCAGAAGCAGTGGAAGAACTGAGAAAGGTAGTGATAATATAGAAGTGTGGCATCAATATTTACGCTGATGCATACCCTTGCTGTCTTTTAGGATGTAGATAAGAGGCAGACCTTGCTTTTCTAATTTAGGAAACATCCATCTCCTCCTAAGTTCTTCCCAAACTGAAGTTCACAAAATTTCTGAATGAGAACTGGCAAATGAGAAACACAAATAGGATGAGCGTCAATGCTGGGGCCATGGGTTTCATGGGGCACAGATTGTAGTTATGACAACTCTGGTTTAGCTTACTAAAACATGGCAAGTCTTGAAAAACAAAATTGTAATTGCATCCTAGTGAACATGCTGTCCACTATCAATTTTTTTCAAAGATATACATATATCAACAATTATGCAGTCATTGAGGAAAATTGAGAGCTACCAAACTAGGCAATATAATGGCATCAAATCAACACGAACATAAAATGAATCCAAGTCATGTTTACATTACAAATAATTCAGCTGTCAAGCACTGCCAGGTTCATGAATAGCTCCTAGCCTGCTTTCCTGATTGTCTGATTAAGTATAAATGTTTAAAAGTCAACAGCTAAAGTGGAAAAGAAACAGAATGAATACAGAACCTATGCGAGAGTTTCATCTTTCAATGTGATAATGTATTGATATTTCTCTTATTGTTTTCACAATTTATATACTTCCTGAAAAATACCATGTTGTGAGTGTTTTGATCTGGCACTCAACATCTAGGAAAAGGAAAACAAAAATGGTGATTCCTACTTCTGGAAAATTTGAGATAATCACATGTAATACAGCAGAATTAAAAAAGGGAAAACATTTTACAGTAGGATTCCATGTGATGCTGTCCAAAGCAGGATAATAGGCAGCACAGCCAGCCTTGGCTCAAGCTTCACAACTGACCACACAATTTAGATACTTGTACGTGTGTGTTGATTTGATGCCATTATATTGTCTAGCTTGGTAGCTCTCCATTTTCCTCAATGACCTGTTGGAGGACCGTTTTTCAGATTAGACATTAAACCAAGATCATAAGCACCTTTTCAGGTGGACATACAAGATGACCACGGCAGTTTATGTAAAAAAGTGTTTTCTCCCAGGGCATAACGTATGCCCAAGTGCAAAGCGGCTTTGGACGCAGTTGAGGTGTTTAATCAGGTTAGAGAGTTTTGGGGTCGAGTGAGATTCGGTTAAATCTAAAGTGCGAAGATCCCAATCAAGATCTTTAAGTGGATAATTAATACCCACTTAAGGGACTCATCAGGTCACTTCCGATATTCAGAGACTGGTGGGGCATACGCCTCTTGGAAAGCCTCAGAGATAAGCACTATTGAGTTTGTTATCAGATTGCTGGATTGAAGCACAGAAACATAGAAGATAGGCTGAATGGCCTCCTCCAGCTCCACAATTCATCACAATCATGGCTGATCATCCAACTCAGTAGCCTAATCCTGCTTTCTCCTTGTAACCTTTGATCCCAAGTGCTATATTTAGCCCCTTTTTAAAACATTCAATATTTTGGGATTAACTACTTCCTGTGGTGATGCATTCTGCAGGCTCAGCAATCTGAGTGAAGAAATGGCTCATCTCTGTCCTAAATGGTCTACTCCAAATCCTCAGACTGTGACCCTTGGTTCTGGACACACCCACCAGAGAACATCCTTCTTTGCTCTACCCTGTCTAGCCCTGTTAGATTTTTATAAGTTTCTAGGAGATTCCCCCCTCCCTGCAATTCATCTGAACTCCAGCAAAACAATCCTAACCTAGTCAATCTCTCCTCGTAGGTCAATCCCACCATCCCCTTAGTAAATCTTCACTGCATTCCCTCAAGAGCCAGAGCACCCTTCTTCAGAAAAGGAGATCAAAACTGGACACAATATTCTAGGTATGGTCTCACCAAGGCCCTGTACAATTGCAACAACACATCTCTGCTCCTGTGCTTGAGACCTCTTGCAGTGAAGGCCAACATACTATTTGTTGTCTTTACCGCCTGCTGCGCCTGCATGCCTACCTTCAGCGACCGTGCACAACGACACCCAGGTCCCCCTGCACACTTCCCTCTCCCAACCGACAGTCATTCAAGTAGTAATCTGCCTTCTTGTTTTTGCTTCCAAAGTGAACAACATTACATTTATCCAAATTATACTGCATCTGCCATTGACTTGCCCATTCACCCAACCTGTCTAGATCATGTTGAAGGACCTCTGCATCCTCGTCACAGTTCACCCTCCCACACGACTTGGTATCCCTTCACTCAGAGACAGTCAATGCCTGACTGAGGGACTTGGCACTGAGAAAGGGCACCAATGTGCGCTACGCCTTGCCCTTTCTTCCAACCACCATCATCCCTACGTCAAACAAAAATGCCTCAATGACTACCACTCGGTGGCTCTGACCTCCATAATTATGATGTACTTCGAGAGATTAGTCATGGGTCACATCAACTCCAGACTACCAAAAGTGCCTTGGTCCTCTGCAATTCATCTACAGGTGCAACACGCCCACAGCAAACACCAGCCCTCTGCCCCTACACTCATCCTTGGAATATCTGGATAATAAGGATACCTACATCAGACTCCCACTTATTGACTATAGTTCTGCTTTCAATACCATTATTCCAAACGAACTCATCTCTAAACTCCGAGACGTAGGAATTGGCTCCCCTGTCTGCAACTGGATCCTTGACTTTCTGACTCATGGACTGCAATCCGTAAGAATAGGCGACAACACGTTCTCCATCCTAACCCCCAACACTGTTCCCCAAAAAAGCTGCGCACTCAGCCCCAGAGATACTCCTCGTACAACCATGACTGTGTGGCCAAATTCCACCAACTCCATTGTTGTCAGGCGGATTGCAAACAAGACAGAACACAAGAGATTGAGTGCTTAGCGGCATGGTGTAAAGATAACAGTCTCTCCAACATCAGCAAAATGAAGGAGCTGGTCATTGACTTCAGGTAGTAGAGTGTAGGGCACACCCCTATCTACATCAATAGTGCAGAAGTGGAGATGGTCGAGAGCGCCAAGTTCCTGGGAGTGATGATCACCAACAAGCTGTCCTGATCCATTCATGTCGACATAATGTTCAAGAAAGCATAAAGCCTCCTGAGGAAGTAGAGACGAAGGAAAATCAATTTGTCCACAAGGACTCATACAAATTTTTATAGAACGCTTTGTACAGTGTAACTATTTGGATGTATCAGTATGGTTCGGCAACTGCTCTTCCCATGATTGCAAGAAACTACAGAGGGTCATGAACACAGCCTAGTCAATCATGCAAACCAGCCTTCCATCCATGGACTCCAGCTATATTTCCAGCTGCATCGGGAAAGCAACCAACCAACGCAATCAAAGACTCCTCCCACCCGAGTCATACACTTTACCATCGGGCACAAGTTATAAAAGTTTGTACATATGTATGAACAGATTAGAGAATAGCTTCTTCCCCGCTGCTTTTAGACTTCTAAATGGACTTCTCAAGTTTTAAATTTGATGTTGATCGCACTCTCTATGCACTTTCTCTGCAACTGTAACATTCTAGTTTTCACTCTGTTCTATTACCATAATGCACTTGGTATGTTATGATTGGTGTATACTGCAAAACAAAAAAAACTTTTCACTGTACCTAGGTACATGTGACAATAATAAATCAAATCCAAAGCACCCAACATACTGCCTCACCTGACATCTGTGTTCCTCTCTGATCCAAGTCTTCTCATGGGTGCAGTACCAGCTCTGACTGGCTGGTGGTACTGACAATACCAAGCAGCTACTGGCTTTGGTTGCCTGAAGTTCAAGGCCTGGGCTAACAAATTGAATGTTTGATAGGCACTTAATGCAGCAGACCTTCCCCTGGTCTCCAGCCAGCATGACAGATCCCAATCACCTGGATTATATTCCAGCCAGTTTCCAAGCCAATACTTTTCCGTCTATAAATATGACTAAAATATGTACCTCACTGCTATTTGCAGGGCCTTAAAATATAAAAACTGATTGTCACAGTCCCTTAAATTATGCAAGTGGCTATTTCAACAGTTCATAATTGGTTCAAAAGCATAGTAGAAAGCCTAGGTGTCATAAGAAATGTATGAAAGTGTTAGCCCTTTTCTTTCCTTCATATCTAAGCAGTAAAGAATTTTAGAATACTGCTATATATAGGATTACTGCACAATTGTTTATTTTATGAGATCATGTTATTTGAAGTAAGCTTCAAAGACAATGGTCCAGCACAGGGGCGCAGGAAATGTTTCATTTTGTTGCTTCAAAACACTTGGCTTGGCTAAAGTCAGTGAAGGCTTGCTAACCAACGACATCCACAGAAAAATGCTCAGAGGAACTAGAAGAAAGGCTGTTGTTATACAGTCAGTCTGGAAACAGACCCTTCGGTTCAACTTGTGTACGCAAACCAGGCAATCCAATCTGGCTTCGTTCCATCTACCAGCATTTGGCCTATTACCCTCTAAACCCTTCCTATTCATATATCCATCTCGATGCCTTTTAAAATGTTGCAATTGCATCTGCCTCTACCACTTCCTCTGCCAGCTCCTTCCATACAGACATGCCCAGTGTGAAAAAGTTACTCCTCACGTCCTTCTGTATCTTTCCCCTCTCACCTTAAACCTATGCCCTCTCATTTTCGACTCCCCCCACCCTAGGAAAAAGACCTTGTCTATTCATGCCATCCATGCCCCTCAACATTTCATGAACTTCTACAAGGTCTCTCCTCAGTCTCCAAAGCTCCAGGAAAAAAAGCTCCTACCTATTCAGCCTCTCACTATAACTCAATGCCTTCTTCACTACCGTGTCTACCTGTGACTCCACTTTCAAGGAGCTATGCATCTGCATCCCTAGGTCTCTTTGTTCGACAATACGCCCCAGGGCCCTACCGTTACAAGTCCTGGCCTGGTTTGCCTTACCAAAATACAACACCTCACATTTATCTAAATTATACTCTATCTAGCACTCCTCTGCCCATTGGCCCATCTGATCAAGATCCTCTCGTACTCTGAGGTAACCTTATTCACTGTCCCCTACACCATCTATTTTGGTGTCATCTACAAACTTACTAACCATGCGTTGACATCAAAATTGTTGATACAAATTATGAAAAGCAGTGGACCCAGCACTGATCTTTGTGGCGCACCACTGATCACAGATCTCCAGTCCAAAAAGCAACCTTCTACTCTTTTAAATGAAAGAAGCAAACAAAAGGTCAAGTACCCCCATCAGACACTCTGGGACAGGGACAGTACTGGGTTAAGTGCGCAGTAAAGCTCACTCTGTTCTCTTAAAACTGAAAAGTAAAAGATTCCCCAACTCTCAAACTGAAACAAAGTTCCAGCCACTCTTGGGGAAAAAAGAACAAATAAACAAACAATAAAAAAAATGCTTTCTTTAACTCTGTCTCCACCAACCGCTATTGGGGTATGGAGAATAAGGGATCAAAATGTGGCATAAACATTCCTTGACTTAATCAAACCCCTTCGGCTCCATCCTCATTGAACACTCCTGGAACAGGGACAGCAGTGGTCTAACAGTCAGAGGGAAATGTTCCTCTGCCCATTGCAAATGAAAATAAAGTTTCCCTTACACCAACCCCAACAAACACTTCTGGGACACGGACAAACATGAGGTTTAAGGAAAAAATAAAAATCAAAGTCACTTTGGCTCTTTCAAGCAATCCAAATCAATACAAAGGGAAAACGAAACAGTCCTCTTCCTGGAGCACCAAAACAAAAAAAACTACTAATTCAAAAATCAAAGCTTATACTATGGAAACAAAAATCTTTTTCAGAATATTATTATTCAGGCTAATGCACTATAGGCTCTACAGTGCCCATCGGTCACAAAAGGCTTCCATTGTACCGGTGAGCACCATGTGCTCCTGTTCCAGGGACAGCAGAGGGCAGTCATAATGGCGAAAGGGGGCAGACAGTCAGAGCTGAAAAGTCCCTCTTTGGCCTGCTGCCCGGACCTATTAATGGCCATCTTGACCAGGCTCAGAGGCAAAACCAAGAGACAGTCCGTAGACTTGTCCACTCCTCCCTACACTATGTGCTCATGCATCCGGGGCGTGCGCAAACAAAATTTCAACAGCAGCGCCTTCAAAAGGACTAAAAAAAGTGGCTGAAAATGGATGCACTCAACATAAAATGTGAAACACGGTTTCCTTCAGGCCGCAGAATGTGCACGTAATCTGGCATCTGGTAAATTTGTACAGTCGCAGGTTGCATGGAACACATGCATGCAGCACTGTCCACCCAGATCCCCAATAAAAGAGGGGAAGACCTCTTTGTAGATGGCACTGAATATTCTAACACGACTGCAAAGCTGCTTGAAATTGTTTATCTGCCAGCATGAAAAGCAGAACATCCCTCTCGGTTCTCACCTGTCGCTGACAGTAGGACTCCTTCAGCTTTCTTAGTTGTGTGGTCATTTTCACTTTGAAATGGATCTCACTGTTATCCTGCAAAAAAAAAAAGTATTTATTTTGTAGTTTTTACTTTTCCTTAGCTGCAGCGCAGCAAATTGAACAGCCTTCAACAGAACTAAATAAGACAAGATATTCAAGGAAATGACACTCACCTGGCCTATAACTTTTAACTTAATGTATTCCCCATCCTTCTTCTCTCCTGTTTGGCTGGAAGGCTTTGCCTCCTATTCATAACATAAAAAAAAAGGAGAATTTTGGTCAGAATAATTTTACTTTAAAAGTACCTTTGTACAGAATGCTGTTGTCTAGATCAGTGATCATCTCAATTGTCCCTGTAGTGTTGGCAACGTATCATAATGCAAGTGCATTTCATCTTGGCACTGGTTTTTAAAAAAAAAAGTTTTTCCCCTGTCAAATACATCAGAAGCACGAAAGAAATCATACGAGTTATTTTCCTTTTTTTATTTCTAACAGATTTTAGGAAACATATAGCACAGTATAGCAAAAATACCAGCAGATAGAGTTGGAAGTCTAAATGCAACTGGTAGTCACTGAGCCTGTGCTTGCTGCAATCACAAAATGCTGTTTCATAACAGATGTAACATGTTTTCATGCTCCTTTAGTGAGAATAAAGTAACAAGTCCTACTGTAGCAGCATCTTCAGCCCAAGGCACCACTAATATTGATATACATACCAAATGTGCATATTTTCCCATTTGAGTAGTATATCAACAATCCAAGGTCTATTGAATGAGATGATTTGGAGAGAGGATCTTGAGAAACTCACCTCCAAAATGACATTATTGTTTCTGAGAAAAGTCAGACTCTCATTCAATGAGGACAAGACTTTTCAATATTTCTTACAACTGCAAAACACTGTGCAATGTCCACTGCTAGAGGAAAGAAGCAATGCAAAGCACCAATGTCCTGGAGACTGGATCAACAGTAGTTAACACATGAAAGAGGGAAATGCCTGTTAGTGAAGAAGGAGAAGGGTATTTATGTGCAGCTGTAGGAGTGAGAAGTAAGGTGATAAAGTATTTTTCCTTAGTTACATTAAACCAAAATGTTATTTATTTTTCCTATAACTAAAAAAGCTGGCAATGAACAAGAAATATTCAAGAATAAAATTCAAATTTGATGTTTTTCTAGCATGTGTGCCTGGATCAATTTAGAAATGTGTCCATGGTACAGCATTTGGAAGGAGTTTACATTATTCTATATTGTAAAGTGACACCCAAAAAGACACAACACAAACGGTTTTGCTACCCAAAATGAAATGTGTGTTCAAATGAAACAGTGAGCAAGTGCCTACCATGCCTGAATCATTTACCTAGAAATCACTGAAGATTTTTCCTTCGGTGCATAATGCCTCCATTATTAGAAAATTTAAATGTTACTATTTGCGACAAAAGAGTGCCATCAGTTTACTGCATTACAGCTCATACTTGGTCAAATATAAAGTTAGAAAACACTTCAGACAAACTGATTTATAGCAAGCAAACTAGTAAACCAGTGAGAGGCATAAAAATTCACAAATCTCAACCTTGCATGTAACAGAAAACTGTAACAATTAAGACACAAACAGATTAGCAGCTATAAAAGGTTGTACCATGTTTCTACATTTATTTAGATAACAGTAATGCATAATCGAAAGCTCTTAATTAAATCTTGTGTTCCGATTAACCATTCTTTGCAGCTGTGGAATGGGTCACAGTTTAATATGATGGTGATGTCAGTCACAACTTCTTCAACAGTACACGCTCAGCGTGTCTTTGTGAAAGCCAGTTTCTTTATTATGGAGCTCTCTGCAGGGAAGAATGAGACAGACACACA